>JASPKZ010002296.1:0-513327 GCA_030220185.1 Diploptera punctata | reverse complement strand
TCTCTCTCTCTCTTTCTTTTCTCTCTTCTTTCTTCCCTTTCTTTCTCTTTCTCTCTCTTTCTCAACTAGACCCATCAATGTGTTAGAATGTGTTTTTAAATTCAGTTTCAGAGGAATTAGTAACTTCATTGGTTTACCTTTTATAAATATTGTAACCCAACTGCAAGCTCGATAATAATTGTCTTGATTTTAGTAATAATCAGTAGCGTACGAACTTCTATTTGAAAGGAACGTATTCGAATCTTTGTTAAAAATATTTATTTGAATTCCTTGTCTGTAGGTTTGGTCGTTATCCTGTTGTTAAACGAGAGTTGTCTCTGACTACGCATAAGCTTATTCTCTTAAGATATAACAAATGTAATCGCCCATTTCCTGCCATTTCTGTACATGCAGATTTTTCCACCCCTCCAGGATGAAGCGTTACCCCTTAATAAATGGAATGATAATAAAATAATAAAGATCTCATAATAAAGTAATGTTCTGCGAGTTTGAGAAAGTTTCGATAAAACGGAAACATTGTTTTTCTTATACGTAACATCCTATTTGTTAAATCTAGTAGGGCAATATGGTCGTAGCATTTGGATAATTTATTTCCAACCACTAGAATTTAATATAGTGGGTGGGTGGAAAAAGACACTATAACGTCAAAATTTTCATAGGTTAACTTAGTGATTGTTTCAGTCTTTTGATATAAGAACCCTGTGGTCACCGGTGATTTATTAATGAGTTGGTGATGCCGGTTAGACGTGTAGCATGTTCTTTGTGTCCGTGATAAGGTTGTTGGACTTGGTTTAAATTACATAAGATAAATGAATTTGAAAGAAAATAATTATCACCAGTAATCTATCAAAGAGGTTGTGTTTTTCTGAGAAAAACTCTACACGATGCGAAAACAGTCTAGAGTGAATTTGTGTAATGTGTTAATGAAAAACTCAAACCACGCGTTGGATCGTGGAGTGAGCTATTTAGCGAATAATACAACACCAGAAGTTAAAAATAATTATAATATTTAATATTTACCAAATGTGAGGTTATTTATTCCGATCTTAATTCCGGGCGGTTTCTAAGCCGGCTGTATAGTTATATATAGCATATCTTTACTGTTAAATCTCTTTGGGCTTGGGGAAAATCAATAACAGATGGTAGTATGAGAAATAACTATTAACAATAATGCAGATTCATTATAGCAACATTTAATAATTTTATGTAGAGAAGCAACAGGCGAATTAATTTTTTTTTTGTTAAATTTTTGAAGTTGTTTTCTTTTGGCATTTCTTGCTTGTACCATATCACGATCGTATATTGTTGAATCGATATCCTTTTCAAAGGAAGTTAATTTGCGGAGATTTCTCTCATTACGAACAGGAAGAGGCAAAATTATCGGTCTATGAGGATAAATAGTCACTTAAATTAGGTTAGAATGTATAAGTAGCCTGTATCATCCCATGAGGGCTAGGGCCTCCTGCCCGCAGGCAGGGTAGCTCGAGTCCATTCACATAAGTGACGCCTTCCCTAGAGAGTAGATACAGTAAAACTAATGAACTATGGAAATCCATATTAACAGATTTTGAACGAAAATAATAGAGATCACGATACGTATCTAACACATGAAAACCATTTTACCCAGTAATAAATCATCTGAGATCATTAGTTCCTTATATAAAACACTCTGATAACTTGTGGCTAAAGTACTGTTTCAGCCTGAATATTTTATATATATATATATATATATATATATATAATATATCAAAACATTATGCCAACATCGTTGAACTTACTATGAATGTTGGTAAAATACTGTTCTGCTGTGTACAAATGTAATTTTATGTTCATTCATAGTTATTCATTGTAAAACTTGTAGTAAAATAATTACTTGAATATCCTTTCTTTCCTTTTCCTAGTTTTTACCCTCTGTCAATTTTTAGGACTTACATTCCCATGGGGAGTAACTCTAATCTACACACTACATAGTTGCATGAATCCCTGGTCTGTAGTTAGTATTATGCCAGGGCTAATTCGAAGATTTCACATGACACCATAGTACAAGGGTCACACATCGTCACCCAAGGTGGAGATTTAAAATACGCTATCCCTCCGGAAATCGATCTCCTCGGGCTATCTGAGTTAAAGGTATTGACTTCATCGAACACGCCATGTCCACTGCTAATTGTTTACATAGAGAGCTTAATAGCAGGTCTGCAATTTAAAAATGTCTATTCTCCTTGTAGGTATAACAATATAGATTTTGTTAAAAGCTTAATTAACCTCATTAATCTTAATGATCATTTGAGTTCAGGAAGTACGAAAACCGGTCTTGAATATCGAAACTTGATTTGATGAATTTCGTGGTGTAATTAACGTGACCCTTATTTCTTTCCTGTGATTTCTTTTAAAAAGTCCTCTGGATGACAGCTGAGGAGAGCCATGGGCGACTGTAATGCTTACTCCTACTGGCTAGCAAAACAAAATATATAGGAGATCACGCGGTTAGTGTGATCCAGTTTCTCAAACATACATTCGTTTTCCTTAACCGGATTTCGGGTAACTGCACTGTTGTCCATGTGCGGGTATACCAGAAGATAAGCTTTTGTGATAAACTTGGGAATAGAATCCATGACCTCTGTGATACCAACCATACATGTTAACCGCCCTACCACAGATTCGGTTAGTATTTATTCAATAATGCTATTCTTTTGGCCAATTGCACTATGATCAAATGTATGCACGCAATCACAGCACACAAAAAATAGTCCATACATCTTATTGATAGACTACTTATTAGCTAAAGTAATTTAGAATTTTGACAACTAGAATGTAAAACTGGAAAAATAAAAAATGATGTACGAAATAAAATAGAGCAATTTAATTATTTGTGCGGAACAATCAAAAGATCATTACTAAATAAAGCCAGAAAATAAGCAATCTTGAAAGTTTATAAAGTACTAGTATTTCACTCTCTCCTAGATGGATGTGAATGCTGGACTTTGACAAGAAAGAATCAAAACAGATAGTCTACAGAGATGAGATTGTTGCGACCGGTGGCGGGATCTCAAAGAATACATAGGAAGAAAATTGAAGACGCCAGGAAAGAGTTAAACATACTCACCTTGACGAGATAATACCACAGTACCAGAAATCATTAACATGTTTTAAGAATGGAAGACGACCGACTGCCTGAACATATTCTATGATACAAACCTACAAATAAAAATTTAATAAGACGCCCATGGAAGAGATGGATAGATAAATTCGATGTACTGTGAGGTCGTAACTGCCTAAACCATGCTGTTGGTGGTGATGATTACTTTGGCATGATGATTAAATAATGCAGATGAAGTAAAGCAATTGAAATAGATTATTGTGATTGATTGTATGTAGTTGATCGTGATATTGAAATGAATCTATAAGTCATTAACGAAGCAGAGCAGGAAGTACACGAAAATATCTGCAGGAATATTTCACTTACCTGTATAACAACAAGTGTAAATGATTATTTGGTAAACATTTTTTTAGTCTATCCAAATCGGAAATATTGCATTGTCTGTGTGATGAAGTAGAGTTACAATGCAATATGAAATGTACCTGAATTTAACACAGTACCGGCAAGTTTGAAATGAGTCAGGAATGATGAACTATATTGAAAATTTTGGTTCATAAAATATGATAATATAAATTAATTTTATGAAGTAATAGCTAATACCTGGCGTGCTCTGCTACTGCTAAATAAATGCCAATGTGTTTATACCACCAACCATGCGCTGTTATGCTGTTAAGCCCTGAAATCTGCTTATCCCGATATTTTTGGCATCAACGAAAGACAAAAATGGTTATTGTGAGTTATCCGTAAGAGAGAAACATATGCTGTCGCGGACTTTTTTGTAGAGCTTTTTGAGATATTTAATTCTGTATACATTAATTTTGTGTATTTGTTTTGGTTTAGGCAGCGTAAGTCATTTAAGCGTCAAAATAGGGACTTATTTTAAAGTTTTTCGTGATTTTTAGGAGTGAAAAGATTGAATATCACAACTCTCTTACAGCCTATGTTCATCCCGGGAATCTCCTGAACATTTTGCAAAAAAACCCATCACAATCGGATCAACGGTATGGCCGAGCATAAAGTACGAACAAACAAACAATCATTCATTTATATATATATTAGGTTGGTTTAAGTAAGTTTTAGAAACTTCCCGTGATAAAGGAAAGATTATTATTGGCAGTTCTATGTGCTGCCAGGTAAACAATTAACTTACCTTGAAACCGAACTTTAACACAGGGTTCTTAGAAGTAATTAAAGATGGACGCTGTGGTCCACTCGTGTTCATAAATTCATCCGTTACAAAGATTCTGTGGCCCCTAGCAAGGAAGTCGCTCTTCTTTCAAGGTTGTTACAAGTATTTTCCTCTTCTGTTAGGCAATTATACTCTGTGTAAAACTCCAAGTATTTTTTTTTACCTTTTTTTTTGTGACACGACTGATGAGTATATCCTCATCAGAAATACTTTGTGGCCTATAAATAACACAGGCCTGCGAAGATTTTGTGGCATGAGATATTTTAATACGAATAAGTCAAGTCAAATACCCTGTTACTAGTTTTTGCGAATCATGTACGGATTTTGCACAATTCTATTTATAACACAACAATTGAGAGCGCGCGGTCCACCACTTGTATGCGGTATGCACATGCCGTATTAAAGTGTGTAAACACGAACTTTTTTAAAATTTCTAAATACATTTAAATGTAGCGTTTAAAAATTCTCTCTCCGTATTCGAAATCCAGATAATTGCTTGTACTTAACATTCGATTTAATAGTAGATACAATGAGAATCAAATACGAGTATCACTAAGCATACGTTACGGTATATGTGTTTATGTTCGCATGGTAGCACTGAGGAAAACTTGGAATATAGCTTTACGCAAGGCATCTGACCTGTGAAATTGCAAATTTAATGAGTTGCGTGTGTTCGCTCGATTGACGTGTATTAACTTGTACTGTAATGACCCCACAACTGTGCAATAACGATATTATCCAATTTTAAAGACTTCATGTCCTCTGCTATAATAATAATAATAATAATAATAATAATAATAATACTAACGTTAATAATAATAATAGAGGAGGAATATCCATCCACAGTAATTCTGCCCGAAGGCAGGTCCTTCACTGCAATCATATAATTTTCATGCTATGCTTGCAGCTTCGCTAGAGAATTGTGTGGTAGCTTCCCGTTGCTTTCCACACCGGTGAAGGAAGATGCTGATAATGATAAGGGTGATATGATTTCAGGGACCATTTGGGCCTTAAAGTTTTCCTGACTTACAGGTGAGGAAAAACCCCGATAAAAACCTCACCCAGAGAAACTGTCCCGATCGTTGATCGAACCCGGACCTGCTGCGTGACAAGGCAGCACGCTAACTCGAGACCACATATGGACATATATGTAATTTTCTGGATGAGTTTTTATCGGGGTTTTTCCTCACCTGTGAGACAAATGTCTGGAAAACTTTAAGGCCCGAACGGTCCCCGAAATCCTATGGCCATTATCATCATCATCATCCTTCACCGGTGTGGAAAGCAACGGGAAGCTACCACACCTACAATTACCTAGTGAAGCTGCAAGCATAGCATGAAATGCTATGATTGCAGTGAAGGACCTGCCTTCGGGCAGAAATACTGTGGATGGATGTATATAGGGTTAAAACGTATGATGCGCATCGTCACAATGGACTATTGAGGTTTTTTCTATTTTCATTAGGATGTAATGTTTTGATAGGTCTTCTTGAAGATTGGTGTCCTAAGGGTGGTATGTGAAGGCCTATTTAATCAGACATTGACTCCTTTCTTTTGAACATGTTGAAGCCACTACAATTGACAATTTTTATAATCAAAAATTTTAGAATTCTTTAATTTTTCTGGTACATCTATATTTTTGTCTAATCTTATTGAGTCATAGTAATGGTTATAGAAACCTCATTTGAGCAAACTTTCAATTGTATTTTATATTTAATATGTGTGTCGGAACGTATAGAATAGTTTAATGATGGTTTAGCTATAGTCTATTACTTATCAAAATGCCCATTTGTATAATTACTGTTATTAATAATTACACTGGTCAACATGATTTTTGTCTTATGAGTACCAATAGTTGTACTTAATGCAGTTTTATCGTGTTTTCAAATATGTTTTCGGAATTTTTCCATCACCCACATTTTTTTTATTTCAGTTTCAGTTAATGGATTTAAATAATTATTTTCTAATAAACGTTTTTTCGTCCATTTGTCCATTGTAAAATAAAACGGGGAACACTTTCATCAGGAGATTTCAGCTATGGAAAAGAGATATCGAGGCAAATTAAATCCTAATTTGCTGGCCGATTATTGTTGGACCATCAATAGGGATGCTCCACGGACGAAATATAGCAGAAAATCGTCATTTCTTACCTTCTAGGCGAGTCCGAATGTTCGAATATTATGTAGATACGAATGTAGAAAATATAAAAGTGTTTGAAATTATAAATGCCTGTCTATCGGAAACCTTGCGTGATGGAGAAAAACAGATATATTTGAATTTAGGAGAAAAAATACTATCAGAATCACATATTTTTCTTTCTGAGACAAAAAAAAAGTTTTTTTTTTGCTTAGTGTTATTATTATGTCTTGATAGCTTTTTATGTATATTATCCTTGAATTCAGAAATGTAATGCCATTAATAATTAATTTCTGTTTTCATAAGTAGATATAGGCCCTATGTCATTCATATCAATCTTTACTCTATAAATTGTTACCACAAAATCCTGACACTTCTGGCTCTGGTGTGTATATTTTTATATTACATTTTTCTGCAATTTTAGTTGAAATGTTTTCGGTAAGATACCACATACGTTTGAAATTATAACTTATACTCAAATTACCATGCTTTTCTAAAAATGTGGTAGAAATAAAGTTGTCTACCATCGTGGAACAGGAACATTGGGTTTAAATTCCATTTCGGCTGTAATTTGATTTATTTTAGCAGACAAAATATCACTGTTAGAAATGTGAATGGTTAAAATAAGTAGCCCACATAATTACAATAATCGTTTAAAGAAACTTTATGTTCCTAATGAACCTTTAAACAGTGTCCATCCGTTCCCATGGATTCCATAACTGTCCTCGTTTCGATTATGATATTTGAATAGAAAACATTGTACGTATTTGTGTATTGTACATTACGTATTACGTAGTATTTTCCGTCTTCCTGTATGTGTAATTAGTTCAAGAGCTCAAAAGATAAATCGGAAACAAACAGGAAACAATTGTCAACGACCCAAAGAGAATAAAGTCTCCACGGTGACGTGACATACTGTCGTATGACAAGTGTGTTTGTTCAATGCCACCTGTTTGTCATTAGACATTTCAGGTATTCTCTCTTGGCATTGGCGTATTGTAACCCACTTCTGAGGTTGGGGCGCCTGCAAGGCGGGGTTACGCTGCCCCAATGATATGATGGATGATGACGTTGGGTAATAATACGCCAGGAGAGGCCTCAAACCTAAACTTAATCTAATGAGGGGAATATGATATTGATGTTCGGGGACCGTTTGGGCCTTAAAGTATCCTGACGTTTGTCATACAGGTGAGGAAAATCCCCAAAAAAACCTCACCCAGGAAACTTGTCCCTAGCGGGGATGGAACCCGGGCCCGCTGCGTGACAAGGCAGCACGCTATCTCGAGACCACAATATGACAAGCGTTGCAAGACAACCGCTATGACAAGTGACAAAGAAAGTAGATCCGAGTTAGAATTTATAATTAACTGTATGTCATTGGAAGTGTTAGTATAAAATAAATCTTATAGGGTGTACAACATGGCAATAAGCGTTCTGTGATTACAAAATTTGCTTGTAAATGATTAGTGTGGACCAGAATCCAAGAAGCCTAGACATTCAGACAGTTCGTAATAAATAATGTTGTGCTGTAAGCCTAATAAAACTTACGTTACATTTTACAACGGTAATCCTCTGAATGGTCACATATAAGTACATTATATAATGGAAATGGACAGCTAATGACAAATGAGGGAAATTTTGAGGAAGTGGCTGAATTCAAATACCTAGGAACAATCACAAATGGGAATGAGATGCACAAAGAAATTAAACATAGCCTCAATTGTGGAAATGCGTGCAATTATGCATTACTGAGTCTCTTGACGTCACAACTCCTTTAAAAAAACTGAAAATATATAAAACTATTATTCTACCATGGATGTGAAACATGGACTCATATTTTAAGGGAGGAAAGGAGATAAAGAATATTTCAGAATAAAGTTCTTGGCAAAATGTTCGGACCAAAGAGAGAAGAACAGACAGGTGAATGGAGAAGACTAAATAACAGTGAATTACATGGTCTTTATAGGAAACCAGATATAATAACGGTTAAGTCTCGTAGACTGCGATGGGCAGGACATGTGGCACGAATGCGGAATGAAAGACGTGCATGGAAGTTTCTTGTAGACCAAGAATGGGGTGGGAGAATAACATGAACCATGATTTGAAGGAAGTAGATTATACAGGGACTAATTGAAAACATTAGCTCAGGATAGGAATATATGGAGAGCTTATATCCGCGCGGCCATGAACCTACGGGTTCGACATTTCCAGGGAGTTAGTTATATATTTATTCTGTACTAACAGAAATTATATTTCAATGGGATATTATTTGTTTATATCTCAGACTCGCTGAGTAGTGGTCTGATTCCCTACCTACTTACCTCGTATATAGCCAGAATACAGCAATGGTAACCCACAGTGCGAAGGAGATGGCATCCCTGCTTGAGTGGTGTGAGGCTGGACGCCGAGCGGGGTCACATTATCAGGATTGTCCAATCCACCAAATCAGGAGTTATAACACTTCTCCATAGTTTAGAGATTTGCCGCTGGTTTTTAGTGCCTTGCAGTTAAAAACAAAATATTATTTTGGACATGGCCATGGTACATCGCAACAATTATCTGGGAGAAATTGCAAGGTAGGTTTCCGCATGCAATTGTTGAAAGTTCCCTTGTCAGTAATGTATTGGCCACATTGATAACACAAATCTCAGGTTGCGGTGTATTTTACTTTCACAAAGGTAACGTGTAGGCCTATATAACGAAGAAGAGATGAAAGCTGAATAACAGCAAATGCGTTGCGATTTATGCGCCGTACACCAGGCTATACAAAGTGGGACCTTAAAACAAATGAGGAAATTATGGAAGAGTTGGATGTAGAACCCATTCTTCATCATATACAATACTACCAGAACAACTGGAAAGCCCATCTTCAACGAATGCCGCCTCGTAGAATTCCAAAATCCATGTTTGGTTATTGCTCCCAAGGCAAAAGATCGCTGGGACGTCCAAAAAAACGGTGGATGGAAAACTCCTCTTTGAGACCGTGACAGGCCACACGGCCTAATACTTGCATGGATGATGATAACATGTATAAAAATGAGTCTAAAAATTGTGTACCGGTAACAAATGTAACCATTTGCAAAAAGAGAATTGACTTTCTTGATTTAACATTTTTATGGTGGCTTAATGTAAAATAGGTAAATAGGTGGTAATTTTGTTGTTAATGTTGCGAAATATAATGAGGCGGAAATATTTCCGCACCAGCAAACGCAGGATGTGACATTTTTGTGGAGCATCCTGGTGCATGTGTCAAGCTGATTTCCATGATTCATTTTACTCACATCCTCAACTGCAACACATTATTGTTCCTTGCGGTTTTAAAATCATATGCTGCGGTTTTCTATCTCTTAGTCAGGCGTCTCCCCCACTGTATAACATGCTCGTGCTTCTGGTCTAATGCCGTTATTATCCTTACTCTTTGATTGGTTTGCATGAGTTAATTTATGTTGAAATACTCTCTACCCTTGTGTTGAATAATTATGTGGTTCACTATAAAGTTCTTGATGTTTTCATGATCACTCAGACATCTTTTCTGCCGTCCTTAGTCGAAAGGACGTATCTGAACTTTTTCTTAAATTTTCAGTCCTTCTTACCTTAGTAATTTTTAGTGTTCACTTTACCTATTTAACTAATTCACTGGCACTATCGAAACCTTAAGTTCATGGGGGCGGGACATAAGCTCTCCACACATCCCTATACTGTGCCAACATCTTCCAATCATCCCCTGTATCTCTTACCTCCGTAATCATGTTTAAAATTATTCTCCCACCACTTTTTTTTCGGCTTCCAACTGGGCGCTTACCCTCTAGTTTTCATGTCCCTTTTTCGTTCCCATTCGTGCCACATGTCCTGCCCATCAAAGTCTACGAGACTTAAACTGTTCTCATTAATGGTTTCCCATAAAGATCATGTAGCTCATTGTTAGTTTTCTCCTTTCACCTGTCTGTTCGTTTTGTCTTTGCTATTTAAGCTAGTATTAATGAATTTGTATTGGCATTATCTGCATTTAATCTATGTTATCCCATTAAGATGCAACAGTTAGTATAACTCTAGTATGAGAGAAAAGTTCTTCTGTTTTCAATGAAGCAAATCATTCACTTATTTTATAGAGCTTAAGACCAGTTCAACAATGGATGGCAGGCGTGAGTTTATTAATTGTAGAGTTTGTATCAAGTTTGGAGTAAAACTTCATACGCTTAAGAAATCGACCAATTTTACAGAAGATGAGAGAGAAGGAACATATATTAAGTAGATCTGGAAAAAGAAACTAGTGGGTTTCAAACTATGCAATAAGATATTTCAGTTGATTATAGTGAAGTAAAGGATGCTCCTAGGGCCAACATTGATATTGATTTCTTGAATACGAGTCTTCAGTTTGCAAGAGTATCACATATTAAGAAAAAAAAGTCTGATAGAGAAAAAAATCTTAAGAAAAAAAGGTAGTGATGGAAGAAGTGAAATAGATGTTAATATTGATATAAATTATATGAACATACTTTAAATAATAATAATAATATTTAATGGAATTAGTACTGTACGTATTCCATTGTAGAGTGCACAAAATAAAAGATGGCGCCAAAGGTACGTGGTCTCGAGGGTTGCTGTCTGTGTACCAATAATACTCGAGAAATATCATTACTAGGGCCACTCAGAATTTTTTTTAGATACACATCAGTTAAGTACTATAATTGAAACCTTACCATTACTTATTTTTTCAAAGCACTCTCGCTGAGCATCTATGCATCGTCGTATCCTCCTAAACCACGACTTGAAGTACTGGCGCCAGTCACTTTCATCCAGTGCACAGAGCTCCCCTTGGTATGCTACAACGTCATCTTCATATGTTGAAATCAGCTTCCCACGCAGTCGGGCCTTCACCGTAGAGAACAAAAAGAAGTCACAGGGTTCCAGGTCCGGACTGTAAGGAGGATAGGTCAACAGCTGCACAGGAGTCCCCCTCAGAAAATCAATTGTCAAATGGGCGGTGTGGGCAGAGGCATTTTCATGGCGCAAAAGGATGCCCCTCAGTCCAGCTCTTGGGGCTTTCTCGCAGTTTTTGGAACACCTGTGGGAGGGCAACTGTGGTGTACCACTGTGCAGTCAGTGACCTTTGATGCTAAAGTAGTATTGTTGCTACATGGCTACCTGTAGCACAGAAAGTGAGCACCACTATCTTCCCAACACTTTTTGCTCTTTTCACTTTGAAAGGCCGATCGTCATCAGGAATGGCCCTTACCGACGACTGACGCTTTTTTTCTGGATCATATTGATAAATCTAGGTCTCGTCACCTGTAATGATCTCAGAAATGCGGCGAGTGTTCCCATTGTTGAATCTCCCAAGCATTTCACGGCACCATTTGACCTTCTGTGAGACTGTGTGGAACCCAACGAGATTACACATTGCTGACCCTAAGATTGCTGTGCAGAATTTTTGTAACGCACCCGGATCAAATCCTTAGGGATACCTTAATATCTTTATAAGTCACACGGGTGTCTTTTCGCGCCGTCTTCTCCACAGCATCAATGTTTTTCTCAGTCACTGCCATCGACGTTCGCCTACTCCTATTTCCATCATCAAGAGAGTTCCTGCACCTCTTAAACTTTGCAAATCAATTGAAAACTGTGGCACGGGAAGGGGCAAGGTCCCCAAAAGCCTGTGTAAGCCTTTTAAGTGATGGCACCTGCTTTAAGCCACTCTTAGAATCATAGAAAGTCATTGCTCGATAATGTACTCGCTGCAGTTTCATGCTGTAGACTGAGAGTTACTTTCATCCCCTACCATTTGATTCACAGCTGCTAAGGGTTGAGGTGTGTGGGCGGGCGAAAACTATGTCAACTGACTAATACAGGACCTGTCAGCACGCTGCTGGCACTGTTATCTTTCTGTCGTAAACAGTTCTAAACACTTTCTGAGTGATCCTCGCATTCCTACCGAGTCCGATACACGCACGCCCTCTTCGCTGTCTCTGGAAACTTTGATGGCCAATACATATGAGGGGATAAAGCGAATTATTGACGCTATAATTGTGAGCTGGCAACTAAGGGCCAGTTTCACCAAGAGAGGTAACTGTATTACGCCAGTTTAAGCTATGCATTATACATGGGAAAAACTGACGTAATACAGTTACCTCTGTTGGTGAAACTGACCCTAAGATAGAAAACCTTGTTAGAAAGCGTCCTTTAGGATCAGTTGGTAGTTGGGCATTCGATTTTAGCTCATTCCGTAAAAAAAAAAATCATTGCTATAAACCCAAAGGAAATGCAGCCGGACTGATTAACATAATGCAACCAGGAAAACCGAAATAGGCTAATTATTTACAGATTTGTACTTCCTATGTCCAAACATAAATGTAAACCAAATGAATTAGAATTTGAACGACCAAGTTTTCAATGGATGGATGGGATTTTGGAGGATTTAAGACTGAATGGAATTGAGCGATTATGTATGGGTGATTGCTAAATGCAGAAACCAGGAGAAAAGCTCTGTTGGAAGCCCAGTCCCTAATTGGGCTGTGGTGTTGATGATAATAATGATGAAAATTAATTGATTTCACGCAACAAAAATCATTGTACAATTTACTTTTTTTTTTTTTTAATATATATTTTTTTAAATTTGAATTTTTGAATTGAAATCCCACGTGATTGAATCAGCCTTAATTTATTTGTTATAAGTACCACAAATTCATAACTGTCATTTATGAAATTAACATTTGTTGGCACAATTTTGGACATAATACATATATTATTTTTCTTGAAATAGTCCTAAATATTTAACATTACAAACAAGACAGTTCATTCTGTACTTATGTTAGTGGTGACTGTTTTGTATCGGTTATTAAGAAGTATGTAGACCTGTCTGTCAGTATTTCATCATCATCTTTTTCTTCATGAACTAGTTATCAGCTTAGGTCTCCAGGACATGTTCCGTCATGGCTATCTTAGCTGTTTTTGTTCATGACTTTTTTCGTGGTCGCCCCAAGTCACTCTTTCGTGTAATGTTTGTATTTTAAAGCTGATTTTGGTATGCTGTTTCGTATCATTATTTCTATATGTTGGAAGCCACGTGTTATCTACTGTATTGTCCACAGTAGTTGAAGATAGGCTGTATGGGCTTAATTGCCAGTTTAAATAAAACATTATTATTATTATTATTATTATTATTTATTACTATTATTTATTACCAATAATACGTTTAGTTTCTTCCTGTTATCATAATTCCTTTGATGGTTTAATCTTGTAATAACTAACAGTATTATCAGTAACCTCTTTTGGCCGCTTCTGTTTTCCCTGCGCTTATTTGATAAAAACAAATTCTTCATAATATGAAATATTCTTTTATTACGTTTTAGGTATTTGAAGTATTCAAATATTCAATTCAGAGAATTGGTTACGAAATTTCGAGAACTGGTCTCATTTGTAAAATATAGCTCCCAATTCTTATAGCATTAATAACTGGTTAATGAATAATATATTAATTACTAATTAGAGTCAGAGGGAATCTCGTTAATCGTTATAGATTATCACGCTCTTGTTTATTTTAAATAAACATTATATTATGGCGAGCAAAGTTCGTGGCAGTTAATATTAAGCCTTTGGGCACTCCTAAATATAAGAACAGCCCTTTAATTACCACCTTCTTCAATAGAAAGATTTCAATAATGTAGTAATCTGATGATGATACTACCTAGTAACCGTATTGTCCTTCTCTCTACATCATTATTTCACCTAAGAAGTTTATCTTCAATACCTTTATCCTTTCTCTCTCCTTCTTTGGGACTTCCACTCCTGGGACGTATCCAATATCCTTCGCTAATCACTTGTAGCTAGGGTGCAGTTACACACGACAGCCCTCCTTGGATCTGTGACTCAAGGACCAACAACTTAGAAACCACAATAAAAGCGGCACACGCCAAAAACCCGGCATTAAAATTTTAATTTGCTTTTACAGCTGGAATTCTAACCCGATCTGCAGGAGTGGAATGTAGGGACTCCAATTACACGATGACGAATAAGAAAGAGTGATTCTCATACTTTATTAATATTGATTATTGCTGCTGCTATTATTATTATTATTATTATTATTATTATTATTATTATTATTATTTATTCAGGTTACAATATTTTCACATCTTCTGACAGGCAAATACCAATACAATGCAATCATAGACACATAAAAACAAATTAATTTTATATGACAAATCGCTGTGAGCCAATCCGCTTGGTTTATCCATTGATCTTCTCTTAGATGCCTGCTCTCCATTGCTTTCCAGATAACCTTCTTCCAATAATAGTGATAATAACAAAATTAGAATAGATCTAATAAAAATGAATAGTATATAGGAATATAGAGTTGTTTCTTCATTGTTTATCATTTCTACATGGATTTCATATCTCACTAAATGTCTGCACGTTTGATCTTTCTGTTTTCATATAACAAACTTCATGTTATCAGAGACAATTTGCAATATAAATTTAGAAATATGAAAAAAAAGTGCATGTTTCCATGTTAAAAGGTCTCTTTGCTTATTAATAAGTTTAATTAATAAAATTAATTAAATCTACGTCATTAAAGAGTATGGAGAGCATACTCTTATTTTAGAAGACATAATTTTCAAAATTTCCAATCAAATGTATTTACACAAAGAGTGGAATAACATTATTTCTGTTTCACTAGTTATATAGAACGCTGGGGCACGCCGTAGCGTAGTGGTTAAGGCACTGAGCTACAAGCTGGAGGGTCGAGGGTTCAAGTCCCGTTGGGGTCAGGATTTTTAAACTGACCCAAATCCTCTGGCGGCACTATGGCCCTGGGTCGACTCAGCCTCTAACGGAAATGAGTACCAGACGCTTGTTCTGGGGTAAAGGCGGCCGTCACGCAGGGCTGACAACCCGGTTGACATAAAGTGTCGATTGTCTAGAAAAACTGGGAGCCTTAACCTCCTACCCCAGGGGCCTGTTGTGGGATCACTTTACTTTATATAGAACGCTGCAGAATTCTTATTACATGCTTTTAGGGGGCAGGAGAACGTATTTCGTAGATTAAGTTTTGTTAAGGTAGGCGGAGAGGTGCCGTTTTGGCGTTACTCTTCTGAAAATAAATATTTAAAATTCCCAGCTTCAAATTAGAATAGAATAGATTTATTTAGCCTAGTGGAGTTAAGGCCATGTGGCCTTCTCTTCCACTAACCAGGACAAACATGTGTTACATTTAATTAAAAAATTAGAGAACCACATTGACAGAAGTGGACTACGTCTGAAATCGCCTATAGCTTACGATTTACCTATTTAAAACATGAACTTGATGCGTGAAATGCTGGAGTGCTCGTGGAATCGAACCTGAAAACGGAAATGGCAGTCAAACTCACTAACCGTTACACAGAACGTTTAATTTAATTTCAATAAATGCTTTTTTTTTATCTATAAAACTCTGTACATACTAAGATACGGGTATTAAACCCTTGTGGTAGATAAAGTATTAAAAAGTCAATTACTAACTTTCGTTTCCGTCCGTCGATGATAATTAGTTGTAGTCTAGTGGGCAACATTATGATGCTCAATGAAATAAATAAACAAATATATATATATATATATATATATGATGTATAAGGACTAAAGATTTACAAAATGTATTCATCAAAACGATCGTCAAATTTTACCTCTAATTTCTTATATTTCTACTGTATAATCTCTGGATTTAAAATAAATAAGAATAAGAATAAATTTTATTTATAAATAAATGTTATACACAGTATTGACACCCGAATGAGCAAGTGCTCGTTCTCGGGTGCAGTTCAGTTACATGAATAATACAAATAGAATATGTATATTTAAAATAGTATCTTCAGGTAAATCAGTACAAAAAAATCTTCTCTGCCTTGTATTATAAATTTGCCAAGTTTCGTTAGAATTTTCATTTTGTTATGGGATTGATGTAACTTTCGATACAACATTTAATAATGATAATGTTTTATTTATCCTGGCAGAGTTAAAACCACAAGTTTTTCTCTTCCACCTAACATACACAAATGTACAAAGTACAGATTTACAATTATCTATACAGTACACCAGATTCAGAGAATAATAAGAAGAACCTTGAGATGTATATGTTTTTTTTTTTAGTTTTATTTACATTTTCCCTTTTATCACGTACAAACACAGTACAGATCCAGCCGAGTATCAAATCGGAACACTATAGTGAATGGGGCTCAACAGACCACCCCATGGCGAAAAATTTCATATAAGGATATCAGAGAAAAAATCTTTACTTTTAAAATTGATTTATGAAATACAAGTATGTGGTGATAAATGCAGATAAAATATTTGTCATAATATAAGTAAAAATAAAAACTCGTGAAATGAAGTGACTTTTTTTTTATGCGTTCGTATAGCATGTTTTGACAGACATGTTTGTTGTCAGGCTCGCTGATGTTGCAGCTAATGTCAGAACACGGTGCATGTTTCCATTACGTTGAAATAAAACCTTCCAGTGCATGTGATAACCTTTTTATATGCACATTTTACTTCCAGACATCGTAACACGAAATAAAAGTTATTTAAACTAAATTTGATAGGGAATAAGCCTCCATTTGTACTAAAAATTCGAACATGTGTTCTATGTATTGGAACTTTTATAGCCTCTTGGAAGATCCTTGACATCGATCTCCAGAAGTTTTCCTTATAAAGTTGGTATTACCGCGGGAGGGATCTCTGAACTACGCAATTCAGTTGGCATGATCAGAGAAAGCTTTCACCTCGGAGCTGCGGTCGGTCAGTGTTAGTGAGACTTCGCCTTTGAAATGACCTCGAGTATTTGATATCCATACCAGATTTCCGGAAGATTGATGTGTACAAGCAGCAATATTGTCTTCTTTCCAAGTCCATGTCTAGAATGTATGTTTGAATCTTATAAGTTATGTTTCAAACAACATAATTTAGACGTATTTTTTAAATAAATGGACCCCATCGTGTTGTAACAATTCGTGTTTAGCAACCCAGAGATTTCGGGTGCAATTTTCAGGTATACATTTTTTAGTATCTATCCATCCAGGTCCTTCACTGCAATCATAGCATGCTTGCAGCTTTACTAGGGAATTGTAGGTGTGGTAGCTTCCCGTTGCTTTCAACACCGGTGAAGGATGATCATGATGGCCATATGATTTCGGGGACCGTTTGGGCCTTATCGTTTTCCTGACATTTGTCTTAAAGGTGAGGGAAAACCCCAATAAAAACCTCACCCAGAAAAATTGCCCCTACCGGGGATCGAACCCGGGCCCGCTGCGTGACAAGGCAACACGCTACCTCGAGACCACAGCGGAGTAGCGTTTTTTAGCATAGTGTCAGGAATTGGTTATCTATCTTTTGAGGGCACATAAGTTGCTTTTTAACTGAGACGAGAAAAATTATATTTAAGAAAACTGGAACTAAGATAGACTGGTTGCGTAACGCTAACCACGTGACACACTGATAGACAACCATAACCACTTCTTTCGTCCAAGTTCCTGAACCCCTCGCCCAAGGATTTAATTTAATCATTTGTTAATTTAATTAATTCATCATTAGTGAAAACAGTCTAAAACATGATTGGTTCGTGAATTCTCTACTACTCATTCCACTTTCGTAATCACATTCAAGAATATTTTTAGCACACTTTAACCGTCAAAATTAAAAACTTCTCAGTGGTGAGATTCTCGCTGTTCGCCTCTGGGTTCCTAGTAGAGTACGCGTCGGGTCACTGCGTTTTTTTTTTCTCCGGGTTTCTAAAGTTTTCCTTTGTGAAGAAATGAATTGCGCATCTTCCCTATACTCATGTTGTAGGCATATGTTCCATTTCGTTTTCTCCGGTGATGGTGCGACAGGTATATGAAAGACCATGAATAATAGACCCTTCATCTCGACCCCTACGCCGGACAATATTCTAGAATTTATCTTTTACTCATGAGTTAATGTGTAACACCATGGAATTTAATGGAGCATTTGATTTTTTAATACTACACGAAATATTTTACTTATAAAATATTTTGGGTTAAACATTTTGCTCAAATAGCCTACAAAGTGTTAAACATATTTTCAATATTGCTGCTGGACTCGTGGCAATTTTTTTGTAGCATTGGCTGAGCTTAAACCATGTGATGTCAGTAGCAGTTTTAGCTATTGACAGATAATTTATCTGACATGGGTATTTTGAACATCGGAGCGGCTTTACCAATTGGCGGATAATTTATCTAACTTGGGTACTCTGAAGATCGCATGAACTATTTGGGTTCATTAAAAAATCATTATTATTATTATTATTATTATTATTATCATCATTATGAATTAGTTTTCACAAATAAAAATCACCGTGGTTATTATATATTTACTCCTTAACTTATTAATTCGATAAATATTAGAATCTATATTCGATCTGTTTTATCTTAATTATTTCGTGAACACAGTTTTCAACAGACATGAGTAATGCATTGCATTTTTAACAATATTAAAACTGCATTTCAGTGTAGTATCCTGTTTCAAACTGGATAGTAAAGAGTAGCTTATAAAACTATGTTAACAGAAAAATGTAGCCTGCATATAACATCATAATTTGATAAATAATGAGCGAAGAAAAAGCCATAGATAAGCACACCAATGCGGTATTCTCTAAGAAAATTGTACAATTCTTTTTCTGCAAAATGTGTCTACAATGGTTTTATTCTATAAACAGTGAGTCAATTTCAGATAGAATATGTGAAACACGACTACGGATTTGTTTTATATTTTGTTTCTATGACAACTATAAAAAAAACTAAAACATCAGTTGAGTTTTAGTTTTTGTAGTAGCTATGGAAACGGCAAATTTGTAAAACACGATGCTCGTGTAAACGTTTATAAAATTTATATAATCCATCAACACTGTACAACTTAATTGATACCATTAGTTGTGATTTTTCGCAAATGCGATAAAGCGTTAAATGCTCTTAAAGGCCTGTATTTTCATTTTTCACGCTCTGTAAACAACATTTCACTCTGATTTGAAATTACTAAAAAATGAAGAATTGGCTCTAAATGCGAAAATTGTACCAAAATGTGAAATTGACTATCTTTTCGTGTTTTTCTTTCCTTTGTAGAAATTTAAGACAAACAAATGCCTGCGAATGCTGTTGGGTATTAAGCTCAAATACCCAAAGTTTGTCCAGGAGTCCTACCAACAGCGTAGATGTTGAAAGATATTTCAGTAAATACAATTTAATTCTGATAGGAGAACCCGAATATAAGAATAAAATGTTGGGTTATGTTCTATGTTTTCTTTCAGTAGTGTTACTGAACTTCATTGACATAAGTTAATTTGATGCATTTTACTTTTATTATTCTTGTTTTGATTAATCTTATGCATTTTCTTTCTATTATTGCGTATTCCCGGTCTTAACATATGGCTGCCAAATCTGGGCCCTAACAGAGAGGCAAAGGAGGAGCATTGGAATCTGCCAAAGGAAGATGGAGAGGAAGATAGTGGATGTCTCACTCCGGGATAAGATTTCCAACATGCGCTACAGAAAATTATAACTTCAAAGAACATTACTCAAAAAGCCCACCAAACAAAGTGGACATGGGGCGGTCATGTAACAAGACAACAACAAGGCAGATGGGCGCGGGAAACCACCATGTGGGACCCCTACATTGGAAGACGAACACGAGGTCGGCCAAGAAGATTTGCAGACATGTTCAAACTGATGTTGGGAGGACAGTGGTCAACCACAGCCCTCAACAGGGATAAGTGGAAACAACTAGCGAACAATCTAAAAAGTGACTAAAATTATTAATAAACTACAGTGAAGTGCACAAGTGAAAGACTCTATAAACATAATGTTCACGTGAATTAACTCACCACGTGAACCACTTAAAACTTTAAAATTGAGCCCCCCTCTTGTAGGAGGCCCTAGCCCTTCATGAGACATAGTGGCTACATTCATTCATTCATTCATTTTAGTTTTGCATCAATATAAATTTATGTTTTTCTAGGTCATGCTTTAGCCTGAATTAATTTAACCTATTCTGTGTGTTGCTTCAACCTATATTAATATAAAATAAATATACAACGCAATTTATGCATTTTCATCTCGCTATTAACCGTATACAAATGCAATTTTAATTTCACATTAAAGTAAATTTCAAAATTCTTTACCTGTCATTAGAATTAACTCATAATGAATTCTATGTTATTGTTCAAAATCCTATAAGATTCTAAACTGAAAATGTATAAACGCTACAAAATCCTAAGTACGAATCAATATCCTAAAGTTCTGATTTCAAAATGCTAAAAATCATCACTTCCATATGTCACTTCGGGAATTCGGTTAAACAGTTAAATAACTAGGGTTTGCTGCATTAATATTGTAGAGTCTTAAGTTGACACAATTTATAAAAGTTCTGCTGCTGCAGTATCGTATGTTCAGATTTGTAATGAATTACAAAAGATAATTTCCTTACAAATGAATGGATTTACTTGGTTTTATAGAGTATGCGCTTGTGCTTTAATGTTTCTTCGGTCTTCATAACTATTAAGGCTTTTTTATTTTATTTTGGTACGGCATTCACCAATTAATTTTACTGCTTACCCACGCTTACAAAGAGTTTATATCTAATTTTATTTGCACAGTAGTCTTAAAATGAATACCACCAACTTTTAGATAAACTTTTTCTTCAAAATCCCGGTCAGCTCAAAACTTAGATTTTGCTAATAACTGAAAATACGCGCTTTAGTTTATTTTTATTGTGAAAATTATTTTCATACACTTTGTACTTTGTGTTTTACAGAAAACTATTTTTTTATTAAACTACACTGGTTGAGTGGCAGACAAGGCCTTAAGGCCTTAACTCTACTAGGTAAAATAAAGCTATTATTATTATTATTATTATTATTATTATATTATGAGTTGTATCATGCAAAATAAATAAATAAAAGTGAATGAACTTGCGACACTGGCCTTTAATTGAGCATGTTTAGCTACTCTTTAAGTAATTGCCAGTGACTATTTAACTCGTGCTCCAAATGGTAATCAATGACCAATCGCGTTTCAATGAATTTTGTTTTACAAGCAATGACAGTATTGTTTCGCCTCGCTCTTTATCGACTTATCTTTATCAGCTCCTCCTTTTGTGTTAAAGAAGGCTACTCCTTTTTACACGCTTTATATTAGCTTGATTAATATTCTGAACAGCTCACAGCATTATTTTTCTCTAACAAATGCATTGAATATAGCAAATAATGAACAAATTCCTTGATTTTACTGAGTTGTTTACTAAAAAAAATTAATTAATAACCTATAATGTTGATTATAATATACAGTTTTATGCGTTTCATTATTTCTCCGCTAGGGTCCATTCTTACAATATTGCGATCCTATTTGGCAATAAATAATATGATCAAGTTGCAGTGAATATACATAACCTCACATTTCTGATTTGTTTTCAAACATCGCCGTTTACATTAAATACATAATTATTTTAAAATACCGGTAACTATATTTAAATAAGGATTTGTGAGTGAACAGCTTAATTTTATTCGTTGAATAGTCCTAACAAATGCCACTGTTGATTTCCATTTCCTCTAGATAAATTCACTCGTCACTTCGTGACTTATGAATTATCGATAATTTGGAAATCACTCGTAGCATTACTTATGATAATGAATTACAGAACCCATAGCATAGTGTCTAGATGTATCACCAAGTACGTAAAACTTATGATAATGAATTACAGAACCCATAGCATAGTGTCTAGATGTATCACCAAGTAAGTAAAACTTATGATAATGAATTACAGAACCCATAGCATAGTGTCTAGATGTATCACCAAGTAAGTAAAACTTATGATAATGAATTACAGAACCCATAGCATAGTGTCTAGATGTATCACCAAGTAAGTAAAACTTATGATAATGAATTACAGAACCCATAGCATAGTGTCTAGATGTATCACCAAGTAAGTAAAACTTATGATAATGAATTACAGAACCCATAGCATAGTGTCTAGATGTATCACCAAGTAAGTAAATATATTACAACGTGCACGGTTCTTTTATTTATTCCAGTTGTAATCAAACACATGTATATTATTTGTAGAATAAACTATCTATTTTTTTCTTGATCAAAATTCATCAAGTGTCAATATTGTACATGATTATTGCTATTGTCCGGATAATTAAATCCGAGGTTATGTTATATTATTTCTCCATTACACAAATTGAAAGCTTTTAAATTAATGAACACAATTTTATATGAAAAATAATGTTGTTTGCCAGAGTGATTAGCTAATAACCATGTTCTGTAAAAACAAATTTCAATTTTTGGATGAGAGCTCGCAAATTATAATTTGCATTGCGTAGCATTACTTTAGGAAATGTTTTTATTTCTCACAATGTAGGCTAACTGCATTGATCACCTACAATTGAGAAAGGCATTTCACGTTGCCCATGAAGTAGTATCAAGCACAGTTTTATAAGTATTAACTTGTATTGACTAATATGAAATTTATGATCACAAAGATGTGTTCAGTTTTTATTTATCAGATTAACCACATATTTTTAAAAATATTATAGCATATACTTGGGAAATTTTAGTCATCGTTATTGTTTCTACAGCCCTTTGCAGGCCTTGACCGCCCCTACAATGCGCCTCCATTCGTCCCTCTTCTCCATCCTTGTATATGGGATAATCCATATCAAATCGGACAGCAAACAATTTTGCAATTTATTTTTTTAATTTTATGTATCCTTAAAAATAGTGAATACATTTATAAATGTATTAATATCGAAATTTAATTTTTATCATTTATAGGTTCGTAGTTATGATGATGATCTAAAATTATCGCAAATATGATAAACTAAAAGTTTACTAACTAATATTTCTGAAACAACAAACAGCAAAAAATTGTTTCGATGATATCATGTAGTTTAAGGGTGTTATTTTTATAATCAGGATATTTTTATTTTCGGTGTCAATTTTCTATTTTATGGCGATTTACTGCAGTACATATCAAAAAATGAAAACGAAAAAAATACAGGATACTACTCACGTAATAAGGATTAATTTCCAGCAATTACCTTTTTGGAGAGTTGAATAGTTTAGACAATATAAATGTTTTTTATTCTATTTTCGTAAAAAAACTGGCGGATCCACGTACAGCTGATTCATTTCACGACCAAGGTTGCGTGCGAAGTTAATTGAAAGAGCTGACACCGCTTCATCAGTGACTTGTTCAATTGCCATTAAATCGAATAGATTATTAGGTTCTGCTTAATGGAACAGTACCGTAAATTTATAAAAGTTGCGATATTCTAATTCTTACGCAGTAGATGTCGATTTATCAAATTTTATTGCTGAAGCGAGAAGTAAAGAGCTCTGTTACTTACGTTTGCTGTGAATTATTAAACAAATTATTTATAACTAACTCAATCACTGGCTCTGTGGAACCGGTAGGTTCATGGCAGCGCGGACATAAGCTCTCCATACATCCCATCCCGAGCTAACGTTTTCCAATTATCCCCTGTATAATCTATTCCCTCAAATCACGTATAATGTTATTTTCCCATCCCATTCTTAGTCTTCCAACTGGGCGTTTTCCCTCCGGTTTTCCTACCAGAAGTTTCCAAGCACCTCTTCCATCCCCCATACGTGCCACATTTCGTGCCCATCGCAGCCTACGAGACTTTACTGTTCTTATTATATCTGGCTTCATATACGTATCATGTAGCACACTATTATGTAGTTTCCTCCATTCACCTGTCTGTTCATCTCTTTTGGATCCACAAATTTTCCTAAGAACTTTATTCTCAAATACTCGTAAACTTCTGTCATTTTCAAAACAAATTATTTATTTTGTTACAAATGTTTCATTACAGTTTAAATGTAATATTATATAATAAAAACTCTTACATCATTAACTGAATAAACTGGTATAAATTTTTATTATGTTATAATTACTAATTTCAGTCTTAAAATAACTTTTTATTCAGTGTGCTGTATTGTACCCTGAAAACTTTGACGAAATAGTATTGTTATATGATATCACTTCCAAATAAAACCGAATGTTTTAACACTCGTACCACGTCCTACCAAACGATAATAATGCAGGGCCAGCAAGTCTTCCTCAAACATCTGCTTTTCTATCAACAATTCTCAAGTTCAGATTACATACTATTCAGTTGATTTACATCAGTGCGTGTGTTTAGTGCATCTCGTCATTTTAAGTGTCACAGACAAATTAAAATAATATCTTATTGTTTTTAACTAACAAGTTTGCAGATCTACACAGACTAAATGGTAAGTTAGAAGTTAAATATAATTTTAATCATGCTTATATTAGTATACAATAGTTATCAACAATATTATGTGTTAATATATAATTTTACAATTTCTTAAATCTTGCCATCTTTATTGTTTTAATGATATCAACGTCACCATATAGTCTATATAATTCATCATTATATCTAATTCGCCAGTTTCCACTCTCACATATTGGGCCAAATATTTTCAGAAATATCTTTCTTTCAAATATTCTAATTTTGTTTTCTTGAGTTTTTGCACTTTCTTGAGTTTTGACTTTCACAGCAGATGGCAAAAGTTGTCAAAGTTTTATATATTTTCATTTGGGAAATGTTATTACTTTTTTAAATTATTAATCAATTAAAGGGACGTAATAGAGTAAATGCCTGCACGGGATGTTTTGTTGTTGAATCTCCTGGGTTTTAAATATTGATATTTTATAGTGAATAATAATGCCTTTGTTTTCTTGGCAATGCAGAAAAACTTTTAATTAGTTATGAGAATAAAAATTGTATTTTCTCTTAAATAATTGGTTTTTGAATACGATAGGGTGCCAACTATGCTAGTCCTTGGAACCGAGATTTGCAAGGTCAAAGAATTTTTAGGCATGTAATAATTGAGATTAATTTTTCGTTAAAAAAGGAAGAGAAACTGTGATACCCGTGTCACAACTTTGTTATGTAAATGATCCTCTGGAACGCCAGAGGGATAGTCTTATAACGACTTGAATTCTGTTTGGTTCCTTGGGTAAAGATCTTATAGGACGTCAGTTGGTTCGAGTTTCCATGGGAAGAAATGTTATCATGAAATTTAGGCAATTTTATGCGTCTTGCTCCCATCCACATCGTAAGGATAGTTTCGATAACTAGCGGCTTCAGGTTGTGAAAACCAGATATAACGGCTTGGCGCCTGACGTGCCATTTGGTTGGATAACCGTTAACGTCTGCTACTGACACGTGAGGCTACCAACCCCTTGGTAGGTATTGACCTTATAGGGCTGATGTTCCATGGAGTTTTTTATGCAAATGTGTGGATTTTTAAAGATTTAAATTATGCTAACATATATATTCTTAAAATTTATGTTAATTGAGAGGATTACACCCCTAATCTCTATGAAATCTTGTTGTTTTATTAATCTTGTTTTACTTTGGTGCTGAGAGTTTCATGTTTGGAAAAGAACTGTAAACAAACATTGAGTTGAGACCCGACATGTTCAAGGAAATGCAAGGCCAGGCATGTCGTGACGTCCTCACAACCGTGATGTGAATGTCGTCTCTTTCATACATCCGGGCTTTCTGATGGCAAAGTCCTGGCCACACCCAAGATATTCAGAATTTTCTTCCCATTTCATAAATTGTTACATGAACAGTTCATACCATTTTGGGACATAATCCATTATCCAGTTTACACAAGTATTAATTTTATTAGACTTCGGAATTTTAGGGTAAGAATGTAGATTTAGATAGCTTAATATACTGTAAAATATGTTATAAAAATAGGTCATGCTTTTAAAGTGTGTAACAGCTATATGCCACTAATCATTAACTGCAAAATAGACCGAAGAATTTTTTAATTAATAAAAATAATAGAGTTAAGTCTTCATTTCTAAGTGTTATATAATTTATATTAGTGAAGCGTTAAGAGTTTGTATTAAAAATACTATTAACATAACATCAGATATTACTTACTAACTCACTGGCACTATCGAACCCGTAGTTTCATGACCGCGCGGACATAAGCTCTCCATACATCCCTATCCTCATCTAATGCTTTCCAATCATTCCATGTATAATCTACTTCCCTCAAATCATAGTTAATGTTATTCTCCCACCTCATTTTTGGTCTACCACCTGGCCGTTTTCCCTCTGGCTTTCCCACAAGAAGCTTCCATGCACGTCTTTCATTCCCCATACGTGCAACATGTCCTGCCCATCGCAGTTTACGAGACTTAACTGTTCTTATTATATCTGGGTTCCTATAAAGACCATGCAATTCACTGTTATGTAGTCCTCCATTCACCTGTCTGTTCATCTCTCTTTGGTCCAAAAATTTTCCTAGTACTTTATTCTCAAATACCTGTAATCTCCTTTCCTCCCTTAAATTAAGAGTCCACGTTTCGCACCCATACAATATAACTGGTAGAATAATAGTTTTATATATTTTCAGTTTAACGTTTTTTGAAAGGAGTTGGGACATCAAGAGTCTCTGCAATGCATAATAGCATGCATTTCCAGAATTGAGCCTATGTTTAATTTCTTTGTGCATCTCATTCCTATTTATGATTATTGTTCCTAGGTATTTGAATTCAGCCACTTCCTCAAAATTTCCCTCATTTGTCATTAGCTGTCCATTTCCATTATATAATGTATTTCTACGTGTGACCATATATTTAGTTTTATTGATATTTACTTCCAGTCCTAATTTCTTAGTGTTACTCAATAGTGTATGCGTGTTGTCCTTTAGTATCTCCTCGCTATCGCCCAATAGTACTACATCATCAGCAAAAACTAACAGCTTATTAATACCATTGAGTTGTGTAAGCCTTCCTCATTCTCTAAAGATTTAATGGCATGCTCTAGTACAAAATTAAATAGTAGAGGAGATAGTGCATCTCCTTGCTTCAACCCATTCTGGATTTCAACAGTGCCCGAAAAATGTTTGCCTACACGCACCCTACTCTTTGTGTCATTTAGACACATTCGTATAAGTCTAACTTTTTAGGAATTCGGAACTCCGGCAGGATACTATGTAACTTCTCCCTTTTAATTGAACCATATGCTTTTTTGAACTCTGCCTATAGTTGATGTACAGTACCATTATATTCCCATTTCTTTTCTAAAATCTGTCTTATACTAGAAATCTGATCTCTTGTAGACCTGTTTCTTCTAAATCCATATTGATGATCTCTAGATGATATTATCTTTATAAATTATATTTATCAAGTTTAATGTACGTCACAGATTGAAAACATATATTTCTTAAATTAGAAAATCTGAGATTACAACTTAATTTCGTATAACACAGAACGGGTCCTAATTTTGTAAATGTTATATTAAAATGCAATTTTAGACTTAATAACGGAAACTAGACACTAATGGGTAAAGTGGGCATTTTCAGACACAGGTAACTCTCTTCAGTGGTATATTTTTAATGAAACTTGTATATACATAATTATTTTTGATAATTCCTTCAGGGAAGAATATGCATACCATCTAAAATCCGAACTCTAGGTATAATTGTTGCCTAATTTTATGCATGTCTCTAAATCATTGTTAGAACTGAGACTTAATCCAACAATCTGGCATTACTCAAGCAATTGCTGTAGGCCTACAATTATATGGAAGTAAAATTTGAAATATGTAAATCTGTTATATTTTTAAGGTACATGTTGAGTTCATGTTTTATTTGTTTTTACTGTAAATTTACATTTTTAAAAATGATCTGAATTTCCTTTTGTGTATTTTCGTTTATATTTTTCATTTACACACGTGTTCATTATAGATGATGATATTCACAAGCAGCCAACATGTGTTCTCCTTAGGGGGAAAAAATCGACTTGTCCAAGGCAGAAAATCAGACCCAGAATCTCTTGTACGATTAACGGGAATCCTTATATCAGGACGCTAGTTGTTGGTTCCTTATTGTATATTTTATTGTACATTAACGGACATCACACGAATGACTTACACATATTCAAGCCTTGATGGAATGTTGATTCCTTTCAAGACATAAAGGCCCTTATAGAATATGAGGCCTCTTCTTCCGTAGTCAGAACGGTGTAGCAAAAAATGGATATTGGATAAGAGTACGATTGATAAATACTGCATAGAAACCAGATTGGAAGACAGGCGGAAGATACATTGCCTCTGCTTTTTATACAACATTTTGTCCAACTCATCACCCCTTTATATTTCCACTCGCTTCCATTCGCTATCCTGCCACCATAACATAAACACACGATCAAGAGAAAATTTAACTGTTCCTCTACATCTAACGTCTCACTATTCCTGTATCTTCCTTGATTCAGTCACCCGAATCTGGAATTCCCTCCCCTATATCAAGTACTGCCGACTCAAAAACAGTCCGAGTAAACATATTTCCTTAGAAAATATATAACCGTGTTCCATGTATACTTTTTCATGTGACCATCATAATCATCATCCTTATCATCATCATCCCTATCATTATGATCATCCTTATCATTATCATAAGTAATGCCACGAGTGATTTCCAAATTATCGATAAATTCACGACTCACGAAGTGAGGAGTGAATTTATCTAGAGAATTTGGAAATCAAGAGTGGCATTTGTTAGGACTATTTAACGAATAAAATAAAGCTGTTTACTCACAAATCATTATTTAACTACAGTTATTTAAAAATATTTTTATATTTAAAGTAAACGGTGATGTTTGAAAACTAATGAGAAACGATAGGTAGCCTACGCTTCTACTGCTTCTTTTGTTTATCACTGCAAACCAGATCATACTATTTATTGCCAAAGGAACGCAATATTGTAAGAATGCTCTCTAGTGGAGAAAAAAATGAAACACATCAATCTGTATATTAATTCATTTTGATGTCGTATACATTTAAGAAAGTGCAAACAGTGGTTTCTTTTTTGGTGGTATAATCAATTGCTACAAATGTTGACATGTAAGCACTATTATATACAATCTGGTAGCCGTATTTGTTATAGGCTCAGTCACTGCAAAATAACGGTCAGACCTGTTCAGAATATTAAAAAGGAGGAGCTTTGCTTAATATATGATAATCCTAACGTTGATAATTATTTCGTGAAACACGTCTCTGATTGGTTGTAATACAGAAATCATTGAAACGTGATTGGTCATTGACTCCCATTTGGGGCATGAGTTAAATAGTCATCGTCATCCTTCACCGGTGTGGTAAGCAACGGGAAGCTACCACACCTACAATTCCCTAGTAAAGCTGCAAGCATAGCATGAAAATACTATAATTGCAGTGAAAGTCCTGCCCTCCGGCAGAATTACTATGGATGGATGTATACTTGTATTATTCCTTAATATTTTAAACTTCATTTACCAAACCAATTACTTAATCAAATTATAGGTTATTACTATATTATTATTATTATTATTTATTATTTCTTTTCATTGTCAACTTTATATTGCGTGGCCTGCCTATATATATTATGTATCATTAATCATGTAGATAATTCATAATTGTTATTATATGTATAATTTAACCCTGACGAAGTGGAAGAGAAGACCTTACGGTCTTAACTCCATCAGGTAAAATAAATAAATATCGTTTTGTTCCAAGATACATAATTTTGTCAACCGCTGTAAGCTCGGGGTAACATCGCCAGCTCGTACGCAGCAGGCCCGCGTTCGATCTCCGGTCGGCGCAAATTTCGTGCGTGATTGTTTTCTTCGGGTTTTTCCTCACCTTTAAGGCAAATGTCAGGGAATTTTAAGGCTCAAACTGTCGCCGGTCATCCCCACACTGTCAATTAGTCATAATCATAATCGCAATGTTTGGTATAAATGTGTGCGTGAAATGTGTTTTTCGCTTTAGTGTTCGATTCCTCGGAGGAGGCCCTGCCATTGAGCTGATCACTCATTTGGGGGGGCACTCTATATCCTTACGATGTTAAAAAACAGTATGCGTGATTTACAGTTTAAAATCCCTCTCCCGACAGGACGTGCCACTGTTAGTCACGTGTGGTGTGTGGCATGTAAAAAGTGTCTTAAGGTAAGACGGTAGGCCAAAATTTAAAAAAAAAATGTTTTTTCATAATGTTCTTTTCTGAACACTTCTGTATATTATTTTTTACTGAACGCCAATTATAAGTGTTAATTATTTTTTTAATACTTGACAATTGTGAGACTGTAATACAACCGTGTTTTCTCGAAAGTGAAAATTTTCGAACATTTGCCCCATTATCTCAGGAACTATTAGAGATATTTACATGAAATTTTTACAGGCAGTAAACCTAGTTATACGTACTAAAGATATGGAACCGCAATCATGATGATCTCTTCTATAAATCCTCATTTATGATTTTTAAATAAAAAAAGACAAGTGGCAAAAAAATTATATAGAACATGAATATTTAGATAAAAGTTTGACTGGGTTCAGTGGTTTTTACAAACCTCATTTAATATGCTGTAAACATTCCATTACAATCCATCTAGTAGTTCCTGAGAAAATGGGTCTCAAATTCACATGTTTTAACATTGATGCGATAGGGCCTACCGTCTCACCTAGGTGAGATGTTAAACTGAGATAAATGTAGAAGGAAACATAATTTTAATTACAAACGTTATTTTTTAAAAATTGAGCTTATTTATCATACGGTATACAGGCTGGAAGGAAACTCTAAGGAGGAACTTCAACAGGTTGTTCAGGAATGTTGTCTCGTGTTTCGACACAAAGGACTCCATGGCATTTGATGACTCATAAATGAGTAAGTGCGTTTCTTTCTTTTGGTCTAACTCAACTACGTTTGTATACTTCTTGTTAGACCTATATATAATATGTCTAGTCCCTTTGTTTCATTAAATTTATCAACCCCCTTGGATGTTAGAGCACACACGACAGTCCGTGGTGCATCACTATACAATTTGTCGTGGTTATGGAGGTTGACATTTCGAACTGCTCCTTCAATCTAAGAAACAAATACGTACCGCATTGAAGAGTGCAATGTTTACTGTATGATATTTGTCCCTTGTTTGTTTCTTTACCAATATTTTTTTGTTTTTTTTTCTGTATACCTACTTCAGAAGATGATTATTTGTTTGTTTTGTAATTTTTGTTTGTAATATATACTAGTTTATCTTATCACGGTCCAGAGGTCTACATGTCTAATACATCAACAACACATTACTATGTAATAAATCACCGCAGACCAAGAGTTTTGTGTAAAACACTCAACAAACATCCCTGAAAATCCTGTGGAAAGTAATCGGTAGGTTTCAATACCTGAGATGATTAGAGATCCAGTGCTTATTGTAGGGTTGTATTATTATTCAAATCATGCTGAGATACAATTTCCTTTAATAGCAATAAAATTATTTTAAGAACAATTCTCTTCAATAATTTGAAATAATAAAACTGTTATTCTTCCAATGACATTAAGTTATATGGATAGACACTAACTTTAAGAGATGAGAAAAAATTACGAGTAATTAGTAATAAAATATATATTACTAATTATCTCATAGACCGATAAAATTGCCTCTAACTGTTCGCAATGAGAAATATCTCTGCAAATTAACTTCTTTGACAAGGATATCGATTCAACAATGTACGATCGATATGGTACAGGAAGAAAAGCCTAAAGAAAACAACTTCAAAAATTACCAAAAAAAGTTTATTTATTTTGCTCTAAAAATATATATTAAATATTGTATAATGAATCTGCATTATTGTTAAGTTATTTCTCATACACATATGTACTGATTTTTTCCCAAGCCCAAAGAGATCTATCAGTAAAGATATGCTATATATAACTATATAGCCGGCTTAGAAATCGCCCTGATGTAAGATCGTAATGCATGACCTCACATTTGGTAAATATTAAACATTATAATTATTTTTAGCTACTGATATTGTATTATTCGCTAAATAGTCGCTCCAAATCCAACGCATGGTTGAGTTTTTCATTAGACAAAATGACTCGCGAATTTTTCACTCGTGATTTTTGAGAAGAACACAACCTCTTGCTAGATTACTGTTGATAATTTTTGGACAAAGGAGAGACAAACATATAGATGAATGAAGAAGACATAACAGTGAGCTATATGATATTTATCGGAAACCAGATGTAGTAAGACTGCGATGGGCAGAACATTTGGTACGAATGTGGACTGAAAGAGGGACATGGAAACTACTACAAAACCAGAGAGAAAGCACCCAGTAGGTACGCCATGAATGAGTTGGGAGAATAATCTGATCCATGATTCGAGGGAGGTAAATTATACATGGGTAGATTGGGAAACATTACCTTGGTATAGGGATGTGTGGAGAATTTAAGTCCGCCCACCCATGAACCTCTAGCTCCGATAGTGCCATTGAGTTAGTTAGAAATATTAAATATGAGTATACTATTAACTACGCTTCATTTATCGTTATATAAGAAGATTTAGAATTTAAAAATAAAAAAAATATAATTAGTTACTGTGGTCTGGAGGTAGCGCGCGACCTTGTCGCCCATGGGCCCGGGTTTGTTTCCCGGTCGGGACAAGTTTCCTGGGTGAGTTTTTTCGGGGTTTTTCCTCACTTGTAAGACAAATGTCAGGGATCTTCAAGGCCCAAACAGTCACCGAACATTTTATGACCATCATAATCATCATCATTCACATTCGTCTTAGGATTAAGGACTCTCCTGGCGTACCACTATCATCACCCAACATATCTTCGGTGCAGCCGTAATCTCGCCTTCCAGGCGCCCTAACCTCAGAAATTGGTTACAATTATGTCTATGCCAAGAGAGAGCACCAAAAATGTCGAAATGATAATCCGGGCCATTGAATAAAAAAACAATATATTATCACTTTTTTAAGTATCATTTATTATGGAAAGTAAAATTGAAATTGACTTAACAATTGATGTGATGTAGTGGATTTCAATTACAGCAACTAGTGAGTGTCAGTGATATAAATTAATGCAAACTGTTCATGTAAGTGATAATTGCTTATCTCTATGTGGATGTTCATGTGCAATTATTTATTTGCAACAGTGAAGACATTCTTTTCCGAGGCGTGAAAATGATGAAGTCCCTTAAGCATAATACGACTACTAGGAATTATGTATCAACAAGCTTAGTGTAGAGGTCAAAACTTTAAAATCAAGCTACTTTATCTTAAGTCGCCTTTTCAAACCCCTTAGTGGTAGTGATTCAGATGAATGGGCACCCATTCAGAACGGCTCTTTAGATGTACTATTTACTTTTTATTGTAAACGTTTACTTTGAATTGGAGGATATTGAAAGATCTTATTATTTGATTGTGTCATTGTAGAATAACTTTGGACTGAACGAAGCTATCATAGAGGTCATGTCATAGAGGTCACTGTAAATTTCTCTTGTCATGCATACTAAGTACCCCAGCCTCTTCTGTCACAGATAAGCTATAATCAGCTTATTCCCAGCTGGACACGTCCCAGCCTCATGCCTCCAAGCTTTGTGTGGATGAATACACGCACACATTCATATTCTCAATGCGCTCATTTTAGGTCTACATTTAATTATTTGTTATATATATCGAATCAATTACGAAAATGTATGAGGAATAGTATTTCGAAGAAGGATAGTATTTCCTTACAATTTGGTTAAAAAATATGCAACATACAAAAATAATATTTTCAGCTTATTCTTCAGTTATGTGCATGGACACTATGTCACTAGTTAAACAAGTTCTTCTGAATGTAATGACACTCTCGTTAACTTTTTAGACATATTTCTTCACGAGTAATTTAAAATGCAGAAAATGAAATAAAAAAATAAAAAATCCAACTTCTTAAAATTATTGTTTTAGTACAATTTCCTCAAAGAACTACTTATCCAATTGTTTCCAAAATTTAGTATGTTATTCTCCGTAGTTCATTTGACAATAATAAGGGTTTCTTGTGTTCATATATGGATTGTGATTTATTTAAAGAAATCAAGGATCGAGACATGATTATTTTGTTAAAAATGTTGTATACATTTTTTAAATAGAGACACTACCAATAGCACAAAGATAAATTTACCTTATTATTATAGAGCTCTTTAAACTGCATGTCCATACCAAAAATTATTCTCCTATATCTCATAGTTTCAAAGAAAAGTATTCCAAAATATGAAAAAAAAAAAAAAAAAAATGCATATTAGCAGACGCAATTTTTAGATATCAATTTTTATGGGTTTAAATGTCCAAAATTGACAAAATATTATACATCGATAAAACAGACCTTCCTGGATGTTTGAAGAAAAAATGTATTTTTAACCCAAATAGTATTGGATGCCCTTTAACATTACTGTAGATTATAATTGGAGCTAGGAATTATATGAAGAAAATCATAATAACAAAATATAAAAATTATGACAGAAAAATATTACGAAGCTACCATTTTCTAAACGTATTAGATGTATTTATATACACAGGCGCTCTATAATTTATACGTGTACATACCAGCACCGAAATGAGACAAGCAGACCTTATTTGTGACTCAAGAAATCAATATTTTCAGTGTACTTCCATTTCAATTAGTTTTTTATTAATTATGGTCCAATAGAAAATATCATGTACATGATTTGAAGCAATTTTAATGACTCGTGTCGTATCATAGTTTGGGGAATCACGCTACATGCCGGAAGGTTCTGGGTTTGAGTCTCGAGGGGTCAGGATTTTGGCTGGACCAAATCTTCTGCCAACATCATGTCCCTAAGATCGACTCAGCTCTTAACTGAAATGAATACCAGACGCATGTTGTGAGGCTAAGGCGGCCGTCACGCACGGCCGACAACCCGGCGGATATCTCGAGCCGATGTTCTACAAATGTGGGAGCCTCAATACTCCACTATCCCTACGGCCTCCCAAGCCTGTAGTGGAACATTTGACCTTAATAAAGTAATATGGAAGATTATATTATATTCCGTCATCATCATCATCAATTGCAGGCATGGATTAGGCCATTGGCCTGTTCCGCTTCAGGATAGAAATTGATCCCTCCATCTCTTCTTAAGTCTTCCTGGGTCTCTTCGACTTGTGGTGGGTCTGTAGTTCAATAGCTGCAGAGGTAGTCTATTGTTTGGCATTCTAAGAAGGTGTTCATGCCAATTATTTTGATATTTTTGAATGGTTTCAGTTATTGCTGGTGTGTTAAGAGCTTTGCGGATATCTTCATTACGCATATGGCCATAAAGCGTATAACCCGCTAAAGGTCTTAATAACTTCATTTCTGCAGCTACTATCCTATTTAATTTACCTGTAGTAAGAGTCCAGGTTTTAGAACCATAAAGTAGAGTTGGAAGAGCCATTGTTTTATAAAATTTTAGAATTGTATCTGGGAGTACTTTTCGGAAAATAATGCTTTTTATTGTTCCTATACGTTTTTGAAATTTGACCAATTTTATGTGTATGTCTTTACATGTGTCGTAGGAAAGATTGCAGCCAAGATAAGTAAAGTTATTAACTTGTTCTATTATATTGATGTTAATAAAAATTTTAGTTCGTATATTATATTTATAACATCTAAATATACAAGCGTTACTGCTATAAAGTAAATATTCACTTTAAGATTTGCTTACTTGTTATGGTGGCCACAAGATGGCAGTTGGTACGATATCCCGCTATCTCTCGTGTAAATTGGGAATACTACATATATAAGAAAAATAAATGTTTGCGTTAGAATTCCTTAGTAGCTCAGATGGTTAGAACTTTAAACGTCAGAGTTTAGAGACTCGGGTTCAAATCCCGACTCAGGTATTTATATTTCTTTTGATACTCGTATATATATCACCTACAATTCCCTAGTAAAGCTGCAAGCATAGCATGAAAATTATGATTGCAGTGAAGGACCTGCCTTTGGGCAGAATTACTATGGATGGATATATAATACAATTAATTTATACAATGGTATCTAATTACGAAATACAATCCTAGAAACAAGCATGGTAACCCAAACAAACAGGCTTCCATGAAATATAGCACTAACAAAATTTAGAGTAGGTATATTTTGGATGGTAGGTAGCTATTTACGTTGCAAAAAGATATTGAACTCCAGTAGATGCGAATCTAAGAATAACATTCAATTGGATGGTTCAGAAAACAAGTAGACCAAATTATATTTGGAGAAACAAGATATTAAAAGTTATTAATCCACAATTAATTCTAGGAAGTGATTCAAAACTCTCTTTGCAACTACATTCAGATTTATTCTTAAAATATGAACATGGTGAAATGTAGACAGAAATATGTTAACATTAGTTTTTCATGAAATGGGCTTAGCACATCGTCTGGTCTTGGTCTACTTGTGCTTTTAACAATCCAATTATCAATTCTATTCGTAATACACAGTTAAGAGCTTTTTCTAAATTTATTGATAGTAAACTATAACTCCTGTCTGTCAGAATGGTTTTTTATGTTCCACATCACCTGATGTAATGGGAGCATAGGCCTACTGGCATCGCGTTATATTTAATAGTTTGCACTAAGTGAGAATAATATTCATCTTACTTATAGTAACTTTACCAATTTCACAAAGTGAAACCTCCAGAACTGCCTCAAGTTTAGCAGCAGCAGTCTTTCCTACATCCATATGCTCTCATCCACTCACAAAGTAACAACTTGCCCTTACGCAGTCATTCAACATATCCTCATCCAATTATTTGCTTTTATCAAATATATTTATCTTGTCCCGGATAGGATACTGAGGAATTTTCACTTGTTTCCAGTATTACATTAAGATGTTAATTATAAAATTGGTATCTGCTAAGTTGTACAACCTATATAACACCATCGGTTCCAGTTGAAATGCAGAATATGAAAAATTGTTTTTGAAAGACCTCCATATTGGAATAACTTGAATTTAGTTGAGGACGACTGACTTACCAGGTACCAATTTTATAATTATAGTCCGTTTGCTCAATTAAAAGAATATTCCCGCTCAAATATTTGAAGGGATTAGGGGCGGGGGGTGAATTCTCTGTCTACTTGAAGGCCAGCGTCAGGTATAGGAAGGGTCGGAAATTCTTTTTTTTTTCTTTTTTTCCCCTTTCCTTTTTTTTTCCTTTCATTTTTCTTTTTTTTTTTTGCTTTCCTTTTTTCTTTCTTTCCTCTACCTTATTTTCTTTCTCTTTCTTTTGTTTCTCTTTCTCGTTCTTTTTTCTTTCGTTTCTTTTTCTTTTCTTTTTGTCTTTCTTTCTTTCTTTTGAAGGTATTGTACACTTTTGTATTGCATTTAGTGGTGAGTTGACGTATCAATTGTGCTACGTGAAGTATATTTTTCAGCGATGAGTTATAACATATTTTAGAAACTTGGGCTAGTTGCTCCCACTCTCCGACTGGCCGTGCAGCAACCGTTTGAAAATATACGCGGGAAGATTCTCTTAATTGAGCAAACGGACTTCAACATCTTATTACATAACTTCAACGGTGCTTTAATATGAATTTCAAAAGTGTTACATTGTCAAAAGAAAAATGTCAGGAATTGCGATTGTGTTAATGGTAATCCAATATCTTACTATTCTTCTTCAGCTTTATAGAAATAGGCCTATAAACATGTCAATACTGTCAATTATATATACATATAGTCCACCGCTGTGGTCTCGAGGTAGCGTGCTGCCTTGTCACGCAGCGGGCCCGGGTTCGATCCCCGGTCGGGACAGTTTTTCTGGGTGAGGTTCTTATCGGGGTTTTTCCTCACCTGTAAGACAAATGTCAGGAAAACTTTAAGGCCTAAACGGTCCCCGAAATCATATGGCCATCATCATCATCATCATCCTTATCATTATCATCATCATCAAACATCATTATCATCCTTCACCGGTGTGGAAAGCAACGGGGAGCTACCACACTTTCAATTCCCTAGTAAAGCTGCAAGCATAGCATGAAAATGCTATGATTGCAGTGAAGGACCTGCCTTCGGGCAGAATTACTATGGATGGATATATGCATATCTGTACAACTTCACTTTTTTCTAACAGGGGTTAAGATGTCAGGACCACGCAGACAGTTTGACGTAATGATAGTGGAGCACATAGGGAGGGAACCCATATTGAGGATTAACTGTACTTATTATTCTCGATCGTATTCATTCACTGTATACCTTTCCAGTATTTCAGTTTATTGTTGTGAGGGATTGGTCGAGGAGGGCCGGTTACGGTACTTATTGTTATGGGTCGTATGCATTCGCTCTATCTATACCTTTCAAGTATTTCAATTTGTTGTTGTGAGGGATTGGACGAGCAGGGCCTTTTGCATGTCAGCCGTTCACCTGATTTTATATCCCATTATTGTTTTCTTTGGGTCATTTCAAATGTATGATGTATAAAACTTTAGTTGCCAGCAGAGCCTAGCTGATTGCTCAAATCAGTGAATTTTACCATATCAAACGAATCCGGCTATGCTCAGTAGAATAGGCCGGTCATTGCTGCGAAGGTATCAACATTATAATGAGGCACAGAGCTCACTGTTTGTATATTCTTTGTAAACTGTTAGAATATGCCCTTCAATCAAATATACGTTGTGTACAATTGTTTCATCCAATGTTCGAACTATACGAGTGAACACCTTGATAAATGAGCAGAACTCATAAACGAAGTGCTTGGGAGTATAGCCTATGTTCCTTACAAAACATGGTTTACTCTGTATTATCTATAATTCCTAAATTTTGTTGAACTATGTTAATTGTCTAACTAGATTATTTATGAAGAAACTGGGCGAGTGTCAGGAGGATTGAAAAAAAAAATCCACGTAGAGACTAAGATTTAAAAGAAATATAACTACTCTTGTGAAGATGACTAGAATATTATTTGCGTATTTTGTTTTAATTAAAATTAAAGTATAAAATTATGGAATATTTACCTGAAAGGTCCGTCTCCTCAACTTTATTAGTTATTTAAAAACAGTTTTGAATCCTGCCGATGATGGGACTAGTCCCGAAAGCGCTACAATTAAATAAGTAATAAAGTTGAGGAGATGGACCTTTTAGGTACGATATACCGTATATTCCATAATTTTATACTTTAATTTTGAATAGTACCTCAACGGAACATATCATGAATCTTATAAAAGTTGTTTTAATTATTTACGCATTTTCGCGAAACTTTATCAACTGTAATCGGGGTTTATTCTTCTTCTTCTTCTTCTTATTATTATTATTATTATTATTATTATTTATTATTATTATTATTATTACAAATATTATTGTCCCGCGCCGTAGCCGAGCGGTTAAGGTAGGAAGCCTTGGCGCAGAGCTACGGGACTTGCGCTGGTTCGAGACTCCGTGGGGAAAGATATTTTCTCATGGTATTTCGGCCAGTATGGGACCGGTGCCCACCCAGCATCGTGAGGCAATTGGGTAGCTACAATAAGTAGCGGCTCCAGGTTGAGGAACCAGCTATAACGGCTGGGGGACTCGACATGCTAACCACATGTCACCCCTACACTGGCTGTTGATCATCTACCTCTGTGATTGACACATGTGGATGTGAAGGGCCAGCAGCCGGCTGGTAGAAGGGCAACCGCTGAAAAGTGGAAAGACCCTCAATCGGACAAATATTATTTGTTATTATTATGACCATTATTATGATCAGTTGATTATAGCACGGGATTATGAGGACTGGAATACATGAGTCAGAAACTCACAGAAAAGTAAATTAAATGGGGTTTAAAAGCAAATTTGAATAAACCATTTTATGTATCTTGCGGCGATGAAAAGAAAGATTTAGTTTTGGAATATAGAATGGGATGTTTCAAAGGATGTGGAGAATGTAAAAACGCGGGGATCAAAATTAACTCAAAGTGTACCCAAGAAAATGGCTTAAAATGTAGAATTCAAAAAGGCAGGTCGGTAATAACAATGTTAAACGCAGTTTTCTGGGATAAGAACAAAAAATAGATACCAAATTAGAAATTTATCATTCCATAATTCGAAGCACGCTAACATACGGTGCGCGAACTTTGCAGTTGAATAAAATGTTTAGTTTAAAACTTATGTCTACTGAAATGGAATGTTTTAGAAGCTCAACTAGACAGACAAACGAAAGTCCAAAATTCAATAATGCATTTTGTGAGATATGCCTACATACAACAAGAATGATTTGGTCATATACGTAGAATGCCAGAGACAAGTTTAGTCAGACAAGCTTTGGAATGGATTCCACCTGGGAAAAGAAAGAGAGGTCGACCTAGATTTAAATGGATGGATGATATAAGAAGACGTGTGAGGGAGATAGGTGTGTGGAAGAATTTGAATGGGAAGATAAATAAGAATGGAGAAAGAAGATAAACATTTAAAAAACTTCGGGCACAGGAAGATGTTTTATGATATTGTAAACCTGTTTATAGATGAATTATTATTATTATTATTGAATTCTAAACTACAGAAAAATAGACCAAAGCTTAGGAAATCATACATAAAAGTAAAGTGATCCCACAACAGGCCCGGAGGCCCTTGGGGTAGTAGGAGGTTAAGGCTCCCACTTTTTCTAGACAATCGGCACTTTATGTCAGCCGGGTTGTCAGCCCTGCGTGACGGCCGCCTTTACCCCCAGAACAAGCGTCCGGTACTCATTTCTGTTAGAGGCTGAGTTGACCCAAGGGTCATAGTGCCGCCAGAGGGTTTGGGTCAGTTTAAAAATCCTGACTCCAACGGGACTTGAACCCTCGACCTTCCGGCTTGTAGCTCAGTGTCTTAACCACTACGCTACCTAGTTAAATACGTCGATGCTATATACTACCACTTATATTGCCGGTGAAGGAACGAATTGAAGTATTGATGTAGTTAAACTGGAAAACAAGAAAGAAAGGAAAGAGGAATGAAAGATGTGACGAGCGCAGAATTTATGTGAATACGTGTGACAGGTGAACTGTAATCTGCTTACATGTAACTGGACGCAGTGGTCTAATTCTGTGTCGAGGCTGATATTAATTTTGGTTGTTTGATGTCGGTTTTTGGTGCGCGCGGTGGCGCCTTTGGTTTAGGTATCATACCACAAGCAGGAAATCCGCAGAATCGGTTCTCGATAGAATCATTGATTTTTTTTGGTAGATTTAATCCTTCTACTAGCACTGTGGTACGTGGTTATGGTAAATAAATAATCCTTTCCAAGCTTCAAAGGTTTTATTTTTCTGGGAATTTTGGTGCACTTGCATTTTTATAATTAATAATTAAGTTATTTTTTCCCTGCAGTTTTAAATATATAGTGTCGATGATTTTTAACGAGAATTTTATTTTCTCATACTTAATATTGTCGCATTTTATTGTACTATCATAGGTCAATTTGATAAATTTAAAAAAATGATTTTACATGGGTTTATTAGTATTTAGCATTTAAAAGTATTTTAAGCGCATTTTTATCTTACTAACACTAGTTTGTAATATTAGTTATAGAGTTAAACTTCAGCAGTTTAAGTAAAATATTGTTTTTTATTATTGTTATTATTATTATTATTATTATTATTATTATTATTATTATTATTATTATTATTTCCTCGACAATTCAGTTTTGTATTGGAGCATACCATCAGATCTTTAGAGGAATAAGAAGGGGTAAAACTAAATGGTATTAATAACTAAGCTGTTTGTGGAATGCAGGTTTTCACGGCCGGCAGTCGTAATGTTAAAAGATTCCGGGCTATGTGGCCGTGGTCTATAACTTGTATTTCTTCCAGACGGTTATCCCTCAACTGCGGAGGGCATCTTCAGTGGCGAGTGCTTCTAGGAGGTGTTACCTTGTTGTAGACTCGACTAAGTCTACGACAGGGTAACATCACCTAGAAGCACTCGCCACTGAAGATGCCCTTCGCAGTTGAGGGAGAACCGTCTGGAAGAAATACCAGTTATAAGACCACGGCCACATAGCCCGGATTCTTTTAATATAATAAGCTGTGGTATATGCTGATGGTGTAGTATTATTAGGCGGTAGCGTAGAGACTGTAAGGACGAAACACACAGATTCTCTTCGATAACATTAAGAAATTGGGGCTGGAATTAAATATCAATAAAACTTAACATGTGATCACGCGTAGAAATATATTGGAAATGGACTGTTAATGTAATGTGAGGGATATTTTGAAGAAGTGGCTGAATTAAAAAAAAAACGATCTGTACAAACAGGAATGAGGCGCGCAAAGAATTGAACAATTATAGAAACGCATGCTATTATGCAATACAGGAAGTAACTACTTGTAGGAAAACCAGAAGGATAGATAGCCTTCAGGAAAACTTGAGGGAAAGCGCCACTTGTAAGAAAACCAGGGGGAAAGCACCCAGTATGTAGGTCAAGAATGAGATGGGAGAATAACATAAACCATGATTTTAGGGAGGCTAATTTTACTGGGAATGATTGGAAAACGCCGCAGGTGAGGGATATATAGAGTGTTTATATCCGCACGGCGATGAACCTCCGTGTTGGGTAGTGCCAGCGAGTTATTGTTACGTTATTGTTATTACTGTTAAATTATTATATTTTTATTGTTACTGTTAAATTATTGTATTCACATTAAGTTTCACTCGACCTGCGGCCGATAGCGGGAAAAGTGACAGCAAGCATTGAGTCATCAACTCGCGCTGCCCACGCAGTGTCCACGCTAGAGGCCGCAAGTCGAGTGAAACTGACTGTATTATTTTTTTTAAGGTTCTTGAAACCTTGTTGTAATGGATTTTACGATAAAATCAATCATTTAGAAGCTTTCTACTCCATTTACTTGGAATCATGTTCCAAAATCAAATACAAGGGAACTTTTGAATATAACTGTAACGAATTATTATCAATTTCATCATCCGGTTATTTATTTTTACTGGAGACTGAAGGAGCTATCTGCACCCATATCAGTTTGAAATACTGTCTAATGATAACTTCACAGTAATCGCTGTTATCGTCTTCATAGGCCTATAACTGTTAGCATATTATTTTATCATTTAAATTTCCAGATCATATTTGTTATTCTCATTTAAGTGTTAGGATGGTGATCATTTTGGATAACCTTATGCCTTATATAAATAATTTTCTTTAATTTAATATTTAAATTTCTTTATTTTTTCGTTTAGTAATCTGTGTGTGTATAACCAGCAGAAATTTTCTTATATGTGTTCGCATCTCCTCTGCTCTTACTCATAATTGATTGGAATGTCCTTTAAGAATCTCTAACTCACTGGCACTCTCGAAACCGAAGGTTCATGGCCGCGCGGACATAAGCTCTTCATACATACCTATCCTGAGCTAATGTTTTCCAATCATTCCCTGTATAATCTACTTCCCTCAAATCATAGTTAATGCTATTCTCCCACCTCATTCTTGGTCTACCAACTGGGCGTTTTCCCTCAGGTTTTCCTACCAGAGGCTTCCATGCACGTCTTTCATTTCCCATTCGTGCCACATGTCCTGCACATCGCAGTCTACGAGACTTAACTGTTCTTATTAAGAATATATTTTTGTATTGTGTAACAGTTGCTTTGAAAAAGTAACTGCATGTTATAATTTAGAACATATCGAAAGTTTTATTTTATGCATAGTGGTTTAAATGTTCGTTTACAAAGTCTGAAGGGTGAAAGAGGATACCAAATAATTATGTATATGCGGTCCAAAAGTGCATGTGCGTCGACGGTTTCCCTCTTGTGTGTGTGTGTGTGTGTGTGTGTGTGTGTGTGTGTGTGTGTGTGTGTGTGTCATAGCTCTTTGACTTGTACGCAATATGTACTTTTTACACACACAATTGAAATATTTCAATTAAAGACACTGTTGGAATTGCTTGCTATTTGATTTCAACATAAAGGTGATAAGTTCGTATTAATGGTTGTCCGGTAGTTAAAACAATCGGTAGCAGTTGCAACGACACGGACATCCAAATTCTAGGTAGGCCTACCTACAGGTTTCTCATAAACAACGTATTTCACCCCCCCCTCAGACACACTCTCAAACAAATATCTGATAACTAACACGACCGAACCACTACCACATTTTCAATTTTTTTTTGGCAAGTATAAAAACTGAAAATATACAACAATTATTATTAAACGAAGGTTGTAGTTCAGACTTTATTTTCGTTTTTAACAGCCGTAGGGATTTTTTTTCTCCTTCGTGGAAACTATAAAAATTGCATAACATTTATCGTGGTCCAGACTTCCTTTCTGCATTGAACTAAATGCATTGAGAACATGCTGCCTCATAGTCCTATCCGCGAAGTGGTAAATGTAGGCCTACATGCATTTCTGGACATAAAGTAGTTCGCCTCGACCTCCTTTACCATCCTTAAAATGTTATAAATTACTTTTAACCACTCTGTGTTACTATTTGGTACAGCGTGTTCAAAAGGGCTAGGAAGTTTATTCTCTTAAATCTTACTAAATAGAACATGCATGTTCGCCTTTAAAAACTTGACAATCTGTCAATACATATGCACTAGTAAAATACTTTGATGAAAAAAAAAATACAAATAACAAATGTAATAATAAATTACGTTAAGTTTCGGTAGCCTATCCATTTCTGGTAATTCTATCATCTAATTAGATCAGGGTGCACTGCATAAACAAAATTTATTATAGGACTATGTGGATTTACCTTACAACGTTTCAGTACGCGCTTATGTACAACTCCATGGCGCGACTGGTCTAGAGGCTGCTGGCCTCACAGCCACACGTTACATTCGCAAAGGTGGACAATCATACACTAAGGGTCGTATGTTAGAACATTACTCTCTACTCAAATTATTTCCAATCACTAGTGAGCTGATTCACCGTGAGCAATTGCTGAGAACGAATTAACGGCCGACTTATCGGTTCTCTATGGTCATCCATGAGAGTCGACGTTTTCGTAATATTGGCAACGAATTACCCAGAATTCTCAGCGATAAAACTACTTCCGTTATTTTCGTCTGCTATAGAGGAATGCATTTATGCTTGCATCCCGCAAATAATACCGTATACAAACACGTCTGCGACACGCAATATTACGCCGATTCTCCTGTTCTTCCAGTTGAATTCTTTGGTAGACTCTATCAAATTCCTCTTCTCCGTGTATACCGAAAACATGATCGAAGTCTTCAAGGTCCGACATCTTGGATAAATGTTGGATAAAGCAGCAAAAGTACATCGATTACCATCGGTTCCCTTCGGGATTTTAATTTGAGTTGCTCATTTAAGCTACCTCCGCAGGTAGCTTACAAATTTAACCAATTATTATCGCATGAACAGATTTCTGAGTAAGCAAAATCGTATTAGCATACAACTTGCTCAGCAGAGAAGGCATTTTACTGTCTAATGCGTCCAAACATGCGACCCTAAGTATATGTGTGACGTGTGGTCAACATGTCGGGTCTCCAGCCATTATAGCTAGTTCACTCTTCCTCTTGACACTTATCAGCATGTTTAGACTTCCGGTACCGGTACTAAGTTAATACAGATAGCATAAAAAAACTAAACTCCTGGTGTGACAAGCCTACAAGGCCCTTACCCTACCAGCCGGCTGCTGGCCTCACATCCACATGTGTCTATCAGAGGTAGATGATAATCAGCCAGTGTAGGGGTGACATGTGGTCAGCATGTCGAATCCCCGAGCCGTTATAGCTGGTTTCTCAACCTGGAGCCGCTACTTATTATAGCTACCCAAATGCATCACGATGCTGGGTGGGCACCGGTCCCATACTGGCCGAAATACCATGAGAAAGTTTCTTCCCCCATGGAGATTCGAACCAGCGCAAGTCCCGTAGTTCTGCGCCAAGGCTTCCTGCCTTAACCACTCGGTTACGGCGCGGGACATACAGATAGCATAGTGCTTGCGATATTTTAAATATATTGCTTATAGACTCGATACGATTTCGAAGAAACATAAACATTTTGGTCCTCTATTCTTGGCACTTCAGTCGTTTTGTGAGCGAGACTTGATTGTGTAACTGTAGTTCATTACTATGACCAACGGAGTAGCAAGGAACATTTTGAATTAAGATTATAGAGAATATTTACGTGATCTACCTTTCAGTGATAGTTGTATTACATTTTCATTGATACATAAAGTTAATTTTAATAAATGTCGTTAGTTGTTTTTCTTGTTAATTTAAATTGATACACATGACGCTGTATGCACGCGCAATAAATTATATTTGATTTTCCATGTGGATTGAAGTTAATGAGCAGTTGGATTTGTTGTTTGAAGGTGTATGCAGATTAATTAATTTATGTGATAGTTGGATGAATTATTGATTTTGATAATTGACTGAATTAATGGATGGAAGATGTGCTTGCATAGTGGAAGGTTTGTTGGATTACTGGTTAGACGATTGGTTGACGAATATAAATAAAAGTATTTCCATATAAATGACTACATAAAATGAGAAAGAATGCGTGGATCATTTGTGTAAATCCAGGTAACAGATAAATATTAGAGTGTTTATCTACGAGAGGTTTTTCGAACTGGCGGTCAGCAAACAGCATGTGACCCTTGTAAGATATTTGGCCTGTATTATTCTCAATTCTCACTGGTACTATCGAACTCGTAGGTGCATGGCCGCGCGGACATAAGCTCTCCATACATCCCTGTCCTGAGATGTTTTCCAATCACACTCCGTATAAGCTACTTCCCTCAAATAATAGTTAATGTTATTCTCCCACATCATTCTTGGTCTACCAACTGGGCGTTTTCCCTCTGGTTTTCCTACAAGAAGCTTCCGTGCACGTCTTTCATTCCCCATTCGTGCCACATATCCTGCCCATCTCAGTCTACGAGACTTAACTGTTCTTATTATATCTGGCTTCCTATAAATACCACGTAGTTCACTCTTAAGTAGTCTTCTCCATTCACCTGTCCGTTCAACTCTCTTTAGTCCAAAAAAATCCTAAGGACTTTATTTTCAAATACTCGTAATCTCCTTTCCTCCCTTAAAGTAAGAGTCCATGTTTCGCAACCATATAATATAACTGTTAGAATAATAGTTTTACATATTTCAGTTTAACGTTTTTTGAAAGGAGTTGGGACGTCAATAGTCTCTCTAATGCATAATAGCACGCATTTCCTGATTTGAGCCTATGTTTAATTTCTTTGTGCATCTCATTTCTATTTGTGATTATTGCTCCTAGGTATTTGAATTCAGCCACTTCCTCAAAAATTCCCTCATTTGTCATTAGCTGTCCATTTCCATTGTACATAAATATAATTTAGAAAAAAACTGAACTATTTAGAGAGAAAGAAAATCTACATGTTTACAAATGGCGAGGTCTCTAGATCATGTACGGTTCGCGAAATGTTTGTTAAAACTCAGAATGGCCCGCGGCCATTTAAGTAAATAATTCTAGTACATTAAATTTATCGATTGCGTGCTGCGATGACTTTATTTTACGCTGTAATACTGGAATGTGAATAAGATTATTTTCAAAACAAGCAATAGTCAGTCGTGTTTTTAGAAAGTTAACTGGGATAAGATGTAGTCTGAATGGTAAAAAGGTTTACCGATTCTTCGCTTATTTTTAGTCAATTCGTGACGCCGTCGTTTTTTAAATTATTAAAATATTGATTGTTGTCCAGTAATTTACTTTGAATGAGGGCCGGTATCACCAACAGAGGTAACTGTATTACGCCTGTTTCCCTGTGTATAATGCATAATTTATCTGACGTAATATACTTACTTCTGTTGGTGAAACCGGTCCTAAGAAACTTAATATAATATAGACCCTATGTTCAAAACGACATTTACGAAGTGTTGATTAGCACATTCTGTAAAATATGAAGAGTCCATTGATCTAATGATGATAGTATTAGTCGTTCGTGTTTATAAAATAAACAACCTTAAGTTAAATCCTGTTCTGTAATTCATCGAAGATCTTCTTTGTTCTAACTATGTGATTTATTTTTAAACAATACATTTAGTCTATATTTGTAGAGAAAAAAAAAATACGCCTATGCTGGGGGTTGAGCCAAGTTCTCTGGTTCTTATCAACTGAGCTACTTAGCGCTCCAATCTAAACTCGAATTTTTTTCTCTATTATACATTTCTCGAGCAGCAAAGGCTATGAACCTTTGTTCAACACCCCATCTGGCGGCTTATTATTTAGAACACATTTAATGGGAATATTACATTACTATATAAACCCAATAAAGCTTTTTTTTTTCCGATGTTTACATTTTAAATATTTATATTTATTTATAACGTACAGGCGAAATTCCGTTGTAACGAACATCACATTTTACCCATATTATTCGTCACTTTTATCCTTCAGAGCAGCGGAATATGAAACAACTTTGAAATTAAAAAAAAAAAAAACTTAATTTTCGCAGATAAATAAAAACCCATTTCCTTAATCCAAAAATCCATCCTTTTTGCTCTGTACTTTGTAAAAATATTTTGAAATTTTGATTAATGTAATTTGGATCTTGGATAGAAGGTATATTCGTTATGAAATTAAAAAAATATATACATGGTGAAGGTAAGGTATTTTTATATCAGATTATGTATGCTATTTTAAGAATTTTTTTAAAATTAAATAAAAATGTCCTTATAAAGCATCATCCCCACCACCAGCACCATCATCGCTGGGACGACAGCCTCATGTTCTACAGAAATGTACGCCAATCGTCTCTATTCAGAGCCACACTTAAATTCTTAGTACCCTATTATTTTTAACATACAGTTTCCCTATCACTCTCTTGGTCTATCATTTTTTTTCTTTCTTTCTAGCTTTGAATTGAAAACTTTCTTCACATTTGCGATATCGCTTATTTCCATTAAATATGTAGCCCATTCAAACTTTTAGTTTTTATAAATTAACAAAGTCATGTTCATTGTATAATTTGTACAGTCCACGGATTTAAAAAGTGTTAGATATGAAATCTCAACCGAAACCAAGTAGATGTTAAGCCATCAACCTATAGGAAGAATAATACCAGAAGGTCCACTCAAAAGACTTTCTTGATGGTATTTTTTTTATTGAGACCGAAACAGGCCAAGAAATGACCTTATTTCGCGAATGGACTGTTATCATGATGATAATGAAGATATGAAATTTGTAAGTAACATATAATGCTCGTTACTTTGGATTGATTCATAGATTTAAAGCGGTATCGTGAAAATGTTTAAAATATTATTACCATAATGAACATTTTGCTGTGATTGAGTTGGTATTAAGACATTCTGGTCGATGAATAAGTGGAATTTTTTAGTTAGTGTGGAATGCACCGAGTTCGATAAGCATACGTGAGATATGGTAGGAATTTATTAGATGGAATGAGGTGCAATTTGTGTTGAGTTACATGAGGTGTACGGATGGATAAAATTTGGGTTGTGATCAGTTACGTGGAGTGTGATATGGATGGTAGGCACGGGTAAGTTATGATACATATTCTGTTACGTTTAGCTTATATCGAATGGATTCCTTAGTTACCAAAATGAGACACTTTTATTTTCGTCGGCAAGGTACAGCATACATATTAGTATGTATTCTTCTGGATTGTAGCGCAGTCATCTAGTTTCTGAAATTTAAAACATCCATTACTCAGGAACTCGTACACTAAACGAATTTGTTAGCATGGGGAATTAATGGTCCGATTTTGTTATTTTCCGGAATATTTCCTTCTGATAATTAAATAGTGTGTACCAAGTTTCATTGTGAGAAAACAATAATTGCTCCTGGTAGAAATTTGAAAATGTTCCCTCTAAAATTTCAGTTTCTGGTTAACCCCCATTTTTAATGGCCCTGATTTGGTGATTAAATAAAGAAGAAAGAGTTCACGAACTGTTCAAGATTAAAAAGTCTATTATAGACCTGGTTCGTTTTCTGTATAAAGTGACGTGGTAGCGACCACATGATAGTTTACACAGTTCACAAACACATGTTGGATTCGGGTCGGGGTACGTCTTCACTTTGCACACTTCGTGGTGCTATCCATGCGTGGCTACAGATTTCACGAAATGGATGAGATCTTGATTTGTTTCCATGTATGTTCTGGTTACCATAACCTTCGATGTATAGAATTTGAACCAGATTTTTTTTGTCTCATTGTTTTCATTTTTTTTCTGTAGATGGAAGATTGTTTACTAATAGTAATGACTTCAGACCGATTAGCTTCCTTTCGACATTATCGAAAGCCCTGAAACATATTGTTCATAAGAAAATGACTGAATATCTCCAAACAAATTACCTCCTTGATCCTCACCAATCCAGCTTTAGATCTGGTTATAGCACAATCACAGCTTTGTTAAAAATCACTGAAGATATTCGTGAAGATACGGACAAACGTGAATTGACTATTTTAACTTACTTTATTTCAGAAAAGCTTTTGATACTTTAGACCACGACTTGCTTATGATAGACCCTAAAGCTCAAGCACCTGCACCTGTCACACAGCCCTGTATCCTGGTTCGATTTATACCTGAACGGACGTAAACGATATGTTTTATCAAACTCTAGATCCTCGTCTTGGCGCAAACTTGCAGGCGGGAGTCCACCTGGACAGTGTTCCCGCATCTCAATGACTTATCAACTGTACCAAAGCATTGCCGTTACCATCTCTATGCTGACGATCTCCAAATTTACCTACATTCACCTCTGTAACAGCTTGACGAAAATGAATAGCGATCTCATGTCTATCTTTAGCTTGTCTTCAAGTTTGGGGCTAAATCTAAATCCTACCAGTCATTTTAATGGTACAACAAAGACTGCTAACCGCATTTGGCATATCTACACTTCCAAACATTAACCTTTGGCATATCCACACTCCGAACATTACTGTAAATAGTATAATTATCCCTTATTCTTATTCAGTACTAGATCTTGGACTATATCTAGATCCAAATTTAACCTGGCAAACACAAGTGAAACATCTTTAAAAATACTTTCTTCATTTTACATTATCTTAGACTTCCGAAAAAAATCTCCCTGTTTCATTAAATGAGACCCCAGTGCTGAATCTTGTGTTGCCACACTTCGATTATTGTATCGTTATAATTATATAATCTAAACTTTGACTGGCAGAGACTGCATAGTGTTGGTAATGCTTGAGTTTGTTTCATTTTCAACATCCGCCGTTAAGATCATATTTCCGGATACTTCAATAATCTCTCTTGGCTCCGTCTCAGTGACAGACGTAAATTGCATTCACTCTAATTTATTTTCAAGCTTCTGATTTCTTACATCCCTGGCGTCCAGGTTTGAGAAATTATATTCTTACCACAACATTAACACTGGGTCACAAGATAACAATCTGCTAACAATTCCTCTCCACAGCACCTCTTCTTATTCTACTTCTTTGTCAGTGGTCTCTGTCCGCTCCTCGAATCCCCGCCCTCAAGATATCAGGAGTTGTCGCACACCTGACAAATTTAAGTCACGCTTATACAATTACGGTCTTACTAATAAAAATCTCTAATACAGGCTTTCATCAGTTGTTTAGTTATACAATATATAAGCCTTATGTAGATCACGTATAATTTCCTTACTAATAAACGTTGTGCCGGAGCTATATAACAAAACAGCAGTTATACACAATACGTCACATATTCGTCATCATAGTGACGTCAGAACAACATTACTCGCAGTTTGTAACAGAAATAAAACAACATCAACTAGTGATTATTGTGTAAGAAATGAATATGGATAAGAATTAAAAGAGATTCCCTAATTGAGGAGGTACGGAAAAAATAAGTGTGTTTTAGTTTATATACATTTTCCTTTACGCAATGTCAAATAAAACGTAGAATTGGTTTCACAGATAATGTGCTGCCATCTAACGTCAAGAATTTCGACCAATTCTTGGAAACTAATAAAAGCTTTGCCCATTACTTATGAATTATATGCAGTATTTTAAGATGCGTTAGAAAACGTTCAAAATAGAGGAAATGTTACCGACAACAAAATATCATTTCAAGCGAAAAAAAAAAATCACTATAGCTCGACCGGGAATCGAACCTACGACCTCACGCATGGCAGCCAGAAGCTCTAACCACAAGACTACCAAGTTAACATGTAGATTCTTGCAATAATAGTACCTCTATACTAAAATACATTTTTATATCGGTGTGTGTTATGTATTATAGATGCAAGAAAGTTTTCTTAAAATAATATTATGAAGCATTTAAACTACATTCAGGTTAAATCTTGTCTACAGCAATTATTGTAGAACATATCCTTTTGTGATTCAATGTTCAATTTTAAAATATTTTTAGGCCTAATCCAGAATGAGTGTAACGAAAGGCATTTTATGATGCCTTTATTTTCCTACCCAGAGCTTTATTAATATTATTTATGCCCTGTGCATCCATCAAACAGTCATTAAAGTGTTGCATTTTGGGTTAAATTTAAGGAAACTTTCATCAAAATCATAAGAAAACAGTCAGTTGATCTTGATGTCCGACATTTTGTCTAGTTATAGAATCCTTAAACAAGGGTGGAGGCATGTATAACGATTCCCATGTAAAGTTGTACACCTCTTCTACACTGAACAGCTAATACAGTGTTTATTAGTAAGAATTTTCAACTGAGATGTGTATAAACCTTGTATAAAAGTTATATATGGATTATTAGTAAGAGGGTTATTTGTTGTTAAATAATTATTTCTCCAGAATTAAATTTATTCTATGTCATTAGTTTCATTTTTCTATCTTGTACATTTTATATTTTATTCGTTAAATCCAGATTAAGTAAAGAATGTAAATAAAATTGTATTGTAGATATACCATGTAATCATTTATGTTTATTGTAATTTATAAGTAAGACTAATTCTTGTATCTTCTTTCCTGAACTGGTTGAGTGGTAGACAAGCCCTTAATGTCTTAACACTGCCAGGAAAAACGAAGCCTTTATTATTATTATTATGTTATTTATTATTATTATTATTATTATTATTATTATTATTATTATTATTATTATTATTATTATTATTATTATTATTGATTTATTTAATCTGAGGTATACATACATACGTACAATACAATTGGGTCATGTAGGCCAGAAAATGGTGAGTTTTATTTGTCCATTTTTTTCGACGTTGTTTGGCTTATTGGTCCTTTTTCTAGCCTTTTTTTTTTAGGTCTTAACGTCTTCTTTTGCAATTTTACCTTCTTTTGACTACATTTATACCACACTTATAATTCAAGAATCCGCAGAGTCTTGTCTCAATTCCAACTTCTTTTAGAAACTCTATTTAGTTTTACTTTCCGAAGTCTTTTCACAATGCAAACAATTTTATTCCGCCATAAATTATTGAACCATCACAAAATATGTCTTTACATTTAACCAGCCTACTGACCGCCTGATATCCATTGCGGGTTCGCTGAATCCATTCTAGGTGGGGAAAATCGTTAATTCTACCTAAATTATCCAATAACTTTATTTTTTACTGAACACAGAATTCCTTCTTCAAACTATGTTGAATTAAAAATTTAGGTATGAAAGAAGATGCATTTTCAGTAATCAATTTTCTTTTCTCAATATATGTTGCATTTCACTAAAATGTTTTGCTTATTAAATATATTTTATTATATTCAATAAAAATGCAGTTAAAACTAAAATCATTATTTAATTTTAATGACCTTTTTACGTCCTTTTTTCAGTTTTTAGGTCTTTTTAGGATATCCTTAGGCTTTTTAACGGTCTTTTATAGGCATTTTATAGGTCCTAGCCCTGCTTATTATAATGTTTCGTTGTGAGAAAACAAGTTTTTTAAGTTTTTGCGTTTTGGGTAAATCCCCGTTTCTAATGTCGGATTTTGCTGGTTTCTGGAGAACACAGCATTTCTTTTATTTCAATAGCACGTACCGAGTTTGTTGCGAAAAGTAATAAAAAAATACAGCCTCTAGGGCGATTTCTAAATTTTCGATTCTAGTGAACTCCCACTTCCGATAATCCGATTTTACTTGTTAACTAACTCGATCTTACTTGCTTAGTTCATTGTTATATGCTGAGTTTTGTTCCGAAAAAAGAAACTGCTACTGCTAGAGCGTTAAGACTCTATCACTCTCACTGACACACACACACACACACACACACACACACACACACACACACACACACACACACACAAGGTATATAATGTCATGGAAATTTTCGATGTCTACTAAGTAGAATTGAAAAATGTTTTTAAATTGTTTCAGAAGTATTTTTATTTATACGACCTCAATAGTGTAATTTGTTTGAAATTCATTAAAATAAGGACAGGTAAAAGGGAATAATAAGGCCTACTGTTTTTGTATGTGATTAGTAGGGTACAAGTCTTATTAGGTGCTACAAATTCGAAAGTATTTGATTTTAGTGCATTAAAACGAAAACAATAAAGTATAATAAATGGGAGATTTTTGTTAAAAGTGAAAAATAATTTCAGTTTCACACAATCACGCACGTTAAAAATGATTAGATTTTTTAAGAGTTTTGATAGTGACCATATGATGGAACGCTGCGCAGGCATGTGAGAATTCAGAGAACCAAAGCGCAATAAACTGAAAAGCTAAGATATTATATTGAAAATGTAAAAATCTATTTTAATAATGTACAGTTAATATATCATTTACATTTTTCGAAAAAAAACTGTGAAATTTGTGAAAAACAATTATGTGAAAAAAGAATTTGATGTATGGCTCTGAAGTTCCACCCCGAACAATAATCTTAGGATGCCTGTTTGTACGCTAAATAATATATATTAGTATACCAGTATCTAATAATTCGTTGCCTAGCGCTCAGCTACCTGAGGAATATACTATGTAACGCACTTAAAACTATTATCTTTAATACTTCATAGTGGTTAAGGCACTGCGCTGCAAGCCGGAACGTCGAGATTCAAGTCCCGGTGGGGTCAGGATTTTTAAACTGACCCAAACCTTCTGCCGGCACCTTGGCCCTGGGGTCGACTCAGCCTCTAACGGAAATGAGTACCAGGCGCTTGTTCTGGGGGTAAAGGCGGCCATCACGCAGGGCTGACAACCCGGCTGACATCAAGTGCCGATTGTCGAGAAAAAGTGGGAGCCTTAACCTCCCACAACCTCAAGGGCCTCCTGAGGCCTGTAGTGGGAATACTTTACTTTTTAAGTGGGTGGTAGAGGGTGAGCGAAGGGAATATTTGGTTGAAATTTTATTGATTCATTATATTCATGAGGCATATGTGATGGGAAAAGGAAATAGGCAAATTGGAAGTTAATACAGATGTGAGTTTTGCAATTTTGGAAAAAGAACGTTGGAGTGATCCTAGTCTCTCTTGTGGTAAGAAGAGTAATGCTATTTGCAGCGTAAAAACATCACATTCATAAGCAATTCTCTTACGTTGAGATATAAGGACAATAATAGGAAGGTCAGGTGCACTTTTTGGGGGTGAAAAAAATTGCAAATTAGAGCAATTGATTTCGGAAATGTATAGACACAGCTGGTGGTATCGGAGAAGGTGAAGATGGAATAATTTACAAGAAGAAATTGTCTTGTTTTAGTGAATGGCATTGAAGTAGACTGTTTTCCTGAGACGAAACAAAATATATCTATAAATTTACAGTTATTAAAAAGAGGGGGAGAGCTGAATCATTGTGTCCATTCAGTCGATGCCAAGAATTGTCAGAAACAGACACAGCATCAAACATTCATTATTTAAAGGACAACGTTCTACTTATTCTGTATTCAAAAGAGATAGGCACATGCATACATACTGTATGTAGGCCAGATTTAAAAATTCTCTACCGATAGGTCGTATTGAGAGTGGGAGATGGTGAGAAAGAGAGGAGGCAGGGGAGAGAATATGGATGATCTTTGAACCGAAGGAAAAATGTCCTTTTTAATTTCGTAACTGTTTATGAGGTATACAAATTTAAAAAAAAAGTTAAAATAATATAACTATGACTTCCTTGCGGTAAACTAAATAAGATCGTCAGATACAAATTAAAAATTGGGATTATGGAAGATAAATTAACGAAAAATTACAATAGAAATTAAAAAAACGAACGTGGAATTTTACAGGACATTCACTAAAAAAAGAAGATAAAGCATTGGAAAGAATGGCTTTGGATTGGAATCCCCACGGTAGTAGAGGAAGACCAAGAAATATATGGAAGATAAACAGTTATTTTAAGAAATTACATATGAGGGCAAAACATGCAATAAATTAAAAAAAGTGACGAGAAATAGGGTCCGGCGGAAGTCTTGGTAAATACCCTGTTCTCCTAATAAGGAGATACAGGAAATTGATTGATACCATGAAATGGCTCACATATGTATGCCAAATGATGATGCAATTTACAATATTTTGTATTTAGCCATTTCAAAATAATTGTGATATACGCAAGCAAATTGAGGTGGCCCTATGTGTAAATAACATATATTTAAAACTATTTGTCCGCATAGTTATTCCCCTGCGTGATCTTTGGAAATGTGTTATATCAGAAGAGCTCCTGTCGCATAAACATCATGCAGTAGATTTCACTTGACACATCTCACTGCAATTTGCTGGCGCAGCGACAGTGATGCCAGTTGTGTGCATATTTATTATCATACAAAGAGTAAGCATTCGTCAATCTTCCGGACATAAGAGAAGGTTAAAATATACAGTTCACATGTGATATCAACATGTCGGAACATGCATTTTCCCCATATATCGCGCACCCCCAAGAAAAGTGAAATACCGGTACCTGAAAAAAAAATAAGTTTTTTAACTCAGTCCTCAGTCTTAATTTTTAAGGGATTTACAATTACGCTTTTAAACAGTTCAATTCGTAACTAAATGCTATATGCATAACACCATAATTTCCCCAAGGAATTAAATTGTAAAATAGAGAGGATTGAGTAATAAATTTAACATTTTTATATGTAAATTTTCTTGCGTGTGCGCGATATACAGGATGTGGGCTAAATTAATTAAATCGAAGATATTTATTAAATTATAGATAAGTTACAAGCAAGCATTTGCAGTTTGAACAAGGAACAGAGAATCTAAGCAGAAAATATACGTGAATTATTAATTTTTATAGTTTATTTCTATTGATACTCATTAGTATGTAGTATTATCTCATGAAATATGTAAGAAAAATGTTAAAAACGTTTAATTTATTTATGTATTTATTCTAATTGTGCTCAATCTGGAAATGCATGCTATTATACTTTGAAGGGGCTCTTGTTGACACAACTTCTCTGAAAAAAACATAAACAGAAAATATATAAAACTGTTATTCTCCCAGTTACATTAAATGAATGCGAAACATGGACTTCTAGCCTGAAATGTTCACTACCATTCTCATAATGAGATTAATATGAAATACCCACGATCTCTTGCTATTTATTTTATCACACTAACACAACAGTAAAGGTTGTACCGTCAACCAATACTTGATGGGCTTCAAGAATAATGGTTTTCATGATCTCTCACCCACACTGTATCGCCACTAGTTTCTCGTGATCTACCAGAACATGTCCTTGGCAGTACACTGAACTCCCAGTAATGACGTAGATCTAAAATATAGAGCAGGAACATGATGCATACTTATTACGTGTTGGAGCATTTTTACATATTTTATTTGCATCGTGTTTCATTGCTACTAAGGAAAAGTACAGTAAATCTATTCATCAGAAATATAGAACATCCTTTATTGCATAAAAATATATTCCTCGTTAAGGAAATGTCGGTTTTCAAATTACAGAACTTAATTTAAATTGTTAAATTATCCATATCTATTATTGGTTTCATTTTTGGAGCGGTACATAAAATGTATTTAAGCGTGTCTATAGCACATTTAAAATTGTACTTTTGTGAATTCAATAAACATGTTACAAAATATGGCTAGTAAAATTTTAAGGGGTCAGATGTTTTGAGTAAATAATAAACTCATGTGACAATTTTCAACTTCAAACTATAAATTTCAATTCAGAAAAAAATGAAATTCTATTTTAAAAATTGCAAGTATTTGCCCGAAAGTAGTCTACACAATATATCAACATTTATACACTATATTTGTATTATAGTGTATTTTGTTTTAAAAATACCTGGGTTTTGAGACCCTTCAACATGTTTTTGTCTGTAGGAACTTTGCATATATAGCAGTAGGATCTGTAGGCTGTATCTATTTTTGTCCAAATTCATGTGTTTTTTTTTGCATTGATTTTGAATTAAATATGAAACTGTTATTAATTATGTAATTGATCGTAAAAATGAAATTCATAAACAGCATTTGCCTTGGCAACTGAAGAGGACTACACACACACACACACACACACAAAGGTTGGCCAACCTCCGTTCAATACACTTGTTTGGTTATTGCTAGAATCCGGATTTGTATGCAATACTAGCTAATACACGGCATGCGCTGCTACGCCTAAATAAATGAAAATTGATGTGCTTTTATGTTTAGTTGAATAAGTAAAAGGAAAAATAATTCTAAATGAAATTTTATAGATACCCCGCGGTGATTACCCGGCGTTGCCCGGGAATCTACTTATCCCGATCTTCTTGACATAAATAGCTAAAATACCCGGCGTTGTCTGGGAATCTACTCATCACGATCTTCTTGGCATAAATGAGCTGAAAGACAAAAATTAATGCACTTCTTATGATTAGTTGAATAAGTAAAATGAAAAATAATTATAAATGTACATCGTAATAATTTTAAGATTCCCCGTGCTGATTACCCGGTGTTTCCCGGGAATCTACTTACCTCGATCTTTTTTGCTGAATGAGCTAAAAGACAAAATTCGCTATTGTGAGTTATCCGTAAAAGAATACCCGCCATGTGCTGATATGCTTGCACAGGAATCTACGTACTTGTCTCGATCTTCTTAGCATCAATGAAAGACAAAAATGGTTATCCGTAAGTGATAAACATATGCTGTCGGCGACTTTTTTGTAGAGCTTTTTGAAATATTCAATTCTATGTACATTAATTTTGTGTATTTGTTATGGTTTAGGCTGCGTAAGCCATTTAAGCGTCCAAAGAACTACTTTTTTTTCACGTTTTCCACTACAAAGGGCGATTTTTAAGGGTGGAGGAGTTGAGTAACACAACTCTCTTATAGCCTATGTTTATCCCGGGAATCTCCTGAACATTTTGCAAAAAGCCCCATCACAATCGGATCAACGGTATGGCCGTGCATAAAGTACGAACCAACAAACATTTTTATATATTAGATTAATCTCCAAATATGTAGTAACATGTCAAAATGTAATATTACATTCTTATTATAAAGAATGAAGATTGTTTTAATACAATGCTGTGTTATTTCCTTGTCCAAGCTTTTGTTTTGTTATGATGAGATATTTTTCTCTTAAAATTCACTATTTTTTTAAGAATGTCGAGGTTAATACATTTGACTACCAACGATAAACTAACGAACAATTCAGAAGCATCTTCGTGTAAAAAGGTATAATGAATATGTTGTAGACATAGGTCCTGAACCTAAATTAACATATGTAGGGCCTATTTTTACTAAAAAGAGACATAGTAGAACAGCGCGGAATACGTATATAATCTTAGTTATTTTCACATAAATTTACTTATTTTTTAGATGTCTAAATTATGTATGTATAACTCTCAAAATATAGTACTTACAGTCTTCTTGCACTTCAACAATTATTTGTTGCGCATTGTACTACGAGGTGTATAGGCCGACAACACTATTTTATCATGTGTGATAAAAGATGTCATCTATTGTTATCCACGACCGATCGTTTTTTTACAGATAACATATTTTAAACACTTGTGATCTGCTAAACTACACTATTTTTATCTAACGTGAGTTGAAGTGAAAAGTGATATAAAATGAATGAATGGAGATGAAGTGACATAATGAGTGACCAGAGAGATGGAGTGTGTTAGTGGGATGGAATTCGGGAAACGGGAGAACCCGGAGAAAAGCCCAAAACTCCCGTCTGGCGTACCACCAAAACCAGTAGGATTCGAACCTGATATCCGCCCAAACATTCCGATTCAAAGCCTTTGAAAGATCAGCTTGAACATCATGAAACCATCTTAGTGCAGACCTTCCACCACCAGGATTATTATCTAAGAGTTTTCGGATAATTCTGATTTACTCCGTTAGTAGAACATGGCCCAGCCATTCAAATCTACCAAGTTTGAAATCGGTAACAATATCATAGTATTTTTATAAAAAGGTAAAGAAAAAGATAAAGTGAGCCCACTACAAGCCTCACGAGGCCCTTGGGGTAGTAAGAAGTTAAGGCTCCCACTTTTTCTGGATAATCGGCACTTGATGTCAGCCCTGCGTGACGGCCGCCTTTACCCCCAGAACAAGTGTATGGTACTCATTTCAGTTAGAGGCTGAGTCGACCCCAGGGCCATAGTGCCGTTAGAAGGTTTGGGTCAGTTAAAAAATCGTGACCCCACCGGGACCCGAACCCTCGACCTTCCGGCTTGTAGCGCAGCGCCTTAATCACTATGCTACGGCATGCCCCTATAGTATTTTATAGCAGTTTCAAATCTGCATTAGTTCTGTTTCGCCATGTCTCCTAGTCACAAATAGGATCATAAAATTCCCATAAAATTTTCCTTTCCCCGGATATTTAACATTTACAATAGGTTGTTCAGTTAGAGTCAAGACTCACTTCCATAAACAACAGGTTTCATTATAATTTTTCATATAAAAGTCGGGTCTAAAATTTCTGTACTAATCACATAAACTGTATTTAAAATGGCCCTCTTTTCTAATTGGTTGTGAACACTTTATATGAATAGTCATAACTAACTCACTAGCACTATCGAATCCGTAGGTTCAAGGCCGCGCGGACATAAGCTCTCCATACATCCCTATCCTGAGCTATGTTTTCCAATCATTCCCTGTATAATCTTCCATCAAATCATAGTTAATGTTATTCTCCCACCTCACTATTGATCTACCAACTGGGCGCTTTCCCTCTGATTTTCCTACATGAAGCTTCAGTGCACGTCTTTCATTCCCCCATTCGTACCGCATGTCCTGCCCACCGCAGTCTACTAGACTTGACTCTTCTTATTATATCTGGCTTCCTATAAAGACCATGTAGTTCACTCTTAAGTAGTCTTCTTTATTCACCTGTCTGTTCATCTCTCTTTAGTCCAAAAAAATTCCTAAGAACTTTATTCTCAATTATCTGTAATCTCCTTTCCTCCCTTAAAGTAAGAGTCCATGTTTCACATCCATGTAATATAACTGGTTGAATAATAGTTTTATACATTCTCAGTTTAACGTTTTTTCAAAGGAGTTGGAACGTTAAGAGACTGTGTAATGCATAATAGCACGCATTTCCAGAATTGATCCTATGTTCAATTTCTTTGTGTATCTCATTCCTATTTGTGATTACTGTTCCTAGATATTTGAATTTAGCCACTTCCTCAAAATTTTCCTCATTTGTCATTAGCTGTCCATTACCATTATACAAAGTATTTCTATGTGTGACCATACATTTAGTTTTATTGATATTTATCATAATTATATCTGTAAAATGTGAATAAGGGTTTTGTTCTCCAGATTGCACGCGTGCTGAAAACGGTCATCACGAAATTTCGTATCGTCACCCCGTTGGCTTATTTCCAACACGAAAAGGGGTTCATAAAAATTTGTAGACACATTTATAATCTATGAGCATGCCAAGATTTTTTTTATAAGCTTATCACTAAGGTTGCGCATTTCATGAAACAAAAGGGAATTGTTTACATCAACACGGAACAAATTGCACACGTGTTGGTTGCGTGGAAGAGGCACAAATCGTAATCTTGGTCAATTTGGTTCACACGCAGATAAACGTCTCTCTTATCGCAGAATGACTAGCAATTTGTTGGGAAAGAATTCTACTTTTCACTCTTCAAATTAAAAACATCTTATTATAACCCCAAAATCACGTGTAAAGACTTTATTAAGGGTACATTTTTCTATGAATGCAAACAATACGGATCCAAAAATTAGTTTTGTTTGTTTGAATAATAATGATGATGATAATAATAATAATATAATAATAATAATAATAATAATCCATCCATAGTAATTCTGCCCGAAGGCAGGTCCTTCACTGCAATCATAGCATTTTCATGCTATGCTTGCAGCTTTACTAGGGAATTGTGTAGGTGTGGTAGCTTCCCGTTGCTTTCCACACCGGTGAAGGATGATAATGATAAGGATGATGGCCATATGATTACGGGGACCGTTTGGTCCTTAAAGTTTTCCTGACATTTGTCCTACAGGTGAGGAAAATCCCCGATAAAAACCTCACCCAGAAAAACTGCCCCGACCGGGGATCGAACCCGGGCCCGCTGCGTGACAAGGCAGCACGCTACCTCGAGACCACAGCGATGGACAATAATAATAATAATTATAATATAATAATAGTAATAATAATAATAATATAATATAAAAAGTAAAGTGATCCCACAACAGGCCCGGAGGCTCCTGGGGTAGTAGAAGGTTAAGGCTCCCACTTTTTCTAGACAATCGGCACTTTATGTCAGCCGGGTTGCCAGCCCTGCGTGACGGCCGCCTTTACCCCCAGAACAAGCCTCTGGTACTCATTTCCGTTAGAGGCTGAGTCGATCCCAGGGCCATGGTGCCGCCAGAGGGTTTGGGTCAGTTTAAAAATCCTGACCCCAACGGGACTTGAACCCTCGACCCTTCGGCTTGTAGCTCAGTGCCTTAACCACTACGCTACGGCGTGCCTATTATAATAATAGTAATAATAATATAATAGTAATACTAATAATAATAATTAATAACAATCCATCCATAGTAATTCTGCCCGAAAGCAGGTCCTTCACTGCAATCATAGCATTTTCATGCTATGCTTCCAGCTTTACTAGGGAATTGTGAAGGTGTGGTAGCTTCCCGTTGCTTTCCACACCGGTGAAGGATGATGGTGATGATGATGATGATAATGATAAGGATGATGATGATGATGATGATGGCCATATGATTTCGGGGACCGTTTGGGCCTTAAAGTTTTTCTGACATTTGTCTTACAGGTGAGGAAAAACCCTGATAAAAACCTCACCCAGAAAAACTGCCCCGACCGGGGATCGAACCCGGGCCCACTGCGTGACAAGGCAGCACGCTACCTCGAGACCACAGCGGTGGACGTTAATAATAATAATAATAATTAATAACTAAACTAACTCACTGGCTCTATCGATCCCGTAGATTCATGGCCGCGCGAACAGAAGTTCTCCATACATCCTATCCTGAGCTAATGTAGCTAAACCCGGTCGGACATAAGCGTATTTAAACCGGAAGTGGTGTCTGACGATGATGATGATGATATATTCGCAACTCGTGTCCAAGTCATGGTCTGGTCCAGGGATGAGATGAGATGAAGCCTCTACATTTATAGAGGTCTGTGAACGACAAGGGTGCAGGCTGACCACTCCTGACGCACCGTCACCATGTGGATGAACGAAATGAAACGAAATGGATGAGTTAACTTTGCAGAAATGGTGGAATTAAATTTTTTGGCAGGGGAAGGCGGGAGAAACCCCGAGAAAAACTTGACCAAACTTCGTTTTTGACAAACCACGAAACACACTTTGAGTGAACGAGACTCGATCTCTACACCCCAGCGGTGAGTTGCATCGTCTAACGGTTGTACCAGGGAGCCGCCTACGATGATGATAATAATAATAATAATAATCCATCACCCTATAGTTTGCAATGACACAAAGATAACCTAAATTCATGCAATTAATTTTCGTTAAAATATTAAGATATCCGAAGGGTATAAAGAATAATCAGGAATGTCAATTTCTTGTCGTAATGGAGTTTGAGGTGTCAGTAGATTCTGCGCAAAGAACACTATCATGAAGTGTGAAACAATAAAATTTACTGTTTAGTCATGGGTTCATTTATCTCCAAATTGGCATACATGTAAGGAAGCATGGATGTTGTACAACAAAAAGTACATTTTCCAGGATTTAAGGAAAAAGTGACACCTGGTTTCTTCCCCTGTACCCTTCATTCGATACCCATCCATCCATAGTAATTCTGCCCGAAGGCAGGTCTTTCACTGCAATCATAGCATTTTCATGCTATGCTTTGCAGCTTTAATACGTAATTATAGGTGTGGTAGCTTCCCGTTGCTTTTCGCACCGGTGAAGGATGGTGATGATAATGATAAGGATGATGATGATTGCCGGATTTCGGGGACCTTTGGGCCCTAACCATCCTGATATTTGTCGTACAAGTGAAGAAAACCCCTCGAAAAAACCTCACCCAGGAGCCTGTCTCGACCGGGAATCGAACCCGGGCCCGCTGCGTGACAAGGCAGCACGCTACCTCGAGACCACAGCGGCGGACTCGTTCGATATAGCCTATATGACGACAATTTTATATTCCACATATGTGACAATAATATACAATAAGCTATTTCTCATTACCGGGCGTGCGCTGCTACGCCTAAATAAATAAAATACGTTTATTTTTATTTTTTAATTTTCAGTTGAAAATGTAAAAGGGAAGTAGGCCTAATTATAAATTACTTATATCGAATATACAGAGTAGTTTCGTTGTGAAAGTTCCGAAATTTGGACTGCTAGAGCGATTTTTTAAATTTTTCGTTTCCGGTGAACCCCCTACATCTAATGGTTTTAGAACATAATATATAGCGGCTAAATACTAGTCGTACTTGATAACTTGTATATAAAAATTTCATGAAGATCGGTTAAAACATTCGCTTATATAAAAATTTAGTACACCATGTAAACAAGGACCTAGATTCCTCGTATTTTATTTACAACAAAGATGGTGCTTCAAAACGTATTATATTGTTTTTTTTTTTTTTCAAAGTTCTGCATATGGAGACGAAATATTTTGATATGGTACCGCTTGCACCGACAATCATTTCCATGACTACCGTGTCCTTTAGTTTATAAGAATTCTAATAATATGGGGGAGTAGGTTTTTGGTCGAGTTTGTTCTTACAATTAATATCGAATTCCTCCGCTTGCTCTCGATGTGTTTCCAATCTACTTATAATGGACATTACAAGGTCATAATTTGTGTCCTATTTGTCACACGCGCGAAGATAACATTCCTTTACAGTGATTTTGTTACTCCCTCTATTTTTAAACAAATTTCAGGTTATTTATAATTTTAATAATATATGTTATTGCAGCCAATGGCCATGTACAAAAATCGCGTTTATGAGTTCAATTTTCTTCATGTCTTACAGAAGTCTGTTATCGAGGTTCCTACCGTATGTTTTTGCACTGTAATAGGTGATGTCGGTCGCATTGCCACCCACATAGTTTGCACTTTTCTTCTGGGTTATGACGCTTCACTGTTGTGCATATCCGATGGTGGAAACCATAGACCAAGACTCCTGTCACGGTGTGTCTGAGGTCGTATTTGGCTTCTGTCCATTCCCTGTAGATCATCACATCCGTTGGGTAGAACTAAGGCCGTATCTGTTCTCTCTTCTCTTCTCGTCGAGATCCCTCAGTAGTATTTGTAGGCAACTGTTGCCATTACGATTCGGTCCAGGTGGAGTTCTTTGAAGAAGAGTTCCTTTGTCAGTACTTACGTTAGGCGTGAAGATGTCTGTTTGATACGCTTATTACTGTCTTTAGAAAGTGTGCTTTGACTTTCACTAGTTACTCTTAGTTTGACTTATTTAGGTTCTTCCAAATCAATTCTAGTCCATAGGTCATAATTGGTGTGATTTTTGAGCGGAACAAATTTCACATTATTTATAAATACTGATACTAGTTCTATTGATACTGGAACTGGTTTAAGAATTCAGTTGAGGTTCTTATTCAAAATATTTGATAGATTCCTGTAATATTAGTTTTAAAAAAGCGTTACATTAAACATGGGGTGGAGCTAACTCTTACAATTTCCTAGGGTGCTTGATAGATTGCAATGGGAATAGCTGCAATTATTGATAAAAAATAAGTTCGAATAAAAAAAGATCGTCATACAAATCCATAATAATAAAGTCGATAACAATAAAACATATTCATTGGACAGGTTACAATGTATAAAAACCTTCTGTATTCAAAGTTGCAGCATCTTTTCCCCCATTTATTTCTAAATAATAATAATAATAATAATAATAATAATAATAATAATAATCCATCCATACTCATAGTAATTTTGTCCCGAGGGCATGCCATTCATTGCAATCATAGCATTTTCATGCTATATTTTGCAGCATTACTAGGGAATTATAGGTGTGGTAGCTTCCCGTTGCTTTCCACACCGGTGAAAGATGGTGATAGTGATAAGGATGATGATGGCCGGATGATTTTCGGGTACCGTTGGGCCCTAAGCTTCCTGAAATTTGTCTTACAGGTGAGGAAAAACCTCACCCAGGTGCCTGTCCCGACCGGGAATCGAACCCAGGCCCGCTGCGTGACAAGGGTGGACGTAATAATAATAATAATAGTAATGCAGTAAATTGTCTTATAATAACGGAAATAATAGTACGATTATAATGCAGTAATAATGATAATACTGTAATAATAATAATAAAGCAGCAGCAATAATGTAATACCTCCTGCTCTTGCCCGACATAATGTGAGGTCGAGCGATGAGAAGAATCCACAATTCCTGGAGGGTCTATTATAAAATGATTGTCGATTAATCAGGGCTGTCCCACCATGGACATCTTACATTGATGATCTAATAGCAAATATGTTGGGCAATGAAGTATTGAAAAAACAGTCTTTTCATCGAATGTTTAGTCCTCGAATTTATATTAACTTATACCAGTTAAAATGCAGAAGATGAAACAGTGTTTTTGAAAGGCCTCCATATTGGAACTACTTGTTGAAGTTTAATAATTTAGTTGAGGACGACTGACTTATCAGGTATGAATTTTATATTTAATGCCTTATATTAACTTGTAAGAAATAATTTTATCAAATGCTGTATTTAATTAATTGCACTAGACGGTATTTTTTTTTAATCCGCTGAAGAATCAATCTGTCAATCTAGAAAAAAAAAAGTTTGAAACACCACAACTGTAGGCTATATTGTTTCTATGAGATTTATAGAAATTGTTATTTCACGGTAGTAAATATAATAGCAAGGTCCCGATTAAGTCCGTTTTTACAATTGTCCATATATTTTCACTTTGTAATGTTATAAAAACATATAACGTGGTCATGTTCAAGCTTTGTCTCTACTAAAATCGATTGAATATTTCCTTCCGTTTCAAATGGTCGTTTTGATGCATTTTCTGGAATTAAAATTACGAAGTTGGTCAGAGGAATTTGAATGTATAACTTGATTTTTAAAGTGTCTGTATGCATATTAAAAGAAAAATAATGAGTTGCCAAATAACTGCCACATTGATACTGCATTACACTTCTCATATTTGAAAAGCCACGCAACAGCTATCACGGAACTTTGGTTAAATAAAAAGAGTGGAAAAGCCCAAATAAAACAAGCTGGGAAAGCCGCTAAGAGCAATCGATTTCATGTAGACTGTACAAAACGCTGACTTGAAAACATATCACGTGCAATTTGCGTTTAAAAATATACTTGTACGTTATTTGTTAATATCGAAGTTGAAAATACGCGTACTCGTTTTTAGTATCCTGAAAATATGAAACTGCGCCCCATTGAATAAAGCTTTAGGATTTTCCCTCCTACAGAAGTATCATATTCTACGCAATCACGATCATTGTAAAGGTATACATTGGCACCGCTGTGGTCTCGAGGTAACGTGCTGCCTTGTCACGCAGAGGGCTCGGGTTCGATTCCCGGTCGGGACAGGCTCCTGGGTGAGGTTTTTCTCGGGGATTTTCCTCACCTGAAAAACATATCAGGAAGCTTAGGGCCCAACGGTCCCCGAAAATCATCCGGTCATCATCGTCCTTCACCGGTGTGGGAAGCAACGGGAAGCTACCACACCCAGTAAAGCTGCAAAGCATAGCAAGAAAATGCTATGTTTGCAGGAAAAACCTGCCCTCGGGCAAAAGTACTATGGTTGGACATTGGGGGGTTTTCTTGAATCTGCGATGGGCAAGGTGTCTTTGCCACCACTGACAGCACAGGGTATACACCCAGATCCCAGGTTATAATATAAAATCCCCTACCGTTTCGGAAATCGAACCCGGACCTTTAGAATGCAAGTTATCCACTACCATGGTACTGCGGCTGATAAGCGTAATTCATCTTATATGCCAGTACTGTTTCGTATTTTTACGTTGATTTTGAAATCTATAAAGATAGAATTATCTGTATTCTTGTGTACTAAATTGACTTTTCATTCTTGATGTGGTCAAATAAGTTTGTTGTAAGCTGATGTATGTTTACCTTATGTACACTTTTGCACTCCTGCTAGTTGCTTTGCGTCGGATTTGAGCACTTACCCTTCAACCACAATTTTGACACTTAGTCGCAAGTTAATATTCTAACCTCTCCATAGTAACCACTGCCGTTCCTAGAACTTTCCCCCTCAATATATCAGGGGTTGTCGTCGCACACTTGGCATTTTTGTCAGGCCTATTTCATTACTAGTAATATATTTAATTTTTATCTGTAAAGTAATGAAAGTTACTCTATGTCAATAATAGTTTTATTTTTATTTATATATTTTTTACTTGCTCCTTTTCAGTCGTTAAATCCATAATAAATCAACACATGTTTTATATAATAGTTATATTGTAAAATTCCTTAGTAACAATTTATTTTACTGAAGTGTGTAAATTGATTACAAAAACATTTATGTAACACCTGGTTGAGAGGTGGATATTGCCTTAAGGCCTTTGTCATATAAGACAAAGCTACGATAAAATTAATGTTGTTATTATTATTATTATTATTATTATTATTATTATTATTGTCATCATCATCATTACAGGAACCCGGGGTTCTACCTATTAAGTAGGACCAAAATGGATCGCTCACCGCCAACACTTAAGTGATGGCCGCAGAGCTTTCCATCTATCATCATCATCATCATACAAGTGGACAGTGCTAAATTCCTCGCGCTCTTCCTAATCATATTAAATTCTTTCCTTGTATTTTGAGGTTAAAATCTGTCAAGGTCTTGCATATTTCTTCATTTATATTTGTGAAATAATTCTGCCAATATTAATAGATTTATTGTTTGTCAGAAACGGCTTATTCCTACTGTATGTTAGAATCTTGTGCGTGTTTTCCTTAAGAAATATAAAATGTTAATAATTTGCAAGGAATGCGGAAGTTGAACGGAGTGAGACTCAGGAAATTAAAGAGCCTTTCATTAATATGATGTTATACATTTAAAGCAATTACAATGCAGATTCTTAAATAATTGCCAAGCATTTTAGGAGAAAACTTAACATTTATTTTTGCCCTTCAAGTTTTAAATGATATGCTAAATAATATTTAAAATTGCATCAGAGATTAAAATAAAAATCTAACAGACACCTCACGAATAGCATAATGTATTTCCTTTTATCTACATAAAATCGTATTAATATGTTATTTATACACACACTTGCTCCCATTTATACATTCCTTTAGTTATTGACAGTTATATATCATTTCTCTACTACGGGATTGAAATGAAAATATCAGTCAACTTCCAAATAATGTAATTGAAGTACTATGTACAATAAAATGAAATTAACCCTCTGTGTTGCACAAACGAAGAAAGTAATTATCCCCCTATGCTGCATTAACGTATCAGTAGCTAAAAATGCAACGAAAATTTTGATATACAAATCTTTATAGATTATTGTTTATATTTAACACAAATTAGGTTTGCTTGGGTATACACAGTCACATAAGTAAAAGCAACATTACAATTAATGCCAGAATGTATATCAATCGGAGAAACTATATGTTTTCCTGTGTTTATTAATATATTATTTTTCTTTACTTTTTCCTTTAATTTATTCCATATATATTATTTAGGAAGTACAGTATTACAAAATTATTATTATCATTATTATTATCATTATTATTATTATTATTATTAGAACTATTATTATTCAGTTTCACGGAATAAGTGTGTTGCGGTCTCTTTCTTTAGCATTGTTGAGCCCATCTTGTCTTCAATTTTCCAACATTTCTTCTACCGTTTGGTTCATCATTAGTGTTGGTATGCGGTTGTGTTTTATTATCAGTATATGTTGTTTCCAATCGTTTCTATCTTGTTATATTCTATCCATTTAGAGAATTTTAATTCCTTCCCTTATATGAATCCAGTAACGTATATCCCGCAATGAGATTTCATAAATATAGTATATTACAATGTTAGGAGTTTGTAGTCCAAAGAAGGTCGGCTGGAAGACAATACAGAATTCTGTTAAACTCGCCAGACAGTAGTAAACAGTATAAATCCTAATGATTATTTAGTCATAGCAGGTGACCTAAATGTACTAGTTGGTAATAGACCCATACAGGACGTATGGGGTAAACATGAGGAAATTATTATATTATTTACTTATTTATCTCCGAAAAATATTTCCCCAGTGGAATCCATATTCGCGTTTCTTGATGGTTGTTTTTTACTGTGAAAGATCGTCACTCTTTCGAACAATAAGGGATGTTTTGAAGGAGTGGCTGAACTCAATACTTAGGAGCAATAATTACAAACAGAAATAAGATGCAGAAAAGAATTAAATATAGACTCAATTCTGGAAACTCATGATATTATTCATTACAGAGATTCGTCATCCCAACTGCTCTCAAAAAACCTTAAACTGAAAATATATAAAATTTATTCTCCCAGTTATAAGTATTATATGGGTGGGAAATATGTACACTTACCTTGAGAGAGGACAACGGATGAGTATTTCAGAATAAATTTCTTTGGAAAATGTTTGTGCCAAAGAGAGACGAACAGACACGTGAATGGAGAAGACTGCATAAATTGAGCTACAATAAGTAAGTTTAATCAGCGCTGTGGTCAGGACATAAGGCATGAATGGGGAATTAAAGAATGACATTGAAACACTGTAAGAAAACCAGAGGGAAAGAAAGCTCCACTAGTTAGACCAGAATTAGGTTTTGAAAATAATATTAACCATGATTTGAAGGAAGTAAATTATACAAGAGATGATCCTTAAATATTAGTTCATAATAGTGATGTACGGAGAGCTTATGTCTGCATGTTCGATAGTACCAGAGAGTTAGTTTATTATTACTATTATTATTATTATCATTACTATTACTATTATTTTCACCCCCTCTTCGGGTTGCCACGTTTCCAGTGACTCTAGGCTAAAAAATATTTATTAATACTGCAAGACTAGATTTTATTTACAGGCGTGTAGTGTATGTAGCCCATACGTCCCATGTGGGGACATGGGTGCTCCTTAGAGGGGGTTTCTTAACCAGGCTAATTTAATTACGCATATTTACCTTCAGATGTCAACGAAAAACATGTGGTTAGCACACCGCCTCGGTCGTATGCAAATACATTACTCTCTACTCAAATTACTTCCAATCACTGGTGAGCTGAGATCGAATTAACAGCCGCCTTAACCGGTCATGCATGAATGTTGACGTTTTCGTAATATTGGCAACGAATTACCCAGAATTCTCAGCGATAAAACCACTTCCGTTATTTTCGTCTGCTATAGAGGAATGCATTTATGCTTGCATCCCGCAAATAATACCGTATACAAACACGTCTGCGACGCGCAATATTACGCCGATTCTCCTGTTCTTCCAGTTGAATTCTTTGGTAGACTCTATCAAATTCCTCTTCTCCGCGTATACCGAAAACATGATCGAAGTCTTCAAGGTCCGACATCTTGGATAAGTTTCAAACTACATCGGTTACCATCGGTTCCCTTCGGGATTTTCACATAAGTTTATATCTTGAGCTACGATCTTAAGGTACCTTGTCAGGTAGCTTTACAATTATTACCGCGTGAATAGATTTCTGAGTATGAAAAATGTGTTTGAATAAAACTTTATCAGCAGAGAACGCCTTTTACTGTCTAATGCGTTCAAACATTCGACCCAAGGGCAACCTAGTAGGGAACTAAGATGTCTCATAAGCAATGTCATTTATTTTATACATTTTTTTGGTTTGCTTTCTGACAAATTGAACTACTCTTCAAAGTAAAGACTATCATATTCCATGGTCTTGAACCATCTTTCAGTGAGGTTTTTATCTCCATCTACGGTACCAGTCTCTGGTTACCGATGCCAAGAATTCGTTGAGACCCACATCCACAGATTCAAATGTTTTAAATATTTTCGAAATTTCAGGCAAGAAATGGGTCATGGATCGAAACAGATGGTAACCTGAAGGCGCAATATCAGTGCTATATTCTGGGCGAGTGGCAGTTCGATTCCTCACATGAATATCTTTCATTATTGTTTGTGCAGTAAGGGTGCGGTCGGGTTTGTACCCACGACTCTCAAAATTTCAAGAATTCGTTTCAGTTGTTAAGAATAATGATCCGCATGGACTGAACGCCCGTTTGGAACCAACTGCCAGTGAATCACATCGTCAGAATTCCACCAGACACACAACGTTACATTACTTCTGAGACAACCTAATAATTTACGACTATGTGAGAATAAAGTTTTTACGTAAATATATTTGGACCAAAGTGAGACAAACAGATAGGTGAATGAAGAAGACTACTTAACAGTGAGCTACATGATCTTCATGGGAAACCAGACGTATTAAGTAGAATTAAGTCTCGCAGATTGCGATTGGCTGAACAAGTGGCACGGATGGAGAATAAAATAAGGATATGGAAACTTACAGTAGAATACCCAGAATAATATAGAAACCATTGGGAAAGCTTCTAGTAGGTAGGCCAATAATAAGGTGGAAGAATAACATAATCCATGATTTCTGGGAGGTAAATTATACAGGGGATGATTGGAAAACATTATCCGAGGATAGGGATGTATGGAGAGTTTAAGTCCGCGCTGCCGTTTACCTCTGTTTGGATAGTAACAGTGTGTTACAGGCATACCTGTTTTTGTATTCACTGTATGTGATTTGACATGGATATTGAAGTAAATTGTAATGGAGTTGCTCTAAATAATTGAATGAACTTGAAACAATATAGATAGAATCATGGGCGCAGCCAGCGTTGGATTAAGGGGGTTCAAAATGTTTTTTTGCACGATAGTGCGTTTTGTCGTACTTACAGCAATGGCGATCATGATTGAAAATTCAACTTCCTACATTTCGGGGTTGCCAACCTAAATAATTATACTGTAATATTACATTTACGCCAACGTGCGGGAAGTAAAACCACTGCCCTCTATGTATACTACGCACAATGTACAGGGTGGACCGCTCGAATGGACCTAATTTCAATTGCTTGTTACTGGCAAACGGTTGAAGATAGAAACTTAAAACAACGTTCATAGTACAGAAAAACTCACCAAGTTTCGAATCCTGTCGGTAGATGGCACAAAGATACGTTTCTCGTTCTTAGATTTAATTGTTTGTGAAAATGGCGACTCCGCAGATGAAAGCGCAAGCTGTTTTGTGGTATGCGGAGTTTAAATCAATCATTAGAGTTCAAAGGGAGTTCCGGCGTGTGTTTAACCGTGATGCTCCAACTGCTAGAAGCATAAAGAAGTGGCGTGATACATTATTAGCTACAGGATCTGTGTTGAAGAAGCATGGTGGTGGTCGCAGAGCATCCGATGAAATGGTAGCAAATGTTCAAGCCGCATTTGAGCGAAGCCCCCGGAAGTCATTAAGAAGAGCTTCGCGGGAACTTCAAATACCAAAATCGACATTACAACGGATTGTCCACAAACGCCTCAAACTGCACGCATATAAAGTGCAGTTAGTGCAACGTCTGGAGCCGAATGACATGCCGAAACGAGTGGAATTCGCCAATACGATGCTGGACCGTCTCGGCGCTGATCCTGACTTCATGACCAAGATTTTCTTCTCGGACGAAGCCACTTTCCATTTGTCAGGCAAGGTAAACCGGCATAATGTGCGGATCTGGGGATCGGAGAATCCTCACGCTATTCAAGAGCATGTTCGTGATAGTCCGAAGATGAATGTTTGGTGCAGTTTGTCACATAATAAGGTCATTGGACCGTTTTTCTTCGCCGAGAAAACTGTTCGTGGTACCACATATCTTGACATGCTGGAGCAGTTCTTCTTTCCACAAATTGAACAACTGCAGCCTAACATCGTTTTCCAGCAAGATGGTGCTCCTCCCCACTGGTCCAATGAAGTTCGTACGACTTTGGACAACATTTTCCCTGGCCGTTGGATTGGTAGGGGAGGACCAATCGCGTGGCCCCCGAGATCTCCCGATTTAACACCACTGGATTTCTTTCTCTGGGGCTATGTCAAAGATAAAGTTTACACCACCCCAGTCAAAGACCTTCGTGATCTTCGTGAGCGCATCATAGAGGCTATTGAGAACATTCCAGAAGACATACTCCAACGTACTTGGCAAGAAATTGTTCATCGCTTTGATATCGTCACAGTGACTGCTGGGGCTCATATAGAGATGTGGTGATCTGGATATCAAAACTTGGTGAGTTTTTCTGTAATATGAACGTTGTTTTAAGTTTCTATCTTCAACCGTTTGCCAGTAACAAGCAATTGAAATTAGGTCCATTCGAGCGGTCCACCCTGTATATACAAAAATATATCCAAAAGGTAATGTTAATATACATTATATGGAACAAATTACTGCATTTTAAATGAACTGAACTTTATTTGAAACAATATAGAACAATAAATATACATTTGCTGCCATTTTATGAATGATTGGTGGCATGGCCTGCTGTAGTCTCAACTAATAAACATTGTCCACACTGTTAACGTTAGTCAGTTGTTTATAATGAACGCAGATATTTTCAACAGAGATCAAAAAACAAACTCAGGTACCCAGCTGAAATTTGAGAAGTCAATTCTGCGTTAGCCGTTCATAATAGAGGTTTAGAATTTTCTGGCGTACTGGAGATGCTAATGTCCATTGGGACAGGTACTTGATAAATTGATATATCTATTGGATTTGGCGGGCTTAATATTTTTTTTTCATTTTTACATTTATTTTTAACATTTTACACATAATTTCGGATAGAATGAAAACCTCATTATATCTAGTGTTAATTTGGTCTAAAAAATCACCCACCTCGCTACGCCTATGGATAGAATATATGAGTAATTTTAAGCTTTTGGTAACCCCTGAATAAGAAATGCACGACGCCAGAGCAGGAGAGCAAGTCACAGTAATTATAATAGGATTAAAATGACTCCCTTTGTGCGACAAAAGTTCAAGGCCACGAATTCATGCCGCTGCACAAAGATAAAATAGCTAACAAAAAGTAATTTAATTTAATCCAATAATTGTGGTTGCTTTTCACTGTACAACAAAATAATTGTATTGTTTGAACTCGACTCGCGGTAAGAGGGGTAACTCAAAATTCATACTGCTCCTTTACAAGCTATAACTGGCTTTTTGTGAGAGATTCTGTTGGTCTTTACGTTAATTGTTTTAAAAATGTGTCAGCTTGTATCGAAAAGACTATCCTATTAGGTAATTACATGGAAATTAATCCATAAACACTAATTGTAGCTATTCAATAAATAAAAAAATAAGGTAATTTCACGAATTGAATTAGTTTTAAATAGTTTTACCAATATTTATATGTGTTACATTATATTTATGTTAAAATTTTAAGGAATAGAAATCGTACCTGAGATCTCAGTCGTCTTTAACAATCATTAGTATAGTTTTGTAGGAGACCTTTCGAAATTTAAGTTTCATCTTCTGTTTTCAGTTTGGTACTGGCTTGCTGATAATGATTTTGTACCAAATTGAAAGCAGAAGATGAAACTTAAGTTTTCGAAAGCCCTCCTACAAAATGACTGCTGATTATTGAGGACGAATGAGATCTCAGGTACTGTTTTATATTTCTTAAAATTTTAACACAGTGACCTCAACGCAGTTTCGTAATGTATTTTAAAAATGTTGATGATATTTTTGGTAAACCATATGTAATGAAAGTAGTATGGGCAGGATATATGGCACGAATAGGGAATGAAAGCGGGACATTGGACATTTATTGTATGTAAACCAGAGGGAATGTGTCCAGTGGAAGGCCAAGACAGATGCGACCTATGTGATTGCAAAGTCCACGCCGCGGCTCTGCAGAGATTCATGCACTTTATCGGTATTTTATTCGCTGGATAGATTTGTACATAAATTCATCCTGTACCATGCATCGTACTCTTCATATTACCTCACAGAAATTATCCAAGAACCGTAGGCCTGGCGATGGAACAGGCTCCACATACCATTTCATGGATTTGGATGTGTTTTGTCCTGCTGCTTTTGCGCTTTATTCAAAAGGAACTGGAGTTACGTTGTGTTGCAGTCACACTATGCAGGGATGTGTAAGTTATTAAGGCCAACTTACGCCGATGGCTAATAGGTTAATAGGACAAAAAAAAAAACGATCCGCTGAATCATTGATTTCCACAGCATAGAGGTCGAGGTAGCGTGCTGCCTTGCCACGCAGTAGGCCCGGGTTCAATTCTCGGTCGGGAAAGGCACCTGGGTGAGTTTTATTTAATTTTTTTTTTCCTCACTTGTAAGACAAATGTCAGGAAGTTTAGGACCCAACGGTCCCCGAAAATCATTCGCCCATCATCATCGTCATCGCCATTATCATCATCATCCTTCACCGGTGTGGAAAGCAACGGGAAGCTATCACACCTATAATTCCCTAGTAAAGCTGCAAAGGATAGCACGCAAATACTATAATTGCAGTGAAAGACCTGCCCTCGGGCAAAATTACTATGGATGGATGTATGGAGATCATGTATTTCCGATCATGGAATCCCCTTTTCTAAAATGTCCAGCTTTTCTTCCTGTGCATCGTAAGTTTGTCGATTTTTTCTTTAAATCACGTTACATAATATTGTGGCTATAGCTTGGAAGGCAACTAAATGCACCCTTGACTTGACTCTACATCTCTCACTATATAGACCGATGTTCCCCTTTACCCCTCATTTCACTTGAATTGCAGCTGGTATCACTAGTAAAGCAGTGCTTTGTTATAACCAATAACCATAGAGGAATTTCGAATAGAGGGGAAACTGAGTACAGTGACATCTAAAAAATTTCGGTCGTTTACGATGAACTACAATGAGCATGCTACAATGGTAGCGCTGTTTCTTAGTAACAGAATATGTAACTAAATAAAACAAATGCAAGGCACACGGCGTCGTGCACAGCGTGTTCACTCAGGATTATGGGAAATTGCCATTTTGTAAATTTAAATTTTTTAACTGCTATCCTTTCGCTCTCTGTAGACGGTACTGTAAAAATTATATATTATCGATAGTTAAAATCATTACTTAGATTTTATTTTACTCTAATTTGTAAGTAAATTCAAGTTTGTTTACGTTTTTAATGTGAATCTATTTCAAAGAAAACCTACTAGATGTGATAAAATTCTAAGATTTGTTAGGTTAGGAAGAGTGATGTTAGTGTACAGCCATTTCTAATAAAACGTTTTAAAAATGTGACTTTATAATGGACTTCAGATGCAAGGTTCTTTAATACATATTGTATAAAATATGTATGTGAGAATAAGGGGGTAGGTCAATTGTACATATTTATTAAAAGAGCTCATAATGCACGTTTTCAAATTTTAATAAACGAAAATAAATTAAACATGTTTTATTTATTTCCAATCTTCCCTTCTGTTAAAATGAAAGAAAATCATTAGATCTGAGAGGCTGGGTACAAATAATTCCATAATTTAAGATTAATTAATGTGTTATTTATTCCTATAAAAGTTCAATTTCATGATTATTCACCACATGGCGTTATATAATTATAATTCATAATTTTACCACCAGGCAGTGCTGAATTTCATATTAGTACCAGAAAAAAATCGAAAAAAATTAGATGACGTTAGTTGTTCTACACTAGCGCCGCTTATGGCATGTACGCGAAACTTGTCCACTTTCTTCTCTGGTACTCTGTGACCAATAACAACGTTGATATAATTGAACCCCTTCTAACTTTACAACTAAATCACGTGATCACGGGGAATTGAAACATTGTCATAGAATTCTAGCGCATGCGCAAAACAAGTGCGTTTTGTTCACTGGCAAACTGTAGTAAATTTATAACAACATACTACATTGTAATGGATACTGTGGAAAGCAACGGGAAGCTACCACACCTACAATTCCCTAGTAAAGCTGCAAAGCATAGCATGAAAATGCTATGATTGCAGTGAAGGACCTGTCCTCGGGCAGAATTACTATGGATGGATGGATGTAATGGATACATGGATAACGCTTTAATATCAGTTCTGATTTTTTAGGTAAAATAGAGTATTATTGATATTACAATACTTGTAATGCTATAGTACTACTCATATTCCTCCAGTTCTATGTATGTTTATTGTTTTTAGTGACTATAGAACACAACTTCACGCTGTAATAAGTAGGGTTGGGATAGTTATATGGCCCGCGCCGTAGCCAAGCGGTTTAAGGCAACAAGTCTTGATGCAGAGCTGTGGGACTTGTGCTGCTTCGAGTCCCTATGGGGAAAGAAGTTTTCTTATGGAATTTCGGACAGTATGAGAACGGTGAGGACTTTGGGTAGCTACAGTCCAGATTGAGAAAACCAGCTATAACGGCCGGCTGCTAGGTCTATGCCTGCCACGCCATTGATTTTTTGTTATGCATTAAAAATTAACGTATATATGGAAGTATGTGATTTAAAACAGATATATATGTATTAATAACCTTCTTCTTCTTCTTCTTCTTTCCTTCCAAGTATTAGGCCAAGGCCTGTTACGATCCTATAGAAAATTTTCCCTCCAGCGTTTCATAGGACGGCCCAGTGATCTTCGTCCTCTTGGTATATAATTATAAACAGCTTTGGAGATCCGATTTGAACTCATTCTTTCAAGATGGTGTTTCCAATTTAGTTGGTACTGTTTAATATATTCCAAAATTGGCGTAGTCTTCAATTCTTTTAAGATATCGGTATTCCTTTTCCGATCCCATCTGGTGTAACCCGCTGTTCTGCGCATGAATCTCATTTCACAAGCCGTTATTCTGCTTTCATGTTGTTTTTTTAGTGTCCATGCTTCACTACCATAGGTCAACACTGGTCTAGCCAAAGTGTTATATAAACGTAATATGGTATTAATAACCTAGAAAATGTATACTATCCAAAGGTCACTAAAATGATGAAATAATGTAAATTCTGTTCTTTTCACCATAATTTTTATATTGAAATTCTATTTTTTTTCTCTCTCTTTAAACTGGGAGGGCAAACTGCCCTAGTACTGTGACATATATTTTGCTCTTTTTCAGCATTATGGAATGAATTAAATTAGTCTTTACTGCGGTGTTATGCAGTTTCTTATGGGTTTTCTTCCTGGTTCCACACATCAAATACTGCACTCATGAATCAGACCGCCATTTTTTGGGCTAGGCCAATTACTGAGAGGAGTGACTGCAACCCTCCCATTCTGCTTTCCCCCGCAGGTCACTCAAGCTCGGTGTTATATGGAAGCACATTCGTGTGCTCCATTACATCTCCACAACAACTTATTTCACTAATGTGAGGTGAGGTGAAGGGTAACAAATGCATTAATGCGAAATTACATGAATGGGTTGAATAGGAGCGGAGTGTGTTAGTGGGATGAAATCGGGAAAGAGAGATCCTCGAGAAAATTAGGAAAATTCCGGTGTGGTCCACAACGAATGACCCTCCAGAACCGCCAGAATTCGAATCTGGGATCTCAGTGCGAGCAGCCGTGCGCGCTTGGCACGCGTCAGTCGAGCCAATCAAAATAAATTTCAACATATAATCTAAAAAATGCAATGTGAAATGTTGTAAAAGTTATATACCGGACCCTGCTGCTGAAGTAAACTTAACTCCTTACAATTGCAGTCTAAAAATGGTATGGTTTGAAAATAGGAACTATTCTCTGTTGCTTCTAATAATTGATTTGCGTTGAGATAAACAACGTTCGAGGTTCATTTTTAATGTTAGCATTTCTTGCAGCTACATGGTTTATTTAATGCCCGACAATTTACCACTATCCGTTTTACTGGAAAACATATTGCCAATAATTTATTGAATCACCCAATATAAATAGGCCTTAACTCCAGAATGCTAAATTTGACGCTGAATTGATTAGGTTTTCGTATGTGTATTTTACATTTAGAAATTGACTTATTCGACAAGGAATACATGTATCACACCCTCGATTGAAGTTTAAGGGCCAGTTTCACCAACAGAGGTAACTGTATTACGCCAGTTTTCCCCATTTATAATACATAGCTTAAACTCACGTAAAACAGTTACCTCTGTTGATGAAACCGACCCTAAAGCTATAAAACAAAAAATAAAAAAAATTGAGTTATGGTATTTTCATATTGGGCGATCCAATTATGTTTTGTAAAACATTCTTGTGAAACTTCAATACTTTGTGTTATTGTAATAACATTTTTAAAATATTTTGCAATTTAAGAATCCATAACATATAAAATTTGCATTATTCTGACAGGGGAAACATTATTTCGTGCACACATTACAATTTGCGTACGTTTCAACCAAAAAGAGAAAACAAATGTTATTACAATTATCTTAGCCCTAATAATAAACATCTATGAGGTTTGTAGTTTGTTGGTTTTGTACACAATACTATATTACTTTGGTACCACAACTGGTGCCATTAATCATCGGTTTACTTAATCGTCCAAGCAGCCAGTTATCTGATACAGCCTACACGTCATGTTCTACTGGTATACTAATAAAACATTTCGTCCACCAATGAAACTAATTGAGTCAATCATTGAGACATTGAATCTCTTCTATGTATGAATGTATGTGTGCACTTATTTATTTATATATGCATATATTTATGTAAGGTATTTATGCATGTCGGGTGTATGAATTATGTGTGTGTAAGTTTTGCGTGTAAATATATATTTTTTTGTCCCGTAATTTTCATACACGTGCGTATGGATTCATGTTGAAAGTGAATAAGAAAAGTGTGTTTTTTTTAATTACACAATTTTTGTGCAGTGTACAGCATGAAACATCATAAAAGCAAATTATTGTTGCTTTACTATCGTATTTTGCACATTGACTGTAACTTGTATAGCTATCCTGATTAAAAATTGAAGCAAATATGTTATTGGCAATATACCTAGTCATCCGGAGAATATTTAATATTTTTTGCAAGAGTGTTTTTCTTTTATGACATTTCTGGCTTTGTCCCCTGGCATTGGCGGAAATGTAATCCATTTCTTAGGCTGGGGAACCTGGAAGCGCTAGGGAAGTCCTTGACCTAAACTTAACCATACATTCCAGATCATGGGCAACTACATAAATAATTCCCTTAAAGGAAAAAAATATACAGTGATCTGGCCGGGAATCGAACCCGGAAACTCCTGAACTGTAGTCAGAAATGCTGACCACTATTCCATGAAGCTGGTCGTAACATGTATATAAAAGATCATAAATAGAAGCATGGAATATAAATTGCATCTTATCACATTCGTGCTTTGATCACATCATAATCTACCAGTACTCAGAATTATTTTGAAAATAAAGTAAACGAATAGGCTCATTTATAAGTGTCTCCATCGTTTCTGATACGTAATTTTACAGCGATACAACATTTGTGCTCGTAGAAACTGATTGTTGGAAATTGTCTATTTAAATTTTCCAATTAATGTTTAACTCTATACTTACTTACTTACTCACTGGCACTATCGAACCCGTAGGTTCATGGCCGCGCGGACATAAGCTCTCCATACATCCCTATCCTGAGCTAATGCTTTCCAATCATTCCCTGTATAATCTACATTCCTCAAATCATAGTTAATATTGTTCTCCCACCTCATTCTTGGTCTACCAACTGGGCGTTTTCCCTCTGGCTTTCCTACAAGAAGCTTCCATGCACGTCTTTCATTCCCCATACGTGCAACATGTCCTGCCCATCGCAGTCTACGAGACTTTACTGTTCTTATTATATCTGGCTTCCTATAAAGACCATGTAGTTCATTGTTATGTAGTCTTCTCCATTCACCTGTCTGTTCATATCTCTTTGGTCCAAAAATTTTCCTAAGAACTTTATTCTCAAATACTCGTAATCTCCTTTCCTCCCTTAAAGTGAGAGTCCATGTTTCGCACCCATATAATATAACTGGTAGAATAATAGTTTTATATATTTTCAGCTTAACGTTTTTTGAAAGGAGTTGGGACATCAAAAGTCTCTGCAATGCATAATAGCATGCATTTCCAGAATTGAGCCTATGTTTAATTTCTTTGTGCGTCTCATTCCTATTTGTGATTATTGTTCCTAGGTATTTGAATTCAGCCAATTCCTTAAAATTTCCCTCATTTGTCATTAGCTGTCCATTTCCATTATATACTGAATTTCTACCTGTGACCATATATTTAGTTTTACTGATATTTACTTCCAGTCCTAATTTCTTAGTGTTACTCAATAGTGTGTGCCTGTTAATGCGAATACAGGATGGAATTTTTGGGAGAGTGCGTGTCTCTAGTATATTATCATGATTCATGTTTCTCCTATAACTAATACATTTCAACCTTGATTAACTTATAGACTCTCAGCCTTATGAGAACGACAGATTTCCTGCTTGAAATGAAAAGTATCGAAATGCAGTTAAGAAAATTGGAACTAAAATTGACTTAAACTGATTGTACTATCATCGCCCTATTGGTGAGAGCAAACTATTAACTTTTTTTTTTTAATTTGTGATTAATCTATTTTTGTTCGTAATCTGTAGTCCGTATGCATCATAATAGGCCTACGTGTAATGCATATATCCATTACATCTATAAACATTTATAAACAGCGATTTCGTATCACAGAATCTAAAGTTATGTCCTGCTTTAATACTGACGTTTTATTTTTAAATACCGGTAATCAAAATTAAAAACAAAATTGAATATATTCTGTAAGCAGTAACTAAAGACACGGAAGATTTAGTAAGTAAAAGTAATTAAAACTTTTTGTTTTGTTATTATTGTTAATTTTACTATGTTCGTGTTTGACATTTTATACCTGTCGGTATCCCTAGTAGAAAGTTATGTATGTATTAATATTTTGAAACTTGTGGTAACTTCATACCATATATGGGTATTTACGACTTGTTTTATACCTGAACATTATATACGGGATTTTAATCTATTTCGCTGTTCTGACCAGTTTCATTATATTATTTTGAACGTTCCCTTATTGGACAAATTAATTTATTGTTGTACAGAACATTTCCATAAAGAACTTTGTGCTATGCTATAAAATACAGTTCATTGTTCAGCCACACATTTTTTACAGGACATGTATTTTGTATTTGCTTCTATTTAGTATACAAATGGATAAATCCACTTTTATTATGCGGATAATACTTAATTGGAGCTATCTTTACTATCCTTCTCTAAGTTACATTGTAGACCAGGTTTCTAATTGACGTAATAGCATTCTCCAATTGTATATTGTTATTATTTTACATATTGTGACAACTGATGTTGTTTCTCTGATCCCAATTTCCATTTCCTTCTCTGCAGTCAATCATTTTATTCGAATCCCTTCTTTCCATGTCTTCCTGAATATCATTCTTCAAACTCTGTGTAGTCATCCCAGTCCCTTTCTCCCTGGTATCCATTCTAAGATCTTCTTGTGTTATTCATCTAGTGCCCATTCCATTTTAACTGCCGTTTCTGTATTTAATCAAAGACATCTTTATCTCCTCCCGTAGCTTGTCTTATTTGTATGTTTGGCATTTTATTTAATATTGTTTTTCTACATTGCCAGAAGTTTATACCTTAATCTCTGTTTTACATTCCATTTCAGCTCCATTACTATAACACTTTAGCAACACGTCTGCATTATACATCTTTGTACTTCTCCGTAAGTCCCCTCCCCCATAACGTAGAGTTTTAATATCTTGTTATATTTTTGCCTTTATTTATTCTACATGTAATTTTTCTTCGATACTGCCTTCTTTATAAATGTAAGTTAAACGTTTGTAATTTTCCACGACTTTAATTTCTTAATTTTCTAGTTGTAAATTACATACAATTGTATTGCCTACTGATAAATATTCAAATTTTCGATACATAGAGCCTATACATTTCAGGATAACCCTGAAACGGCTGTAGTAATTTCAACCAAACACAAAATCTTACGGTCTGTAAGAAAACATTGTGGGATAAGATACCTCTACCACTCATAAAACGAGTGTTGAAAGGGGTGACGTGTAAAAATAATCGGAAACATTCGGTAAAAGTGTCGATTGCTAAAGCTGGTTGGTGATATTAAAGGGGGAGTGACGCACAAAAATGATGGAAATCGGCAGATGTCAATGTTGAATCAGTAGTTTTCATGGTCGCTAAGGTAATTGGAGACAGTTCTGATGATATTTATGATTAATTTTGACCCCATGCATAAAGCTTATTCGTGTTAAAAAATCTATGAATAATTAATTGTCCGAGCAACACCGGGTAATGAGGTTGTGAATGAATTGTTACAGTTTTATAAACGTAATTATATATATATATATATATATATATATATATATATATGTGTATATATATAATTTGATTTATTTTGTTACGGTACGTAAATGGACAAATGTTATTGCTTGAGGTCACCAAAGTGGACGTTAATTTCGTTTTCAAAGCTCACTTCGTTTTATACAGATGTTAGACAGAAAAATACTTATCGGTCGTTAAATCAGTGCCAAAGGTGCCTAACCCACAATTTAAAAAAAATTAGTTCCCCTGTAATTTTACTGTTAGAGCCACATCTGCCTATAACATTTTTGTGTTAATTTTAACTCATCCATAATGTTATAGGCAGATGTGGCTCTGACAGAGATGATTATTTCTAGTGCAATTACAGGGAAAGGCATAATTTTAAAAATTGTGGGTTAGGCACCTATGGCACTGAGACACTGAAATGTCCATGTTATACTGGGATATTACCCGATGCGAAAAACTTCTATGAACATAGCGAAAGGTTTGGACTTCGGAAATTCATGATTAGTGGGAGAATTCTTTAAGAACAAGAGATCGGCATGGTTATTGTCCAAAGCTGTACTTTTGCCATATCTATGTAATATTATATTAATATCATATTTTATTAATATGTATTGCGCAATTCATGAATTACTGCTACGAATTACAATTTATTTATTTAGCCTGGTGGAGTTAAGACCACGTGGCCTTCTCTTCTATTCACTAAGAAAACAGTTGTTTCATTAAAATTCACAATTCACAAAAAATATTAGATAAAAAATTATACTTGGCCAAACTCAACAGTAATAAAAGTAATATCCGATAACACAGTAAATTTTATGATAACACTGTGCAACAAATTTAAACTTTTTTTTCTGTCCCTTAGATTAAACTATGTGATTTTAACTAATTTAGATGTGCTGAATTCAATTTTGAAATCCAAAATTTTCAATCGTCAATCAATTTTTTTGTAATGACACTTTTTAATTGTATAAGTTGGTTATAATGACAAACATAACAATTGCAAATTGATCGTTTGCGCATATGGACAGCTTCTGGGCTATCTCTGATTATTGACCAGCAATATTCACCAAGCATTCTTGCATTCCATCTTCCAATGAATCGTTTTTCAAAGGCTCATATTTCTTGGTGAAACCTCTCGCCGTGTTAATCGCTGACAGCACCAAGGTTTTTTTGGAAAGAAGTCCAGATGACAGTCCAGAAAATGTAGTTTCAAAGACATATTGCATCCCATAACATGAAAGTAGTGTAATAATTCACTTACAATTACTTCATAGTCTGCTGATTTTTTATTCCCAAGGAAGTTCGTGCATAGTGATTCAAATGCAAGCCATTTTCTCAGCTTCCAACAGTTTATTTTCAAAGTCTTCATCCTGGAAGACTGCTCTTATTTTGTGGACCAATAAACACTCCTTCCTCAATCTTTACATCACCTAGGTTTGGGAATTTATTTTTGAGATGCATGAAAGCTTCTCCTTCTCTTTCTAGAGCCTTCACAAATACTTTAATCAGTCAGAGCTTGATGTGTAAAGGTGATAGGAAGATATCTTGAGGATTAGTTTTACACTGACGTGGCATTATAGTATAATTACTATCTTCTGAAGCACAATTATGAAACACTAGCTCACTCCTTGAACACAAACAGGAAGTCAACAACAGACTGAAAATAAATTAAATATCGTTAGTTATAAAATGCTAAATACAGATGGCAGCACAGGATGGGATGCTAATATTTAGTTGTAATATTTATCACCAGCTGTCGACCTATCTCCTAAGAAATAAAAACACGAAATTGACGTAGTATGTGGAAAGTGGAAGATTCTATTAATATGAAATACATGTTAGACTAAAATAACATTTGTAAAGATATTTTTTTTGGGTTTTCTGAAAAAAAAAACGGTACGTGATAGACAAAATCTAATTACAGATTCGTTTTTACCATTAAAACGTCTACCTAATACACCTATTTTCATAAAAAGTGCAAATTTCGTGTTGCACAGTGTAATTGAAATTAAATGTAATAACATAATATATACAAGGGAAGAATAGCCCTTATTTATTATACAGAGAGAGAAGAAGAAAAAGGAAATGAAATCGGCCGCGGTGGACTAGTGGTTATGCTCCTTGCCTCTGGTCCCGAAGGTCACGGGTTCAAATCCGGCCCTGGTCGATGGATTTTTTAGGATGAAAAAATCCAAGGAGCAAGTCCTCCGGGAGGGGCTTTAAAGCCGTGGGTCCCGAGTCTGAAGATTTTCAGGCTCGTAAAAGATTCTTAAGCCTATATGAAAGGCCTCTAAGCAAAATTTACCGAATTTTCCCGTCCTAGTACTATCTCGGTTGCCTAGATGTCAGTATGAGGCGGAACTCTGACCACGGGCCACTCAAATGACATATATACGAAAACAATTGTAACTAAATTAGTATGAATAATCAATTGAGTTGGTGTTTACTTGATGCAAATCCATATTTATTAATTAAATAAAATAAATATGAAAATCAAATAAAACTACGTTTTATTTTTATTTAATTAATAAATTAGTATGGTTCAAGTTCTTCCGTGTAGGGGGTAAGGGAAACACGGGCTTACAAGATACAAGAAGATAAAATGTAAAGAATTAATCGATCTATTATATATAATAATAATAATAATACTTTATTTATTCTGGCAGATATATGTGTAGAAGCAAAGGGATGTAAGTGAAATTTTTGCAGTATTGAACAAGGTTTAAGTTTATGAAAATCATACGTGATTGAAAATGATAATAATCATTCTTTATCTTCTCCTAACGTGTACACTTACATACTTTCCATATTAATGAAATTAAGTTTCAAGAATATAATTATGCACCTATCTCGTTTTTTTTTGCGAAAAAATCACACCCAATTGCTTCTAACCGCCTCATATAAGACACCACCTTAAAATATTGGTAAATCTTAGAAATATTTTTATGAAGGGAAACAAAATAAATTATTAATTCTTGGGAATTATGAAATACAATAAAGATTCTGTTGTAGTGATCCTGTCAAACTATTTGTTTTTTAGAAATTCTGTCAGACACTTTTGTTGAGAAACATCATTTAAATATTTATACAATATGTAGTAGTTTCTGTCACTCCTCTTGGAAGTATAGGGACTTTGTGTGGAATCATGCCACCGGAATGTTTTTTTTCTCCAAATTCCTGACTTCATTCCAACTTTTCCCTTGTTCAGTTTTTGTTATTATAGTGCTGTGCCATGTAATTTTTGGTCTTCCTTTTTTTTTTCCTAAGCAATTCCTATGGATTCCATTCCAGTGCTCTCTTTTGCACACTACTATTCTTCTGAGTGTGTGTCCAATATACAACATGTACAAGTTATAATGTTTAAATATCACATACTTATTGAATTCATGTTAAAGGGGAAAACCCCTGTGTTTAAATAAATACAAGGAAGATTATAACAAGATTTGTATTGTAAGCCCATGTTTCCCTTAACAGAGCTTTAGGCGCTCTCCCCCTACAGGGAAGAAATTGAACCATACTAATTTAGTTACACTTGTTTTCGTATATATGTCATTTTGAGTGGTCCGTGGTCAGCGTTCCGCCTCATACTGTCATCTAGGAAACCAAGGTAGTACTAGGACGGGAAAATTCGGTAAATTTTGCTTAGAGCCCTTTTCATTCAGGCTTAAGGATTTTTTACGAGCCTGAAAATCTTCAGACTCGGGACCCACGGCTTAAAGTCCCTCCCGGAGGACTTGCTCCTTGGATTTTTCCGTCCTAAAAAATCCATCGACCCCGGCTGGGTTTGAACCCGCGATCCTCGGGACCAGAGGCATGGAGCATAACCACTAGTCCACCGCGGCCGATTTATGAAAAGATAAAGAACATAATTTGAAACATGGCATTTATGTAACAATTGTTAATGATGTGTTAAGTGACTGGTAGCAATTCAAGGTGCTGGCATTTGTATAGATTCATGTAGAGTCATGTAGACATACATAAAAATTTACTTATAGCTTTACATGCATTTAGAATACAATTAATGCCGGAAATATGGCCTATAGGCCCTATAAGAGATTTAATACGTAAGTAAAAGGCCATGTATTTTAAAACATAATTGTTATAAACAGGTTTTTAAATTTTTTTATTAATTGGATAATTATTTTTTAGCCAATGACAGTTTGTTCTTTTTTTACAGGTAAGTTCCTGTTCCTGTAAATTGAATTTCGTGTAACAAAGTAAGTAGACATATATTTCAACGTAATTTACTCCAAACAGTAACATTTCGAAAGATGTTAGACATTGTTTTGTATTGGTCAGATTACACTGTGACATTTGCCATGTATGCTGTTAGGCAGTTCTGCTTACTGAAGCTTTGTTTCAGTAGTTTAGGTTTGTTTCCTGCTTTTTTGAAAGAACACTCTGTTATCTCCTTAAGGAGAATCCAATTACAACACTTTTCAAAAATAGGAATGAGAATATACGTCACAAATTTGTAAAAACGAAATAATATTGCAAACGTTCGTTTTGACAAATTAAACATTAATTACATCCTGTATATTTGTTATAAATGCAGTAAATATTATCATTATCCTGGTGTATTAGTTCTAGAAGAGTTTGTAGTCATATTTTCAAGATAGCTTCAAACTACGCCCGAACAAAATATTTAATTGTACTGAAATTCCATTATTGTCTCAGAGAACCTGAGATATTTAATTTTCATAATGTTATCCTTATAGTTCAGTTGATATTTAAAAATCTGGTGGTGATATATTAGGGCGAACGTAGTTCTTTTAGCATATCTTCATTTTTCTTGTGTATCATTTGGTGTAGCTGACTGCTGCTCGGCGCATGAATCTCATCTCTCAAGCAGTTAGTCTGCTACACTGAAATTGGTCCAGATGGATTAGTACTTACCAGACTCGCCTCTGGTTTAAAATCCAGTCGAGGTCGATGGATTTTATCAGGGTATAAAAATCCTGAGTATGGATGTCTTCTTTTTAGATGGGAAGTTGTTGGTCTCGTGTTAGAGATTTACGATACATAAAATAACTTGAGGCTTGAATTAAGTGGTCCCTTAGCAAAAGTTGTCAGGTCTTTCAAGTTCAGTTTTAAATTGCGACGCTAATGACAAAAGTTGTTAAAAGCGCCAATAAATAAAATGTATCACTACCTATACTACTACTACTCCAAAGTATACTTGGACCAACGTATATGTGCTCCTAAAGCGCTGACATCGTTCTTAGAAAAGTACAGGTATATACTCACACCCTTTCACTGCAATCCCCTCCCACTACGGTCAAACAGCAGCCACAGTAGGGATGTTTCCAAACTTCCCCCAGTATCATGGCACCTGAATATTGAATAATGCAGAGTTAGAGTTGAGTTGACAACACTCGAGTGGGAGTGCAAATAATGTCCCGCAAGAAGGCTCAAAATTGTGAGTAGTGGGAGGTGAGAGAGATATATAGGAATGCAGGGAGGGAAATTATTTACCGAGGCAGAAAAGGAAGTAGGCTTCAGTTCGCATGGCACAGATCCGTTGGGCAGACAATAAAACATGGTTTTTTTTTTTGTGTTTCCATAAATTGACTCGAGATGATTTCTATACTACTAGTCCCAAAACTCTGTAAAAGATACCCTTTAATTTATTAATTTCCAAAATGATACCTTGTAAATCTAAATTGTCAACAAAATATTAGCAAATTCGTCTCGTTATATCTTATCCTCTGGAATCGCCATGTTATGACGTATTATCATGAGGTAACATAATGTTGTGATAAATGATTTTGAAAGTTTGTTATGAGAGGTTATAACTATTTGATAATGAAGTGCCTTTGGCATTTTTTGAATCAGAGAGAAATAAGCGAATTGAGGAAACTTCTTAACAATATACTCTGTTACCTTTACAGGAAACCAGTTGTAATAGAAACAAGTTAAGACTCGTAGTCTGTGATGTGCAGGACATGTGGCACGAATCGGAAAAGAAACACGGAAATTGCTTGTAGGAAAGCCAAAGGCTTAGTGACCCATAGGTAGGTCAAAAATTAGATGGGAGAATAATGTTAACGATGATTTGAAGGAGGTGAATTATTCAACGAATGACTGGGAAATATTACCTGATGATAGGAATGTACGGATAGCTTGCGTCTGCACACCCATTAACCTTCGGACTGGATTGTGACAGTTAATAACATGCGAGCTAAAATATTACTGTTATTTAGAGTAATCCTTTGTTTCAGAGAAAACAAGTCGTAATTTATTTTCATCTGTCACAAAATACTTTCAAAATCAACCATCCGAAAATGCCTACATTTACCCTATATATTAATACATGAATACTTATTATATGGGTGCGAAACATGGACTCTTACTTTAAGGGAGGAAAGGAGATTACGAGTATTTGAGAATAAAGTTCTTAGGAAAATTTTTGGACCAAAGAGAGATGAACAGACAGGTGAATGGAGAAGACTACATAACAATGAACTACACGGTCTTTATAGGAAGCCAGTTATAATAAGAACAGTTAAGTCCCGTAGACTGCGATGGGCAGGACATGTTGCGCGTATGGGGAATGAAAGACGTGCATGGAAACTTCTTGTAGGAAAGCCAGAAGGAAAACGCCCAGTTGGTAGACCAAGAATAAGGTGGGAGAACAACATTAACTATGATTTGAGGGAAGTAGATTATACAGGGAATGATTGGAAAGCATTAGCTCAGGATAGGGATGTATGGAGAGCTTATGTCCGTGCGGCCATGAACCTACGGGTTCGATAGTGCCAGTGAGTAAGTAAGTATACTAATTGGAAACCTTCATAGCTTTTGTTTCACTTTTTGCGATTTTTTTCAGGGAATTTAAATTTTAGGGCATAATGGAAATTTGCTCTTAAAGAGTGTAATTTATTTATGTATGTATTTCAGAATAGGGAAAATAATATAAAGCGTGTTCTTAAAAAAGTGTTTTGTTTCTTTTCGAAATTTATGCAATTAAGACTCCTAAATACATAGGCCTACGTAAATGAATTACACTCTTTAAGAGCAAATTTTCACAATGCCCTAAAATTTAAATTCCCTGGAAAAAATCGCAAAAAGTGAAACAAAAGCTATGAAGGTTTCCAATTAGTATTCATATTTTAATATATAGGGTAAATGTAGGCAAGTTCGGATAGTTGATTTTGAAACTATTTTGTGACAGATGAAAATAAATTACGACTTGTTTTCTCTGAAACAAAGGATTAGTCTAAATAACAGTAATATTTTACCTCGCATGTTATTAACTGTCACAATCCAGTCCGAAGGTTAATGGGTGTGCAGACGCAAGCTATCCGTAGATTTCTATCATCAGGTAATATTTCCCAGTCATTCGTTGAATAATTCACCTGCTTCAAATCATCGTTAACATTATTCTCCCATCTAATTTTTGGCCTACCTATGGGTCACTAAGCCTTTGGTTTTCCTACAAGCAATTTCCGTCTTTCTTCTCCCATTCGTGCCACATGTCCTGCTTGCATAAATTTCGAAAAGAAACAAAACACTTTTTTAAGAACACCCTTCATATTATTTTCCCTATTTTGAATGACATACATAAATCTACCATACAGTAATTAAAAGTATCCAAGGCCCACTGAAATGGTTGCTGTGACCAGTTAGCAGATAACAATAACAATACATTGATTCACTTTGATTGGCTTAACCCAAATATCAACGTTGAATTGTTCTCATAACCGGATTTTGCTGCTTCACAATTAAGTTACCTACCCGTGACTGAATGGATCCCAGTCCATGGTTATGCATTCAAAGAAACAATTTAACAATATTGGAGGTAATCGAGCCCGTGACCCTTGGAATATTAGTCATTCAGGCTTACAATAATACAGTAGAGAGTAAGCTAATTATAATAATGTAATTGATTTGAAGCTGATTGCGTGAGAAGAAAGTGTAAAATCAGTTGCAGCTGCTTGCGTCTTCTCTCGTGCTTAGAATTGTTGCATAATGAGGTGACTTTAAGGCTCTACATAAAAAGTATGCTTAACAATCAGAATGTACCTTTCGAGGTAAGAAAACCTGTGATGTCAGATTATACTTTAACTTCCCCTTATATATTTTCTGAATACATTGAGGATTGGATAAAGTTTTAAATTAATATAGCTATCTGTTAGATATCATTCTATCAATTTCATTTCATATAGAATTGAATTCTCAGAAAAATGCTTTGCTTCCTGTGGTATCAGTTTCCACAGTCCTTTATCCTACTTTCAACCAGAGAATCCTGATTATTTATGCCACATTTCTTTTTAAGGGAATCTTGAATGCCCTATATCATTAAATTCATGATGCTGCTTATAAAGTAAATATTTTCTCGGAACGTAGTCCTATTGGATGAGGATATTTCTACTGACAATTTTGAATCATTTAACTGTTATTCAATAGGCGGCTCCGTGCAACAAAGCGGTTAGACACTCGCCTCTCACCGCTGGGGTCCCGAGTTCGAGGCTCGGTCACTCCATGTGGGTTTCGTGGTTGACGAAACGGAGCTTGGACAGGTTTTTCTCCTGTTTTCCCCCGCCACAATATCACTCCATTTCTCCATACTCTTCTCATCCATTTCGTTTATCTGCCCCGTGATAGTGCGTCAGGCGTGGTCGGCCGGCACCCTTGTCATTCACAGACCTCTATATAGGGGGCTTCATTTCGCTTCATCCCTCGACTAGACCCTGAGTTGGACACGAGTTGAGGATATTGTTTTGAACTGTTATTCAACACAATGTATTTCTTATTATTGGTTCTCTGTTTAAATATGACATTTACTAGTAATATAAATTTTAATACGTTTTTATGACCTCAGTCTACCTTCTTCCTCCATCGATTTCTATCCTTGTACATTCTCCTCATTACCACCATTTTTTTTTCTATCTTTCGCCCAAACGCACTATTGTACTTTTCCATTTGTCTCTTCTGCCTTCCTCTTTGTGTTCTTCCCTCGGTTCGTATCCCTATTACTGATTTGTGTTTACTTTCCTCTGATGTACTGCAATATGGGCCCAAAACTCCCCCAGTTAGTTACCTCTCTACAATGACATACGTATATTAGTGTATTTTCCTGCCTGGCCTCTTATTCTATCTCGTTGCATCTTTCCCGCGGTTCTTCTTAGATATGTAAATTCTACTGTGTTAGTTTAGTACTACGTTTATCTAACACCATCAAGCTTTCTGCTCTGTACTGCACAATTGAACTCACTGAAAACCACTTTTTATGAAATTAGGAATCCTTACTCTGGCATCATTATTGAATCTCCAAATATTTAAAAACCCTATTCCTCCACAAAGGCATGTTAGGGTTGTAGTTTCCTACACTATTCCGGCATCAATGTACGTTCTTAGTTGCTTAATTTATATAAAAAGGATTTTACATAAATAAACGTGTTGTACGTGTCTTGATAAATATCATACGAGCAATAATAATAATATATATTTAAATAAATGCAAATTTAGCAAAACTCAAAATAGTTATGAGGTGGTATCAGTGAATATATTTAATTCTCTTCCAGATTATATAAAAATCTACCTGTTTCAATATTTAAAAGAATAATTAAATCAGTATTGACTTTGAATCCTCTCTACAGTGTTCACGAATATTTTAGCATTGACTGGTCGAGACACCACGGAAATTAACATTACCTACTAATTGACGTCATACATTGTACCATGTTTTTGACAATAAAAACCTATATATCTATCTATAATTGAATTATACTTAGACGTAGTTTTCGGGCTTCATGACTGTGGCCTCAAGGTATGAAATTCCTCAAGGGTGAGGTGCGCCCAACCAACTTAGTTATATAATTGAGTTATATATTGACACTTTAGTCTTAATGGTAACTTTATTTTTTAATTACAATGACGATTAATTGATCCATTTTTAATGTATAAAAACTCTATCACAATGCAAAGGACATGCTACATGTGTAAAACATCAACAACATATTACTCTGCGATATTTCACCGTGGGCTATGTGCTCTTTATGTCAAAACATTCAGCCAACATCCTGAGCAACGTGTGAAATAGTATTCTCTTTTACACTGTAGATAAAGTTGTATGTACACTCATTACCAAGCCAACGATTTATTGGTAATAAAATTAGCTAATTATTTAAATACACATGACCTCAATATTCTCAAAATATTGAGTAAAATTTGAACTAACAATTTTTTGTGGAAATGATGGGAAAAATTTCTGGGAGACATTACAAAAAAATTCTTCTCCCCACTTGCTGAGAGTGGGACACGCCGTAGCGTAGTGGTTAAGGCACTGCGCTACAAGCCGGAAGGTCGAGGGTTCGAGTCCCGGTGGGGTCAGGATTTTTAAACTGACCCAAACCTTCTGGCGGCACTATGGCCCTGTGGTCGACTCAGCCTCTAACTGAAATGAGTACCAGACGCTTGTTCTGGGGCAAAGGCGGCCGTCACGCAGGGCTGACAACCCGGCTGACATCAAGTGCCGATTGTCAAGAAAAAGTGGGAGCCTTAACATCCTACCACCCCAAGGGCCTCCTGAGGCCTGTAGTGGGATCACTTTACTTTACTTGCTGAGAGTCCTTCACTTGCAATATACAAGCATAATTTTACAGATGCTGATTTATGATCTAGCGGAATTTTAAATATTCAATACACCGAATGAACAAATACATATACCGCACTGAAGATGCACTCAAAGCTCATACAAGACTTTTATACTTCGCGAACTACTGACTAATTTGAATATAACATGTTTAACGTAGAGCAACATTTGATCTATGACATTAAGCTAAAATATTCGAACCTTATCAACTACTTACAGTGGCTTCGCTAATTACCTGGACTGGACCTGTTGTGATCAGAAATTTAAAAAATACATAAATACATAAGTACATACATAAGTACATACATAAGTACATACATAAGTACATACATAAGTACATACATAAGTACATACATAAGTACATAACATAAGTACATACATAAGTACATACATAAGTACATACATAAGTACATACATAAGTACATACATAAGTACATACATAAATACACACATAAATACACACACATACATAAATACACACATACATAAATACACACCACACATATACACACATACATAAATCACACATACATAATACACACATACATAAATACACACATACATAAATCACACATACATAAATACATACATACATAATACATACATACATAATACATACATACATAAATACATACATACATAATTACATACATACATAAATACATACATACTAAATACATACATACATAAATACATACATACATAACTACATACATACAACAAACATACATACATAATACAAAATACATACATACATAAATACATACCACACATAAATACATACATACATAAATACATACATACATACATACATACATACATACATACATACATACATAAATACATACATACATACATACATACATAAATACATACATACATACATACAATACATACATAAATACATACATACATACATACATACATACATACATACATACATACATACATACATACATACATACATACATTAATACATACATACATACATACATACATACATACATACATCTACATACATACATACATTAATACATACATACTACATACATACATACATACATACATACATACATACATACATACATACATACATACATACATACCATACATACATACATACATCAATACATACATACATACATACATACATACATACATACATACTAATACATACATACATACATATACATACATACATACATACATACATACATACATACATACATACACACACACACACACACACACACACACACACACACATACATACACACATACACACACACACACAAATAAATACATATATACTGAGTTTCTTCCAGAATTCGAGCACAAAATATACAGAAATTTCGACCCTAACAAACATTTCGTCAGAGGTAACTTGCAATCGATGCAAACTAATTAGGCCTATAGCTGATGTCGGTTTTCTCATTCAATTAAGAACATTTTGTATATGTCCTCATAATAATAGTAGTATTATTGTTATGATACATTTAATCGTTGTTTTACTGCACTTAGTTTAGTTTATGATGTACGTATGAAAAATAACACAGTTAAATATCAATATGATATCGGTTTGTCAGTTTTGCTTTTGAATACATATCAATAAAGTGTATATAGTCACATTCCAGGAATGATTTAGAAGCGGGCAACAAAAAAGACGAGAACCTCAAGATCTATTTCTCTTTATGTTATAAATCCTGTGAAACTTGGAGACAGATTTCAGCGTCATATGTTACCTGATTTATGTACGCTAGCTTACTCGCTCCCAATTATTATTAAATATACTAGAGGGAAAAAAAATGATTTTCTTCTGTTATGTGAGGGACGTTGAGTTTTGAAATACTGTGAATAGAAAAAAGAAGTTGTATTGTAAACACAAGAAAAGTAATATATTATAAAATTCAAAGTCGAAATTATACATATTTTAATAGGAAGGACACTTTATGGCATTCCTCTAATTTACAATTGCACCTCATGTGATTGTAAATAACATTTATTTAATTTAAAATGTGTTGTCCTCACGTTGGTGAATTGAAAACACAAAAGACGATCTCGCTTTCAGATTTATATTCGCTTTTACAATTTCGGATTCCTTATGAAAATTGACAAAATTTCCCTGAAACTATTAACGATCAAAATTAAGGTGTGAAGGAAATCGAGAATATGAGTAATCTTAATTGAAACATATATTACCACAAAGTTATTTTTCTAACATTAGATGCTTTAGTGCCGAGATCATATCCCATGTTATTATCTTTAGTGTTACCTATTACTCTATTAGCTTCACGTAATACGTGTTTAACAAGACGAATGTGATATGAATGATTATGATGCCCAGAAGGTTTTCGGGGACCACTCGGTCCTAGTTTCCTAACTTGTTTTAGAGGTGAGGAACAAACGCGAGAATACCTCACTATAAAAATGTCCCCCACCAGATATCGAACCCGGTTCCACTGCGTCTGAAGCATCGACATAACCCGTGAACAACACCACTGGACCACTGTAAAAGTTATTTACCGGTTTTTTCAGAAGTTTTAGAAATAGGCCCTTTATAACATTATATGTGATATCCGAACTAGGAATGTATCTACGTTCAGTTAGAGGTTATTTCACTGCAGTTCCGACCGTGCTAAAAATAATTTTCCCACGCAATTGAGCTACTACTCGCTGTTCCCTGTTCGGGGCATGTGCATATCAGTGTGGTTCTTGGGGTGTTATGCGAAGCCCGAGTAGTTCGTGTTCAATCTAAGAATTCATCTCTAGATACATACAGGGTGATTCTATAAGAGTGTGCAAAAATTAAACCCGGCTTAGGGAATGCTCAACTGAACGATTTGAAGTAGGGAACCTGGAGTCCGAGAAGTCAGCTTAAGGAGATATGAGAGTAAACTTATTTTCACATTCCTGTGTACTTTTTTATGTACATTATTTATCAGTTAACTACAAGTACCATCATTGACACAATTAACATACAGTTTTGTATCTTACAACAGTTGTTCAAACTGATGGCCACCAACCTCAATGCAAGCATGACATCGGTGTACAAGATTTTGCCGCACCCTGGCAAATACCCCCAATGTGTTTCGAATCACATCACAGAGAGCTACAACCTGACAACTAATTCCATATCCGTTTCCACTGAAGTCTCGGATACAAGTGACTTTAGATATCCCAATAGGAAACAATCATGGGAGACAGGTCGCATCCTGCATCATGTCTTCCTAGTCAGCAGGCTCTTCCTTGCAGGCACTGAAGGATGTAGTACATGTAGGCCCTAAATGAATAGCACAGTACCTGTATACCTGTACGCATGAAAGTTGTAAATAGCTGGAAAAGAGTAATGTGATAGACAAGTTTACCTCCATATCTCCTTAAGGCTCGCTTCCATTACTACAAATTTGTCCCGCAACATGTGGAGCGTCATGTGCCCGAAATTTGTTGATATGGAAACAGTATGCATCATGTTGCGGCACAAGTGCCGGGGACAAAAATGTGCCATGCTACTGCGGTGGTCAACATGTGTCGCAACTTGTGCCACAGAAAATGGAAACAGACTGCAATATGTTCCAAATACATGCGCATGCGCAAAAGTCTATATTAGCTCTCTTCCAGACCCTGCGCTGCGAGTATAAGTTCAAAGGTGTTCTCTTGTTTGTGGTTGTGGTATTTTCAGTGGTGTCAGATGTGTTATTTCTCGTAACCACTTCGGAGACGCAAGTCTCTCGCCAACGAGTTGTAGGCTCCTTCCGAATGTATTTTTGCTAGAAAACTTCCAATCCACCATCTCGGTCGTTTTCGCTTTTTTATTTATTTTTTTAGAAGTTCATAGTATGCGCCTGCCATTACCATAAGAGCTGAAGTAGATGAGTTGTCCATATCACTCAAATATTTGAACCTCAACAAACACTGAATAGCATTGTACCTGATTCACTGTATAATCTGAAGGTGTAGTCTTGCATTCCTCTATACTAATGTTGCAGATGCAGCAGGTAATTCGAAACAGTAGAAACAATGACGTTATGTGCCTTGAACTTGTCAGAATGGAAACGAGCCTTTATGCTGCTTCTCGGATCCTAGGTTCCCTATCTCAAATTGTTCAGTGGAGTGTCCTCTATGTACTGTTTAATTTGTTACAGAATCACCTTGTATATGTGTAGATATAAACCCCGTTAACAAGGCACGTTGATTTAAGGCGCAAGGGTCAACGTTGCTTAATCAACGGCGTAAGAATGAGATAGTTTTGTTAGACCTACGCTTCACCCAAACATTACCCACTGGGAATTTCTCAGAATATATATTTATAAATAAATACCGCATTTGATTAAACAAGGGACAGTGCATGGAAGTTATTCACAGAATGTCGAACTGACGGAAAAGGTCTCTACAGAAATTGGTAAAATCTCATTTCTCGAGCTAAATGGGAATAGTAATGAGAATATATGAGACATGTTCTGAAACGGGTGGTATCATATATATATATATATATATATGTGTGTGTGTGTGTGTGTGTGAAAAGATAAGAAAAGTAAATGACTGGGGGAGGATTTGAACCCGGACCTCTGAGTTGATATCTTACTGCGCTACCACTTACGCTACCAGGCGAATCCAGAACAAACATTTATTTTTATTATACATATTCTATATTATTACCAGATGTAGCGGGAACTCGGTCTCCACTGCCACCTAGCAGCTACTATAACAAGTAAGCAAATTAAAAGAGAATATTTTTTACTTTATAGCATTGACGCTTTTTCGATGTTATAATTAAACTTTTTTGACATTGAGCAATGCAAGCTTAATATGACGATAAGAAAAATAAATGTCTGGAGGGTATTTGAACCCGGACCTCTGAGTTGATATCTCAGTGCGCTACCACTTATATATATATATATATATATGGCATTTGTTAGGACTATTTAACGAATAAAATTAAGCTGTTTACTCACAAATCATATTTAACTATAGTTATTTTAAAATATTTATACATTTAATGTAAACGGCGATGTTTGAAAACAAATGAGAAACAATTGGTACGCTTCATTTCCTTCCTTTGTTCATCACTGCAACCAGATCATAATATTATTTATTGTCAAAGGATCGCAATATTGTAAGAATGCATCCTAGTGGATTTATAACCAACGTTATAGGTATTAATAAATTTGATGTCCTATGATGTAAATATGTCAATTATATTTTTCTGCAACGTCATTTCCTGGAAAATAATTCGTTTAAGAAAGTGCAAAGTTTTTTTTTGTATAATCAATTGTTACAAATGTTTTTATATTATCTATCGCATGCGCTTTCTGCTGACATTTATGCACTATGTATACAATCTGGCAGCCGTATTTCTTAGAGGGTCAGTCACTGCAAAATAATGCTATGACATATTCAGAATGTTAAAAAGGAGGTGCTTTCTTTACTATGATAAACGTTAGTTGGTAAATTTTAGGCGAAACACGACTGTGATTGTTTGTAAATAAAAAATCATTGAAATGTGATTGGTCATTAACTCCCATTTGTGAAATATTGGTATAATTTAGTTAACACAATAGTTTCTCAAAAAATGAATGTGAAAAGTGATAATTTTGAAATGGACAAAAACAAATCCATTGGGTAATAGGTTATTTTTATAATAAATCAGTTGTATTTTTTTCAATATTCTATACCCGGTAGTCCCAGAAAAATCATTTGCCATAACATGGTTTTTACTGTGTTTGCAGCTATTATGATACGGACTTTAAAGTTCGGCTAAATTTAATTTAGCTTATTTTTATGTATCTATTTTACGCTCCACAACTCTTTAAAATTATTGAAAATTTTGGTACCATAAATTCAACAATCTGTATAATCTCGTTCAGAAAGAAAATTATCACGGTATTTTTATTCAATATTCCTTTAAAAAACTCGGGTAATTATCATCGGAATACAAATATGAATATGGAAGGGGCGACAATCTTACCAGAGGCCTCTTCATTCCAGGATTGAATTTCTCTACGTGGTGTAAATCTACGACACAGGGCATTCTGATTTACTTCTCATTCGATGGAAAACATCCACGAGTTTTCCGGTCCTTTAAAATTAGTTTACCATAACCTAGTTTGTTCTTACGTTCCTCGGAACCATAAGCGATCATGGACCAGTTTCACCAACAGAGATAACTGTATTACGCCAGTTTAAGCTATGCATTATGCACGGGAAAAACTGGCGCAATACAGTTACCTCTGTTGGTGACATTGACCCTACGAAAGAAAAAGTTGGACTCCAATAGGTAAAACTGAACTTGGCCGTTTTACTTGGTTTCTATCCAGCTTCTGCCTAAACATAGAGAATCTCTTTACTAGTTGGAACGAGTAGACCTTTTGAGAACTGGTGTTATGAATCGTGCACATTAAATAATTTTAATGGACTGGGGAAATGGGACGAGCAGTTGATTCTGGAATTATGTGCGAGCATTCCCTAAGACAAAGAAGATTTGGAGTAGTTTGAAATAATGAAATGGGAGCCACTTATATTCATGCGTAGTTTAGCATGGGCAGGGCTTGTCCCACAAGTTTATCAAGTTTCTTGCTATGCTTCAGTTGTGGAAAAGCTCATTGCTTTAAGGAATCTGCATCCTCCACTATAAAGACCTGTGGCCTTGAACCGAGTGACTCTAAGTTTACGTTGTCGCCATGGAATGCCGACTTGCCAGACAAGACGACTGAGTCTCATACCATAACCATGCCGTACAGATTTCCTTATGTCTCAAGTACAGTATCAGTTTAACTCACAACTCCATAATGTATGTGCTTTGTAACAACCGAATACAAAATTTATTATTTTTTTCCTAAACCGTATCGTATTATCTCGTTGATTTCATTCGATTAACTTATATCGTCAACGTCTTCTCTTTTATCTTCCAGCAGGAACAAAGCTTTCCCAGTTTATCATATTTTTTCCTTCCTTCGTGATTTCACCAGCAATCTTCTTCAAGTCTCTTTCACCCATCCTCTTTGTTTATTCCCTGAGAATTTGAATTTAGTGAATTCTCTTCATAGGCCCTAACATTATTTTCTTAATGTGTACCGTATCAAATTCCATTTTCGTTTCATTGTTTTCATTTTTATTTTTGGTTCGTTTTCATCCTGCTCCATATGAAGACGTCTTTTTACAAATAAACGGTCGGGGTTCGATCTAAATCGTTAGTGGAGTAGAGATTTGTCTTCGCTTCTTGACCAAAACGGGTTACATGTATTCACTTCAGCATCTATTAAAAATAAGTTTAGGATAGTACCAGACAAACAAAACTTTACGTACGAGTATATGTATCATTTCATCCGCATATCCCGTGAGTCTTTATGATACATTTAAAACAAGTTTTAAGTTTAAAATGTTTGCAATAAATATCCGTGGCATACAGCTCAGAATATACAAGGGGCACTGATGTGGTTACTTTCACTGGCTAACAGAAGACAGTGCAGAGTGTCACATGGTTAGCGTGACGCATTCCGATAAACTTGATTTGTTTTATTAACCTGGCTGTTACTTATAGCGAGAAATCAGACTTGCGTCCCATGGGATGCTAGCTTGACATGGTTTACAGACATTGCAATGTCCTCTATAGGGACCTCTCACTATGACGACATAGTGTGACACAAAACGCGTGGGACATTTTGTATGCCTATAAATTATCATCAACCATCTGTTGTGTAGCGGTTAGCATGTCTACCCAAGCGTCCGGGTTCAATTCTCGTATATATCATAAAAAAATTCATTTCGGTATTGGGAGTATTTTCTCTCTCTCTCTCTCTCTCTCTCATATATATATATATATATATATATATATATATATATATAGATTATAATCCCTATCTACATCTCTCTCTATCTCTCTCTATATCTCTCTATCTATCTATCTCTCTCTCTCTCTCTCTCTCTCTCTCTCTCTCGATGTGGCAGTGATAAGCAGCAAAATACGATTAATATATTTTCAACTGTTAGGTATTTAGCCTATTATTATTATTATTATTATTATTATTATTATTATTATTTGAAATATCCAGATTGTCTCGAATGCAAATAACATATGTGATTAGACGTACAATGAATTACTATAACAACTGTAAAAATGTAAATCGATGCACTGTATACTACATGGACTCACTTCGAGTTATGTAAATTGTAAAATATAATATTTAAATTTTGTAACGAATATCATTTCAATCGGGCATCTAAATGCCATCTGTTACGAAATCACAGAAATGTATGTTATACAACCGAAATAAAATTCGGGATATGGCTCTAACTCTAAAAAAAATCAAAATCAATTCATATTCGCGTTTAAGTGTAAGGAAAATTAAATAAATAAATAAAAAATTGTAAGAAAATCTGGCGCATGTTCAATCATTTCATCCATCCGTCTTAATACTTTGTCCTTCATATCTCTTTCTACTTTAAATTGTGCAATTATTGCAGGTAATTTTTCTATCTTTATGTAAACATATTATTCACATTTCAGACTTCATGACATGATTAAAAAATATATAAATGTTTATGAATAATTGTTGAATGTTCTTTACCGAGAGTAAATGTTTAACTCACATTTATATGCGCGAAATATAATTTAGCTTCGTCCCTGGCACCAGTTTACGAATTACGAGTATGTGGATTTAAATTTGAGGAATTGTAAGCTATATAAAAAGAGGAAGTTTCATCTACGATGTACTATTGGTTTAGTAAACATAAGACGTATTGTCCCATTGAAACTCCCAGTAAGGCGGAGTTTACATAAGGGACACCACCCAGTTTCTCTTCTGCAAATAATAATAGTTCGTTATGTCATTTATTCAAAGAGTGTAAAGTAGGAGGAACATTTTTGCTCATCTTCAACATTAGCTATTGTCCCGCACCTGATGTTCTAATGCGTTTTTAAATCTGTATTATTATGGTTGTTTGACTTTTTTAAATTATAGATATAACAAAATTGTATGCAGTTTTTTGTGTCTTTGTACCTTACACATATTCTAATCTAATATATAAAAATGTTTGTTTGATTGTTTGTTCGTACTTTATGCGCGGCCATACCATTGATCCGATTGTGATGGGGCTTTTTGCAAAATGTTCAGGAGATTCCCGGGATGAATAGGCTATATGAGAGTTGTAATTCTCAACTCCTACACCCTTAAAAATAGCCATTTGTAGTGGAAAACTTGAAAAAAGTAGCTTTTTGGACGTTTAAATAGCTTACGCTGACGAAACCATAACAAATACACAAAATTAATGTACACAGAATTGAATATCTCAAAAGCTCTACAAAAAAGTCCGCGACAGCATATGTTTATTTCTTACGGATAACTCACAATAACCATTTGTCTTTCATTGATGCCAAGGAGATCGAGACAAGTACGTATATTCGTGTGCAAGCATAGCAGCACATAACGGGTATTATTTTACGGATAACTCACAATAACGAATTTTGTCTTTTAGCTCATTTATACCTAGAAGATCGAGATAAGTAGATTCCCGGATAACACCGGGTAATCTGTACGGGGAATCTTAAAATAATTACGATATACATTTATAATTATGTTTCCTTCTACTTAATCAACTAAACATAAAAGAACATTAATTTGCACTTATTTAGGCGGAGCAGCGCACGCCGGGTATTAGCTAGTTCTTAATAACTTTTTATTCAATGTTTTTCAGTATATAGCATATAGGCTTAAAAACTATAATAATTCCAATACTTATTTACTTAGCACATATGACATTTACATTGATTTATTTTCTGACTCCCAATATTGCGGTTATATATATTATTTTTTCCGACAGGAAAACAGTTAAAGGTATGTACAACATTTTCAAAGTATTAGTTCCAATAGGCCTATCAAAAAGCGCAGTTTATAATTTCCATTGCATTATTTTAGTTCTAAGGTTTAATATACTGTACGAATGTTGACTTGCTAATAGAAGATATCAATGGTCTAACCGTGCCGTTCTATGTTCATTTTTTTTTAGAAATTCTTGTTATTAGATGAATTGCACCGTGAAAATAAATCAGAAGTAAGGTATTTCGATTACTAATGGCATTAGCAATCGAAATACATTATTCCTCTTTTATTATCACAGTTCTTATGGACATGGGATATTCACCTCATTACATGAATTCTAAAAATAATCGAGTTAGAAAGCATATTTTTCAATCAATCGATATAAGAATATTATTCTCTTCCAGCACATGTTTGTAATTTTTGTATGTGCTATTACGTTAGATTTCAATTAGTAGCTTAAAATATTCATAGATGTTTAGAGATATTTTACAACTACGGAAATATTATAGAATGCGTTAATTCTCACACACACAGTTACACTGCTCAAAAAAATTAGGGGATATTGTAGAATAACCTATTAAGACTATGTTTTTAGGAACAGTATTAGATGCAATCACTTTCTATTACTCCAAAAGAATGTCAACTAGAGTTTGAAGTCATTACGTAACCTCTGTACCACACCAGATGTCAAAGAGATCCTGATTAGGAATATGGCAAACAAACAAAGCTACATTAACATGGGTGAAAATGTTTCTTTAGTATGGTGTATGGTCTCCTCGAACGGCCAGCACTGCCTCACACCTGTATGGCACTGATGCAATGAGGTTAGCAATGAGTTCTTGGGGGATACGTGGCCACTCTTCCATAAGAGCAATGTGCAGCTCTGGAACAGTTGTGGGAGGTGCTGGTCTGCCTGCAATGCACCTGCCTAATGCATCCCACACATGCTCAATCGGATTTAAGTCCGGGGAGGAAGCTGGCCATTAAGTTACATACGCTCGATACCCTCCACTTCCAGCATGTCGTCCACCAAGCCAGCTCTGTGGGGTCGTGCATTATCGTCCATAAAAAGAAAAGAATCACCTATGGCATCAGCATAAGGCACGACAAAAGGTCGGAGAATCTCATCTCTATACTTTGCCGCAGTCAAAGTACCACCTTGGATAACGTAGAGGTCCGTACGTCCACCACTACTGACTCCTGCCTACACCATCAATCCACCGCCAGAGGTCCGTACGTCCACCACTACTGACTCCTGCCTACACCATCAATCCACCGCCACCATATGGGGATCTTTCACGTACAAAAGCTGGATTGTTTCGTGTCCCTTTTTCTCTCCAGATGAATACACGCCGACTATCACATTCCATGTTGAATCGCGACTCATCAGAAAAAAGAACTGATCTCCATTCAGCATGCCTCCACCCACGATGTTCCTCCGCCCAGTTTCTCCGACCTCTACGGTGTTTTGGAGTTAACCTGGTACACACCATGGGCCTACGGGCATAGAGACCACTTCCATGCAGTCGATTAGGGACAGTTTGAGTTGACACCCTGCGTCCTGTTGCTGTTTGAAGTGTATTTCGCAGTTGAGTTGCATTCTGCTGTCTATTCCGACGGGCTGTTAACAAGAGGTAACGGTCATCCCTTGCTGTTGTTGCCTTTCGTCGACCTTGTCCGGCTCTTCTGTGAACAGTATGTTCTTTGAAAATGATTCCAAAGACTGGAAATCACACTTTGAGACACCCCAATGGCTTGTGCCACCTCTTGTTGTGTCTGTCCAGCTTCCATCCTTCCTATGACCCTCCAAGCCATTGGTTCAGGTAAATCACGTTGTCGAGGCATCACTGTCCGTAAGGCAAGTCATTCACTAACAGAAAACTGGACTGGATTTAAAAACAGCAACAAAACATTCACCCCCACACCACCCTTTCACATCAACAGTACAGACATTGCCCTCTGGTGTGGTACCGAGGTTACATAACAACTTCAAACTCTTATTTACATTATCTTGGAATAATAGAAAGTGATTGCATCTAATACTATTCCAAAAAACATAGTCTTAATAGGTTATTCTACAATATCCCCTAATTTTTTTGAGCAGTGTATATATATGTTTACTTGTATTAATTTTTGTAAATTTCTGAAAATTTGTAAAGATACATTTTCAGTTATTTTTCAAAATATAGCCAATAAACTCATTTGGAAATGGTAACTTCTATTGAATATCAGCATCTTGTTCATTTTAAAATATATGTGGACTTACGTATTTATCCAGTTGATACGTACAGAGTTTGGACTTTAAGTGATTTAGAAATAGAAAGAACGATAACGCCTAATTTTGTAAATGAAAACGCATTAATTTATAACAATATTTTTTATGATCTAGCAATATTGCGGTATTGAATTTTTTTATAGGCCTACAGTAAATAAATGTAAAAAAGTGACTACATTGAAAACCATATATGTACACCTCAAGACAAACATTGGGAAGCATCTTGAAGCGAGATTGTGCTAAGTAGATATTAATATGCATGTTAAGCATGATATTCCTGCATGACACCCTCCTCAGATATCGGAAGATATAAATGGTTTAATGTGAATGTAATTGTATGCGAAACCATTCTAACGTTTGCCAAATAACAACTTAGCCTCTGTAGTATTTTAATTTTTAACTTGAGGTGTACATAAGTGTAACTGCTTTGCGTAAAGTTGATCCGATTCAGACTGATTTATTACAATTGAATTTCCAATCAATTAAAGTGGAATTGTGAGTACTTCCAGATAATCCTGCAATTTATTATCAAACTCTGTGTTATGATTAGGAAATGGGTATGTGGTGAACGAAATGTATGAAACTAATTTACAAAATAAACCCTCTTTGTGTCCGGCATAGTGCCAATTCGAGAAATGAGATGAAATCCTTATTTGAGTCCATCATAAACGAGGAGTTTACCAGGTCTGTCGCATCATCACAGGGACAGTTGAAATGATTTACGTGTTTATGAAGAAGTGGTGTAATTAAGTTTTTGGCAGGAGAAAATTGGGAAACCCCGAGAAAAACCGCCTTGGCTCCGATTCGTCCACCGCGAAAACAACATGGAGTATCCGAGACGCGTACTCGGAATCCATAGATGGAGGTCCAAGGAGTCACCAATAATTAATTTGTGCTTTCCGTTACTAGAAGTATTTATCAGATGTTTCTGGGCCTATTGCACAAAAACTATGGCTTAGGCCTATCTCCGTCAATTATTCCTGTAGCATTTATAATACGATGAATGTTGTACGTATATTCCTAAAACCTGATCTTCATTACTTCAACTCAGCCTGATTTTAAAATGTTATCTGTAGGTCCATAGATGCTACGGAGGAAAAAATCCCGGCTCTTCTATGTCAGAAATTCATCTATGTATGTTACAAGAGGGAACAAGTGACTGCAAGCGTCATGTTAGCTAAAATGGTGACCAAATGCCGGTATCAGATTGCTATGTATGTTACAAGAGGAAACAAGTGACTGCAAGCGTCATGTTAGCAAACATGGTGACCAAATGCCGGTATCAGATTGCTATGTATGTTACACGAGGAAACAAGTGACTGCAAGCGTCATGTTAGCTAACATGGTGACCAAATGCCGGTATCAGATTGCTATGTATGTTACAAGACGGAACAAGTGACTGCAAGCGTCATGTTAGCTAACATGGTGACCAAATGCCGGTATCAGATTGCTATGTATGTTACAAGACGGAACAAGTGACTGCAAGCGTCATGTTAGCTAACATGGTGACCAAATGCCGGTATCAGATTGCTATGTATGTTACAAGACGGAACAAGTGACTGCAAGCGTCATGTTAGCTAACATGGTGACCAAATGCCGGTATCAGATTGCGGTTTGTATATATATTTATTCACTTATTAATAAGCAATTATACCGTATAATATTATAAATTCATTTTATTTCGTTAGGTGAAAAAATAAGGGAGGAAAGGGGATTACGAGTATTTGAGAATAAAGTTTTCTTCGGAAAAAATTTTGGACCAAAGAGAGATGAGCAGACAGCTGAATGGAGAAGACTGCATAACAATGAATTACATGGTCTTTATAGGAAGCCAGATCTAATGAGAACAGTTAAGTCTCGTAGACTGCGATAGGCATGACATGTGGCACGAATGGAGGATGAAAGACGTGCATGTAGGAAAACCAGAGTGAAAACGCCCAGTTGGTAGACCAAGAATGAGGTGGGAGAATAACGCTAACTATGATTTGAGGGAAGTAGATTATATAGGGAATGATTGGAAAGCATTAGCACAGGATTGGGATGTATGGAGAGCTTATGTCCGCGCGGCCATGAACCTACGGGTTCGATAGTGCCATTGAGTTAGGTGGAAAAAATGCGCAAGCTAGGGTGAGAAAGTAGGCAAATTAGTGTACAGTTTATAGAATAATCTGGCGCCCAATAAGGATACGTTGGCTATTCTGTTTGAACAATAACAAATGCATTTTTTCCATCGTAAGTATGGCATTTTTTGGGGAAAAATCGACATGTGTATTTTCCTCAGGTATTATTTCACATATTGCAACAACAATTTTGCGTTTTTCACATTTTTATTTGAATTTGTGTATATGGAATCCTGGCATAGAATCCAAAAATCATTTCATTAAAAAGTCGAATTCTATTCTGCGGACTTTCATCTCTATTTCATTTTACAGTTGGTTGTCTTAATTAAATGTTTTCCTTGTGTTTTCCTAGAATTTATTTCGTTACTCTAAGTTTTCCATATACATATATAATCCTGTTTAGTAATCAGTCCTTTGGACTAGCCACTAATGACGTCACCGTCATGGTTCCTTGCTACAGAGCTAGAGACTACTGGTTGGATTCCCGGCCGTGCACATGCCAATTTTTCTGTGAAAGGAATTGTCTGAATTCCATGAGGGCCTAGACGGGTGTTTGTGTTCATTTGCATTAAACAGTTTTAAAAAATGTAATAGTGAGGAAAAGCCATACAAAACAAGTGAAAATTTACGTTAAAATTGCTACTGCGATCGCCTATACTGCGAAATTCATAGGTTAAATCTTCGCCTGGTTAATTGGATTATTTTCAGGCCTGAAAATCCCGAGTAAGACTTCCATGGAAACGGACGTGAACCTTGGGTACAGTATTATAGATTTACAGGAAACAAAAAAAAAAAAAATGTAGCTTCAAATAAGTTCACTTGAGAAAAATTATTCAGCCCTTTCACTCTCCTTTATGAATTGTGACACTGATGACCAGGGTTGTTAAAAGAGAGTAGTTTAAATAAGTTATTATTACCAAAACTTATCTCGTCAAAGGCATTGAGATATAGTAATATCTGTTAAATTTTTGAATCCCTTTAAACATTTCACAGTTTTGCCATAATCTGATTTTTATTTCTATGGCGAGAATGATTTTCAGTGTCTCATTGAGGGTGGAAGAGTAAAATAATTGGAAAATTTCCAACGACCTCGTCGTACATTGAACTTTTGACCTTGCGGCATTTGGCAAGATTACTGCCTAACCAAATATAGATATTGAGGTTTCCCTTCGTACGACATCTATATAGAACAGTCTGGGAAGCTTCAAAAGTAATGACGTGATTTTTAGGACTGTGCATTGAGACTGTTGGCAGATTTTTTCGAGTCCTACATAAAGTATTATATATTGGTTTAGATGTCAGACTCGGAACGCACAGTTTAAAGTCTCTCCTGCAAGACTTTTCCCTTTAATTTTTCCATCCCACAAAATCCATCGTCCCGCGTGGTTTGAACCCGCGACCGTCGAGACTAGAAGCAAGAAACATAGCCCAACTACTAGACCACATATAATTAAGATAAATTAATCCGAGGGTCGGGGGTAAACCCAGCCAAGGTCAGTGGCTTTTTTAGAATGGAAAAATCCAAGGGACGGATTCTCCGTGAGGGATTCAAGTCGTGGGTCCCGAGTCTGAAGATTATCTGGTTCGTAAAGAACTGCAAGCTTGAATGAAAATGCTACTGTGCAAAATGTAATCCAATTTCACCAATCCAAGTAACATCTTAGTTGGCTACTAGATGTATCATTGAGGCGATGTGCTAAGCACGTTTCACTCATTGATATCTGTAGGTAAATAAGCGTAACTAAATTAGCTTTGTTAAGAAAATCCCGCTTGGGAGCACCAGTGCCCCACGCGGGACGTACAATATTAATTTTTCGACAATTAGGGCCTATATGAACAGTGTCCATCGCTGTGGTCTCGAGGTAGCGTGCTGCCTTGTCACGCAGCGGGCCCGGGTTCGATCCCCGGTCGGGGCAGTTTTTCTGGGTGAGGTTTTTATCGGGGTTTTTCCTCATCTGTAAGACAAATGTCAGGAAAACTTTAAGGCCCAAACGGTCCCCGAAATCAAATGGCCATCATCATTACTATCATCATCCTTCACCGGTGTGGAAAGCAACGGGAAGCTACCACACCTACAATTCCCTAGTAAAGCTGCAAGCATAGCATGAAAATACTGTGATTGCAGTGAAGGACCTGCCTTCAGGCAGAATTACTATGGATGGATATGAACAGTGTCAATTTCTCGACTAATTAATTAAATTACAAATACGGAAATTTTAATATTTTACACTGGAAAGGTAATATGGAATTGAATTCATATTAAAATATTGCTAAATTAACTTTGTTGAGATAGCATTTGTGTTAAAAATTGAACGAATTTTAAAAATACATTGTCATGTGTGCAGTTTTACTAGGAATATGTATAAATGCGGTAGGTTTTCATGTACCACTCACTTTTTCGCATCTATAGGATCCCATATTGTACCAGCTGGAGGTATGAAAGTGGTTTTGAGTACATGGAACCTCCCGGAACTCTCTACAAGCATCCGTTTCAACAGTGGTTCTGATTAAGTTAGAAAAAAAAAACAACCACCTTGTCCCCATTCATGTATATTGTCTAGGGCGTTGGAGCGTATATGACAGTTCGATATACTCGCTGTATGTTTTGTCGTACTCGTGTCATGGCAGTCGATATTTCGAACAGCTGCTTTAAGTAAAAAAAAAATGTATTATATTTTTGCATATTGTACATTGTATTATAGAGTACAATGTTTAGCAAACAAGTATCAGTTTTGTGCTTGGTTAGTTTTAATACCCATGTAATTTTCCTATTCTATGTATTGCACTTTATAATATTTAAGGTACCTACTTCGTTTTTTTTTTCCCTAGCCGAACCCACCTTATCACAGTCCAAGTTACATGCTATATATCCAATACATCAATAACACGTTACTCTATATAAGTCACCAGAGGCCATTAGTTTCTTTTATCATTAACACTCGGCCAACATCGTGAAAGGCTTTTCAATAGTGTTGTTCCACCATATAAATTCTTTCAGTTGTACTCTTGCCTTAATTCTAGGTACACTGGCCAGTTAGTACTTAAAACTATAATTCGTCCTGGTTAAAAAAGATCAGCCATGTGTAGTTGTGAACATACGTAGGTATTGACCTTGTTTATGTGACTATGAAATTCAAAGCAAAAGCTTCATGCATAAGTAAATACTTTAAGTGTGGTAGGTTTTTTTAAGCTGAACATATATTTTTATTTATTTTGCATTTCTTTACATCTTCTGCGCCTTTCTCCTTTTGATCTTTATCTCGCTCTTATTTTATTCAGGTAGCTATTCACCACCCCTTTCCAACTTCTTGTTTTTACTAGATTTTTTGAAGTACAGAATAAAGACGTAAGATAAAACTAAAATAATTTGTTATTCAAAATTGAAATGTAAAATTGTGAAGCAAATATCACTTTCTATTTTTAATTTATGTCTTTTCCTTTCAAGCAATCTTTATAATCCCTTGGTTTTGAAATAAAACTTTACACGTTTCCTAAAACGAGTTTTGTACAACCTTTTGTTGGTAATGCCTTTTAATTTGGATTCGGATGTTTTTGTAACAGTTGATGGCTCTGTGGTATTTAAAAAAAATAATGGAAAGCAGGAAATGCGCAAAACATGATAAGGCTGGCATGCATAGGGGACTTGTTACGGCTGGCGAGTCCTAACATCAGACATATTTCCTTTTATTCATATTTGAATCGTTTACATTTTTTATAAATCTTAATCACACTTCTATAACATTCGCGCCCTGCGATATTCTCATCTGATTTCGTAGGGTAATTCAGGTTGTAGTGGCTAAAAATTTACCAAAAATCACTATTTTACACGCTTTATATTAGCTTGACCTGTATCTTTCTATGTGACGGAATTTTTAAAACGATTTTCACCCACTTAAAAACATCGGATGGACTTGAAACTTTGTATACTTGTAAAAGACCAATCACAATACAGTAATTTCATTTTTTTTCTAAACTCCTGACCAGAATCATCAGGAAAAAAAAAAAAACCGGTGTAATAAGTTGCGGACTTACCGACTTTTTAGTCAATCGTTGTAAGAGCTCAGTTGGTAGAGTGGTGGACTGTAGTGGTATATAATTTCAGTAATCCATAGGTCGCTGTTTCATATCCGGCCCGGAATTTTTTTTTAGAAGAGTATTAAGGAATTAAATTTTCATGGGATTCTGGTTTATGACAATCAATTAAACTAAAGATTGAAATAATAATAGTTTAAAAAACTAAAACAACACGCTTTATTAGAAAACCGAACTAAAGAATGAAAAATAATTTTAATTTCCAACACGCTTGGAATAAAGTTTAAATGGCCAACAAAAAAATCATCTCCAACACATTTAGAATAAAACTGGATTCATCTACAAAAAAAATAATTTTGCCATCAAAAGCGTGGGGTGCTTTTTATGGTTTTTACGTTTTCTTCTTAGAGACTTTACTTTTACCAATATTTGTTTATTATCAAATATATTAATTGATATAGAGCACCCCACGCTTTTGATGGTAATTTTTTTTAGATAACTCTAGTTTTATTTTAGATGTGTTGGAGATGATTTTTTTGTTGACCACTTAAGTTTATCCCAAGCGTGTTGGAAAGTAAAATTATTTTTCATTTTTAGTTCGGTTTTCTGATAAAGCGTGTTTTAGTTTTTTTAAACTATTAATTATTAATCCCAGTCTTTTAGTTACGATGTTCCGGAATATATTGAAATTGTAGGTGTTGCAATAGTTAGATAAAGAAGATAAAATCATATTATTGAAATTCAGTTTTTAAATGTTAATATTTTATTAGATGCAGCTTAAAAGTGAGAAAGTAACTCACTGGCACTACAGAACCCGTCAGTTCATGGTCGCGTGAACATAAGCACTCTATATATCCTTATCCTGAGTTAATATTTAGCAAGCATCTGTATAATTTACTTCCCTCACCCCATGGTTACTATTATTCTCTCACCTCGTTCTTGACCTACCTATTGATCTCTTTCCCCTGACTTTTCTAGAAGTTTTCATGCCCCTCTTTCAACTCCCCATCCGTGCCCATCGCGAACTATTAGACTTAACTGTTCTTATTACATCTGGTTTTCATTAAGATTATGTTATGTAGTATTGTGCTTTCGGCTGTCTGTTCGTCTCTCTTTGGTCCGTAAATCTTCCTGAAAACTGTTTTCTTAAATAATCGCAATCTTTCCTCCTTCCTTTTAAGCAAGATTCCATGTTTTCGCATCCATAAGGATATAACTGGGAGAATAACAATTTTATATAATTTAAGTTTTATGTTCTTTTAGAGAAGTTGGGATGACAAGAGTCCCTGTAATGCATAATTTCATACATTTTCCAGAATCGATGTTCCGGAATATATTGAAATTGTAGGTGTTGCAATAGTTAGATAAAGAAGATAAAATCATATTATTGAAATTCAGTTTTTAAATGTTAATATTTTATTAGATGCAGCTTAAAAGTGAGAAAGTAACTCACTGGCACTACAGAACCCGTCAGTTCATGGTCGCGTGAACATAAGCACTCTATATATCCTTATCCTGAGTTAATATTTAGCAAGCATCTGTATAATTTACTTCCCTCACCCCATGGTTACTATTATTCTCTCACCTCGTTCTTGACCTACCTATTGATCTCTTTCCCCTGACTTTTCTAGAAGTTTTCATGCCCCTCTTTCAACTCCCCATCCGTGCCCATCGCGAACTATTAGACTTAACTGTTCTTATTACATCTGGTTTTCATTAAGATTATGTTATGTAGTATTGTGCTTTCGGCTGTCTGTTCGTCTCTCTTTGGTCCGTAAATCTTCCTGAAAACTGTTTTCTTAAATAATCGCAATCTTTCCTCCTTCCTTTTAAGCAAGATTCCATGTTTTCGCATCCATAAGGATATAACTGGGAGAATAACAATTTTATATAATTTAAGTTTTATGTTCTTTTAGAGAAGTTGGGATGACAAGAGTCCCTGTAATGCATAATTTCATACATTTTCCAGAATCGAACAGTGTTTAATTTCTTCCTCCGTCTCATTGATATTTGTAATTATTGTTCCTAGGTGTTTAGTTCAGCCTCTTCTTTGAAATTTGCTCATTTATCATTAACTGTCGATTTCCATTATATAATATATTTCTGTGTGTGACCATACATTTAGTTTTATTGGTGTTTACTTTCAGCTTCAATTTTTTGTTTTATTCAATAGAGTACGGCTAAAAGTGATAAATACAATAGAATTGTGGCTAGCTTGTTATTTATACGTAGAAAAGGTCACATTCCATTTTTATATTCATTTTTCAAATCCATGACAAAAGAGTTCTGAGGAGCCAAGACCGTTTGGAGTGGTAGCCGTTACTGGCTAGCAGAAGACAATACAGGATGTCATAGTATCTATCTACGTTTGAAGTATTGAAATTCGGTTAAGGAACTGAAACTGAATCATTTGTGAATATTGAAATAAATATATATGACTACTGTTGAGTACCTTAAATTTTAAGGGCAATAAATAAATTGTTTATGATAGTGTAAATGTTGAAAAAAAAATTGAATTATCGAAGATAGAATGTTAGCGAGCAGGCCTTTCTGACATGTCAGTAAAAGCTATAAATTTGCACAGCAGTGATTGAAGTTGGGGAAAACAGTGCATTGTAGAGACGGTACCGCGGATTGTTAGACGTGCGCAAATGACTTACGATGAGGGGGAAGCTACTGTATTAAACGTAATACATCTGTTGCAGATGTTGGTAGGGGGATTAGCAAATAGAGATGGAGGTGTTGTTGGTTGCACTTGAATTGACACTGAGAGAGGATGTTGGACTGCCTGATATTTTGAAATGGGGGAGGGGTCCCCTAGTCTGGGCCACTTTCTTCTGTCTGCTGACTCACCGACAAACGCACCCAACGATCTCGCTATTTCTGGGAGTGAGTAGAGTACTCTATTCGCATGTATACATGTGTTACACATGTGAAGCTTAGCCAAATCGCATTCAATATTGATCTTAAATTAAGTTTTTTTTTCTGACGATAGTAAAGCCGAATTGAACGTACAAAATAATGTGTACTACCCGGAGTTCTTTAGTACACTGTTTCCAGTACTCGCTACAAGGTCGAAAGTAATATATTCGCCAACAGTTATGAACATAATTATAACTACAGCAGATATCAGGCTTTAAAATAATGTGTATGGTCAAAATAATGGGTACATCGCTGGACAGTACAGCTGCTACTACTACGAGACGATAAACTTAGTATTGGTTTGCGAGATGGCAGCATGCTTGTTTACTGTTCAGTACCGGTATTATAAATAATATCAACATTATTAGATCTGTTGCAGATGACCAAATAATAATAGCAAATTCCGAAGATAATCTACAGAAAGGTCTGTATGAACTTAACAAAATTACAGAAGAATATGGATTAAAGATATCTACAGAAAAAACAAAAATTATGGCATTTCAATGTGTAGATCCTGTCAGAAGTAAAATTGTACTGGACAATAAAATTTTGGAGCAGGTGAATAATTTTACATATCTAGGATGCAATATCTCATATGAAGAAGAAAAGGATGTAAATGCAAAAATATCTAAATTTTTAAGAATTTTAGGGTTAATAAATTCTATCTTCAAGCCACAGTTAGTCCAAAAGCATTCAAGACTGAAAGTGTATAAAACACTGGCTCTTCCAACTCTTTTGTATGTTAGCGAAGTATGGACGTTGAAACAGAAGGATATACAGAGACTTAGATCTGCTGAAATGAGATATCTTCGGAAGACTGCAGGATACACACTACTAGATCACAAAAAAAAATGAAGACATCTTAGAAGAATTACACATGGAATCTTTAGAAAACAAAATTTCTGATTATAAGTCAAGATGGATACAACATGTTCATCGAATGGAAGATCACAGAATACCCAAACTAATGTTAAGATATCAACCTGCAGGAAGAAGAAGACCAGGACGTCCACTCAAAAGACTTTTGGATGGTGTTTCTCTTGAGGCCGAAACAGGTCAACAAATGGCCTTAATTCGTGAATGTACTATGATGATGATTATTAGATCTGCAGAACTCGGTGATTTCCATCGTGATATGATAATACGTGCGGTATATAATCCATCAACAAATGAGTAGCCGCCGGATTACTCATTTTTTTAAGTTGATCTTATAAGGGAAATTAAATTATTGACACGTGATTTCTTTTTCCATATAGAAAAAAATTAAAAGAATTACACGAGGTTTAGAGCTATGTTCTGGGTGCCTATACAAATAATGGAATGAAATAAAATGTTTTGACGATACCGATTTAGAGGAAAAAATATTTTAATGTATAAATCGAGGTTAGAACTTATAAAACTACAGTAAGATCCGTTATGACGTTATCATAAACGAAACGACATAATCGTAAAGCAAGAAAAATGTTGGTAACATAGACTCTCCGGTAAGTGGTAACTGTTCGCAGAACATATTTCTGGATAGGATAACATAAAAATTGGAACATTACCAATATCAAAGAATTCGTACGTATTAAAGAAGAAAAGTAGTGAAACGAGGACATTGATAGTAAATAGTAGCACAATTGTAAAAAGAAATCAAGAAACTTGTCAACATGATAAATAACATTGGGCGATCGAGAAAAAAAAAAGTGAGAACTTGGACTGAAGATGAGAAGTGTTGAGTGAATAGGCGTTCAGGTCAAGAAGGAAGATTTTTGTATGCATGAAACTCCTTATATAGGCCAGAGAAAATTTAAGGGTCATTCGATAGTAACTATAGCCTATATTTCACTTATAGTTCTCTCTTCCATTTTGTAGCTACTAGATTTAAACCAATTTTCAAATTAATTAAATAAATAAATAAATATAAGTGAACACTCACATACTGGAATCGAAAATATGATATATTACTTGCTGCTTGTTATAAAACTGATATAACCATTTGGAATAATTTTCTTATTAAGAGTTTTCCATTGTTTATTGTTTTTTTTACATGTTTACGTTTTTGTATTAATTTATTTTATTGACACATGCACAAAAAACACAACCGGACCATTGGCGGAGATTTGAAATCCCCTACCTCGCGGGGAATCAAAGTAGGGTCGCCAAAATGGAACATTCTACCGACCATGCCACAGCGATAGATTATGAAATTAAAATGTAACATACTTGTTATAAGATCAGGTAAGTCTCGTAGACTGGGATGGGCAGGACATCTAGCACGAATGAAGAATGACAGAGGGACATAGAGACTCCTTGTAGTAAAACCGGAGGGAAGGTGTCCAGTAGGTAGGCCAAGAATGAGGTGGGAGAATGACATTAACCAACATTTGAAGGAGGTGAATTATGTAGACTATTTATCTCATAAGACAGATTATTTTGCCTCTTCCTGTTCGTAATGAGAGATATCTCCGCAAATTAACTTCTTTGACAAGGATATCGATTCAACAATATACGATCGATATGGTACAGCAAGAAATGTCAATAGTAAACAACTTAAAAATTAGAAAAAAAAGTTAGTTCTGTTGCTTTAAAAAATATTAAATGTTGTATAATGAATCTGCATTATTGTTAATAGTTATTTCTCATACAATCATCTGTTATTGATTTTGCCCAACTCCAAAGAGATTCAACAGCAAAGATATGCTATACAGCCGGCTTAGATATCGCCCGGAAGTAAGATCGGAATACATAACCTCACATTTGGTAAATAATATACATTATAATTATTTTTAGCTTCTGATGTATTATTTGCTAAATAGTCACTCGAAATCCAACGCGAGGTTGAGGTTTTCATTAGACAAAACGACTTTGTCGCTCGTGATTTTTTCAGAAAAATACAATCTCTTGTTAGATTACTGTTTATAATTGGAAAACATTAGCTCGGGATTGGTATATATGGAGAGTTTATGTCCGCGCAACCATGAACCTATGGGTTCGATAGTGCCAGTGAGTTAGTTACCGGTAATATATTCCAGAGAAGTTAAGAACGTTTGGATTTCAGAATGTGAGTACATGTTAACTGAAAATAAACTGCTACTTTATAATTTTAAAATTGATTCAATTTCTATACTAGGATAGTAGGTCTATGAATTCAAAAATAAAAAGATAAAAAATGGACGTTAGTTACAATGACACAACTCCTTACTTTCTTTCATTAGCTTCTAGTGCAGTCATATTAAATTTATTGTGTTCTGTTACAGCGAGAATGTAGTGGCATCCATTTAAATGAGCATACAATCTTATTGTAAGTAGCTGTACAATAAATTTTCTAACCGCCACTGTTTATTCTTTTTCCTTGTAATGGAGCGATTTATCATACCTAAAGAGATGTTCAAATTCTTCTGCTGTGTGGGAATTCCACTTTGTCAGATGTACCAAAGGTTTTCAGAAAGTAAATAAATAAAAAAAAATCCTGAAGTTAAAATCTTGCTGCTGTGTTTGTATTCTGCATAGTTGAATTGGCAAGGAAATGAACTGGAAAAAAATCTTGATCTTTCCTTTTTCAACACATTTCCATACTTGTTAGAACACTTCACAGTTTCTCGCAATGAAATGAATGTTTTATCCTTACACAAATCGCTAACACGAATGTATTTTATCAAAAACTCAATTTTAATATTATTTCTAAACACTGAATATTTGTATCTTTACGTATACGATCTACCTGAATTTTTAACATTGTGTCGCCTATTTCATAGAATGAAGGCGTAGCTCAAGACCAGATGGGAAATTTTAGTTTGGAAATATAATAACAATACTACTACTACTACTATTACTACTACTACTACTACTACTACTACTACTACTACTAATATTAATAATAATAATAACTAATTCACTTGCACTATCGAATTCGTAGGTTCATAGCCGCAGGGACATAAGCTCTCTAAACATTTTCATCGTGAGCTGTTTTCCAATCATACCCTGTATAATTTATTTTTCTCAAATCATTGTTAAATATTATTATCCCAACTCATTCTTTGCCTACCTACCATGCGCTTTTCCTCTGCTTTTCCTACTAGGAGATTCCATGCCACTCTTCCATTCCTATCCATCGCAGTCTGAGACTTAGCTATTCTTCTTACATCTGGGTTCCCTTAAATATCATATACCTCACTGCTATGTAATCTCTATTCGCCTGTCTGTTCGTCTCTCATTGGTCCAACATATTTCGTAATGGTTTTATTCTCAAACACTCGTAATCTTTTCTCGTCCATTAAAGTGAGAATCTATGTTTCGCATCCATATAACTGGGAGAAAAAAATATATTATTGGGCCCGGGTGACATGGGGAATGTAATCGTACCTATAAATGGAGAGGTTATATCAAGGAGAATATTGTTGTTTTAATACGTATATTTTAATGTTATGTGAATCACAATCATGGCTAACGACCAGGAAAGGAAACCAGCTGCTGGAATGAAAACAATTACCAGCTGGTTATCAATTAATAACTTATTTCGTTCGTACAAGCCCCTATAAAATTGGGAATTGCATTAATCACAAGTGAGCTATAATACTGATGTTTACGTGTTGTTAAAAAAAAATCCGTAAATCACACTTAATGTGTTAATAAGTTTTTTTTATAATGGATATGTACCAGATTACGTAAGTTGAGCTTGTGTATACTAGAATTTAGTGTTCCAAGTATATCGCCTCTGGTGTTGAGAACTGAAGATGCAGTAACTTTCTCCTGTTTGTATCAAATGGAGCTAAATTCGATTAAGAAAACTAAAATTAAGGTTAATCGATTGCGCAAACCTTTCCACATAACTCCATGTATTCACTTCTGCTTATCAGTGACAGGAACCAAATCAGTCTGCCTTTGGTCTTTGGAAGTGTCATTCCGTTGATTTATTATTGCCAAATATCGAGATTGTCCATCTCTGTGGATGTGAGGCCAGCGGTCATATTTTTTATGCCAAAGGCCTTCTAGGCCTGTTGTGCCATGGAGTTTAGTATTCATTACAAAGCTTTTTCTTCTTCTTAAACATAATTTGTAGGACTTTCATTCTGTTTATTTCCAAAATCACTCCTCGGGGGAAGACGTATTGGATGTGCATTCACTGTCTATCCATCTCTTGGCTGGTCTTCCTCTTGTTCTTCTCCCGTCCATTGGTCTATCTTCGTTAGCTCTTTTTGCAAGTCATTATAAAGCGATTAACACATTTAAAAGTATTATTGTTGGTACATGTTATTTAAATTATGTTTCAAGAGATTGAATGAACTAGTTTGAAAGTTACGGACATAACAGAGTATTTGTCAGCTGTCAGTTAATACGTAACTTGGAAGGTCTACTTATGTCGAATAATAGTCACTGCGGACGTACTGAAATGAAGATGAGGTCCTCTTCCTGTGCATTGCAGTATAACGGTTAGGGTTTACGTTCCACTTATAAAGTTGGGGTTTGTAGTGCGGAACTCAGTTGCTTCACGCTTGGAGGTGCCAAACCCCCATCTTGACGTGGTCACAACTGCCCCCTTCACCTGTTGGGCCCTACTTATACTTGTGTGTTGTGTTAATTTGCTTGTCTGCTTTTCACACCTTGCAAACTTTAATAGCAATTTCATTGTGTCCTAGTTGTATTCTGTGCTTACTCACACATTACAACTAGTTTATGTTTTACGTTCTTTAATTGTCTACAAATAAAATGGCATGGCATCTCTCTACCCGTCATTCTTTGTAACCAACTTCATATTTTACCTAGACAGTTTCATCCATCATGTTTTGTAAATGAGCGATTCATCTTTACTACAATTTAATATAAATGCCATAAAATACAATACTTACTTACTTACTCACTGGCACTATCGAACCCGTAGGTTCATGGCCACGCGGACATAAGCTCTCCATACATCCCTATCCTGAGCTAATGCTTTCCAATCATTCCCTGTATAATCTACTTCCCTCAAATCATAGTTAATGTTATTCTCCCACCTCATTCATGGTCTACCAATTGGGCGTTTTCCCTCTGGCTTTCCTACAAGAAGCATCCATGCAAATCTTTCATTTCCCCATACGTGCAACCTGTCCTGCCCATCGCAGTCTACGAGACTTGACTGTTCTTATTATATCTGACTTCCTATAAAGACCATGTAGTTCATTGTTATTTAGTCTTCTCCATTCACCTGTCTGTTCATTTCTATTTGGTCCAAAAATTTTCCTAAGTACTTTGTTCTCAAATACCTGTAATCTCATTTCCTCCCTTAAAGTAAGAGTCCATATTTCGCACCCATATAATATAACTGGTAGAATAATAGTTTCATATATTTTCAGTTTAACGTTTTTTGAAAGGAGTTGGGACATCAAGAGTCTCTGAAATGCATAATAGCACGCATTTCCAGAATTGAGCCTATGTTTAATTTCTTTTGTGTATCTCATTCCTATTTGTGATTATTGTTCCTAGGTATTTGAATTCAGCCACTTCCTCAAAATTTCCCTCATTTGTCATTAGTTGTCCATTTCCATCATATAATGTATTTCTACGTGTGACCATATATTTAGTTTTATTGATATTTACTCCCAGTCCTAATTTTTTAGTGTTACTCAATAGCGTGTGCGTGTTGTGCTTTAGTATCTCCTTGCTATCAGCCAATAGTACATCATCAGCATAAACTAACAGCTTATTAATACCATTGAGTTGTAAGCCTTCCTCATTCTCTATAGATTTAATGACATGCTCTAGTACAAAATTAATTAGTAGAGGAGATAGTGCATATCCTTGCTTCAACCCATTCTGGATTTCAACAGTGTCCGAAAACTGTTTGTCTGCACGCACCCTACTCTTTGAGCCATTTAGACACATTCGTATAAGTCTAACTAACTTTTTAGGAATTCCGAACTCCAGCAGGATACTATATAACTTCTCCCTCTTAATTGAATCATATGCTTTTCATAAAATACAATATGGAAATTAATACGAATAAGACTAAATGCTTAACAATGTCAATAGTACCAGCAATATACAAATTAGAAGTGGAAAGTAAAGTTATAGAACAAGTATTAGAATGTAATAATTTAGGTGTGTTAATAACAAATACAAAAAATTTAAAAAAAGAAGTAAAGAAATATGCTGATAAAGCAGCACATATATCAGCATAGGCTATATGAAAAAAAATAATTTGGCGCAGCAAACATATTATGTCAATCGAAAACAAAACCCGCATATACAAAACGATAGTTCGACCAGTTATCGTATAGGCCTATGGAGCAAAAAGTAGGGCTGATACAACAAAAATTAAACAAATAATAAGCACATGTGAAATGAAGATCTTAAGAACTATTCAGGTGAAAACATTATTTGATAAGATACAACACAGAAATTAGGGACAAATCTCACATTCAAGACATAATCAAATTTATTATAGATGTACGAAAATATTAGAAAGGTCATATAGAAAGAATGGAAGATAATCGACTTGCAAAAAGAGCTAAAGAAGAATGACCAATGGACGGGAAAAGAACAAGAGGAAGACCAGCCAAGAGATGTGCACATCCAATACATCTTCCTCCGAGGAGTGATTTCGGAAATAAACAGGATGAAAATCCTACAAATTATGAATAACAATAAGAAGATGCAAACGACTAGTTCACCGCTGTGGTCAGGCAGCGGGGGCTCGGGTTCGATCTCCTGTCGGGACAAGTTTCCTGGATGATGTTTTTTTATGTCCGTCGCTGTGGCGTAGTTGGTAGAGTCCCTACCTTCCACTCCGGTGACCCGGGTTCGATTCCTGACGGGGTAAGGAGTTTTAAATCTCCACTTTGGAACTGGGTGTGTATCGTGTCCTGTGTTTATAGGCCAATATGTGAATAAGGAAAAAAGTTAAAAAAGATAAGATAAGAAAGGAAAACTGTGTGAACGAGAGAAAACATAAAGGAAAAGAAAATTAGGAAACCTAAGACTTTTTTCAGATAAATGAGAGTACATAAAAAAATGCAAATTTTATTATTCGGTCTGCTGTATATTACAAGGATTGCTGACACTTCGTGAAGATACCAGTTTTAAGTGGCATTTGTTGTGTAATCTTAAATAATATATATTTAATCAATTGAGTTGGTGTATTCGAAATATTCAAACATAAAAACAGTTTCAATAGAAAAGAAGAATCATTAAAAGTCAAGAAAGTATGGATACCGGTTCTAAAAAACGCAAAATGTAAACCTCTACAAGCACAGTCGACTAGACTATCAAACAGCAATCTCAGTGGAACAATTGAAGTCCCTACCGCTGACCAATCAGAAGACAGATATAACGTACAGTCGACTAGACCATCAAACAGCAATCTCATTGGAGCAATGGAAGTCCCTACCGCTGACCAATCAGAAGGCAGATACAACTTACGAACACATCGCGTTGAACGTATAAATAAGACAGACAGCGGACTTAAGATATAAGTCAGTGACAGCTGTTTCGGTACACTGTATCTTCTTCAGACATGTTAAATTATGAATTGTGTTGTTATAGTTCATATGAACTGATCTATGCAACAATTCAACAATAATTTATTTAAATTTTTTAATTTAACAAAGGCGATTCATTCAAATCAAGGTGAAATGTGAAAATCATATAAAACTAAGTTTTATTTTTATTTAATTCATAATATATATCAGCTTATCGATATATTTTTAAATCTTCAGAGTTGGCCTGTTTTTAGACTCAGCGTACTTTCGTTTGAAAAAGCCTACATGGATAAAAATAAACTTGAATGTCGAATTTTGGAACGAAATGTGTTCATTTGTCGAATGTAATATTACCGTAATTTATGTAAGTTATAATAATTAATAAGTAAACGTCAATGAAACTAAATGTATGGTGTCACATAGAAATATACAGTATAATGGAAATGGACAGTTAATGATAAATGAGTGAAATTTTAAGGAAATGGCTGAATTCAAATACAAGGAACAATAATTACAAACAGGAATGAGGTAGGCCTACACGAAGAATTAAACATAGGCTCAATTCTGAAAATACATGTTCTTATGCTTCACAAGGACTCACGTCCTAACTTCTCGCAAAAAAACATTAAACTGAAAATATATACAATTGTTATTCTGCCAGTTATATTATATGGATGCAAAACATGGACTCTTACACTAAGGCAAGAGAAAGGATTACGAATATATTCGAGAATATTTTTTTAAAGAAAATCTTTGGACCAAAGAGAGTTAAAAAGACAGGCTATTGGAGAATACTACATAACAGTGAGCTTCATGATTTTTTACGGGAAACCAGTTGAAATAAGAACAATTAAGTCTCATAGATTGTGATGGACAGGGCATGTGGCACGAATGGGGAATGAAAAGAAAACCAGAGGAAAAGCTCCCAGTATTTAGGCAAAGAATGAGGTGGAATAATAACATTTGCTGAGGATAGAAGTGATTGAAGAGCTCATGTCCGCGTGTCCATGAACCTATAGATCCGATAGTGCCAATGAGTTAGTTAATAATGGACGTAATACTCATATTTTGTTCCCCTTATTGATTTTTGTTAGCCGAGAAGGTCTATTGATTATGTTCCATGCCTCTTTGTTCCGAGGGATGAGGGTTCAAACCAGGTCGAGGTCTATGGGTTTTTGGGGATGAAAAAATGCATTGGACGGTACCTCCAGAGGGGAAATTTCAACTGTGAATCACGAATCTGAAGATCTTTTGGCTTGTAAAAGAACCTCTAGCAAAAATTAACCGACCTACTCCATCCAATTAATACCTCAGTTGCCTAATAGATGCCTCATAGAGTCGATATGCTGACCGCATGTTACTCACCGACATCTGTATGGAAATAAGTATAACTGAAATTATCCTTGGTAAAGAAACTCCCTCTAGGGAGGAAAGTGTTGAGTATATAGATATCTTATTGATATATACATACAATGCTATTTTATTGTCAGTTAAGCTCATTTGTTGTCATCAGATCTCTGTCTCTCCTGTTTTTATAAGAACTACCGAACTTCCTCTCTCGTTACCGGTAAACTACAGAGTGAAAAAAAAAAAATGTCTGTTCAGTTCCATGAAGTAGGCCAACTATGCTTTTGGAGTTTAACTAGAGGTTAGTTGGATGGCTTGAATAGGTGGAACCTGACATGATTATACACCTACGTTACTTCAATTCTACAATGCGTCTCACTCAATCTGTGGCTCCGCCAGCGGGAAAAGTGACTGCGAGCAGTGAGTCATCAACTCGCCCCGGTCAGGCATATCAACTGCACTGCTCTTCTCTCACGTTATCGGTGATGAAAATGAGTGAAATGAAAGAGTGGAAATGAGTACATACCTTAAGACAGAATATGTTGAAAATGTTCTGCTCCTACATCCGCACATTTTCAGCAACGTGATAGGAAACATTAATACGCATTAGTTGCTGTTGTGTTATGAAGTTTATTTCAGTCCTGATATAATCTTTGAGTTCGTATAACGTGTGGGGGTTTCTTGCATACACTTTTATTTGTTTAGTATTCTTACAAATGAAAATCGCACACAGTTAAATATGGGGACAATGATGGCCATAGAATATTTTTTTTCTAAGTTTGTTTATAAGTCGTCAAACGGTCTCTTTAATTGGAGGATTTACACCTGGAAATCATGTTCTACAACGTCTAACGACATCTCCGCTCAAGACTCTTGTTTTAACATAATTATCGTACTTAAATATCCTATGCTCTACTGTGAACACAGATCGAGGCTTAATGATAAATATGAACAAAGATCTCTATAGAGCTTAACAAAGTGCTTAATTTTACTTTATAGCAATTTATAACAGGAGAATGCAATATTACAGTAGAAACATGTTTCACCTTACAAGCATGAAGCTCGACTGACGCACTCCGCCAGGTGCTAGTGGGCAGCGGGAATTAATTACTCACTTTTCCCGCTAGCGGCTACAAGTCGAGTGAGACGTATTGTGCATTCTAAATAAACGGCCGTTCAAATTCTTACTACACTCTTCTGGTGATTGCAGAGGATGCTTAGGAAATAAATAAAGATTTGCTGACGAGAAGCTAGTGCTACAGTGGTGATTAGATAAAATAATGTATCCAGCTTCATTAAGTCAGTACGCTAAGCATGTCCACCTGGACCATTTAACCATTCCTCAAACGTTCTATAATTGCCGAAGAATACTCAGAGGCACATATTGTCAAGAACTCCATCAGTAGTCCTACATTCCAGCAAAGTAAAGCACTTTGGATCCATTAGGAGAGAGGTCAAATTATGAACAGAAGACTCGTGAGTCACATAATGTTTTGTCATTGTAAGACGTCGACTTTGATGTAGGTAATTTTAAATTTCGATTCTTATCTTGATTGTATCATTGAAAATTGTATTTCTGGAATGTAGTTCTTCATGGAGACGTTATCTTCCTTGCCCCCTCTAAAAGAACTGTAATTATATTAAATATGGAAACAATATTTCTCTTCTTAAAGTGAACTTAACAAGTAAACAACCGACAATAGTATGTAATAGGAATTCTGATAAAGTAAAGTGATCCCACAACAGGCCCGGAGGCCCTTGGGGTAGTAGGAGGTTAGGGCTCCCACTTTTTCTAGACAATCGGCACTTTGTCAGCCGGGTTGTCAGCCCTGCGTGACGGCCGCCTTTACCCCCAGAACAAGCGTCTGGTACTCATTTCCGTTAGAGGCTGAGTCGACCCCAGGGTCATAGTGCCGCCAGAGGGTTTGGGTCAGTTTAAAAATCCTGAGGGACTTGAACCCTCGACCCTCCGGCTTGTAGCTCAGTGCCTTAACCACTACGGTACGGCGTGCCCCAATAGGAATTCTGATTCACTCTGTAATTATATAGCCTAATCTGAACTGTCGTGCATTACCGATACACTAGGAAATAAAAAGAGTGAACAATAATAATCGAAACTATTTAAAATGCACTGAAATTTGTGTGGGCATGGGTTAAACTGTATACCTAGGATCATACCCTTGTGAAAATTGTGCACGCAGTTTATGCTAATACGCGAGTACAGAACCGCATCTCCTGCGAGACTCTCGCACAATAATAACAGTAGCGGTTCATTGTTTAACTTAAATCAATAACTTCTTTTTTGTCACCCAAAATAGGCTATAGTTTGAAACCTCCAAACTTTAAATTTTTCCGACTTTCGTTATAGTTTTTTTTCCTTCAGCCTAACTCTAGTTTCAAATGTGATGTCGTTAATGCCAGGTGTGCCCATATTACCCAATAATAAAATTATGTTGCGAATTAAAAATATGTACTACACACGTGGCAAAATATTACTTCCTTAATTAATGTAACGAAGCAACCTATTATAGGTTAAATAAAAATACTTATTTTGTTAGCCTAGACACGGATTCAATAGTCGATAAGATGCTAAGTTTGGCTAGTTTAATAGATTGCATGCACTGGAGCATTACCAACATAATACAGTAAAACCTGTCTATGAAGGAACATGACGGTTCCGTAAATATATTTCCGTCTTGGCAGTTTTCCTTCTTATAAAGGGTTCCCAAATTACAAGCTTGAATTTTCTCACGCAGTGTAAGGTTTTTACATTGAACTGAAATACTGACAAAATAGTGTATGTAACACAGCACAGTTTGCACGGCAATACAAAACAACTTTATTATACAAAAACAAGAAGGAACTACAGGAGGACTGAAGAATTTCCCAACTCCCTCGCAGGTTACATAAACAGGCAAAGAAAAGTGAGGGATTCCCCGCTGCCACACATAAACAAGGGTATCCCCGCAATAAAATAGCAACAAAAAATGTAAAACGATATAATACAGTAGCGTCGTATATATAATTTTCACGTGTGGTCATTAATACTGTGATTATAAGTGCTTAAGAATAATTTTCCTTCTTACTGGGGCAAAAATTAATTATTGGTACATTAAAAACCATTCCGTTTCCGCGTTGTGAAGGTTTCCGGCTTATACAGGACGATTTTACATATAAAATCATACCGTTCTGGAGGTTTTTTTTACGTTTCTACAGGTTTCCTTCTTATAAAGGTTCCGGCCAAGACAGGTTTCACTGTATATCCGAACTCTCTACTTGATGACATATTTGTGGTTCGGTGAAATTGCAATGTGGTTTGCAGTACTGAATGCAGCATAATATATTACGTTATAAAAAATTACTAAACATAAGAAATAATCCTGATAATCTTGAAAATGACAATAGGAACCAAATCACTAGAGTCGGTGTTTTGATAGGCCCATGTTGTAAAGAAATTGATGTAGTGGTTTCATAATATTTCATTTCCCCCACATACACTCCAACTGGTCATCCATGTCCGGTGAAAAATGAAATGACAAACTCAAATCGTAGGTTGTTACGGATGTAATTGTATTGTCCCTTATTTGGAACTATTTGTACATTCGTCCATTGCATTTTATTCACCCACACAACACGATGCAGTGACTAAGCACAGATAAAAATGTATCTCCGGCGCCATGTTCAGCTTCCACCGTACGTCGAGCTGTCAGCATATTTAAGGTTTATACTGTGAGAGCACTTCTGTTGCGGCCATTGAAACACTACACTTTAAAAGAAAACTATGTACAGTAAAACTTGTGTATGAAAGAACATGACGGTTCCTTAAATATATTTCCGTCTTGGCAGTTTTCCTTCTTAAAGAGGGTTTCTAAATTACAAGCCTGAATTTTCTCACGCAGTGTAAGAGTTTTACACGCACGCTTTAAAGACATAACATATTGACTGAAATACAGACAAAATAGTGTATGTAACACAACTCAGTTTGCACGGTAATACAAAACAACTTTATTACACAAAAGCGAGAAGGAACTCAACCACAGGAAGACTGAAGAGTTTCCCAACTCCCTCGCAGGTAACTTAAGCAGGCAAGGAAAAGCGAGCGATTCTCCGCATACAATGGCAATACAAGAAGGTAAAACGATATATTGCAGAAAGTGTCACATGCAGAATTTTCATGTGTGGTCATTAATACTGTAATTAGGACGTGCTTAAGAGTAAAACTTAACTATTGGTACTTTAAAAACCATTCTGTTTCCGCGTTATGAACGTTTCCAGGACGATTTTAAATATAAAATCGAACCGTTCTGGATATTTTTTTTCAGTCTTCACAGGTTTCCTTCTTATAAAGGTTCCGGCTATGACAGGTTTTACTGTAATATTTCTATATTTAACCTTGAAAAGTATTATGCTCTGGAACTATGGTTTTCATGTCCTCTGTTAAATTCAATATTTTAATAAAGTAAATTAATTCATCATTTACTGCTAAAATAATTTATAGGAGTCAATTCATCGTAACGAATGCCAGTCTTTACTTTCGGAGTCGTGTTTTTGCTTGTAATATATGTTTGCGTAATTCTTCAAACATTAAGTATGAATCCCTTATATAACTATACTGAACTCTCAAAGGATTGCGTTTCAAAATAAAGCTTTAAAATTTGGTCATAGTAATTTCAGTACATTCCTTGACACGTTTATTATAAGTAATGCCACGAGCGATTTCCAATTTATCTAGAGGATTTGGAAATGAAGAGTGGCATTTGTTAGGACTATTTAACGATTAACATTAAGCCGTTTACTCAAAAGTCATTATTTAAATATAGTTACCGGTATTTTAAAATATTTATATATTTAATGTAAACGGCGGTGTTTGAAAACATCAGAAATGCGAGGTTATGTATATTCACTGCAACTTGATCATTATTTATTACCAAATAGGATCGCAATATTTTTAGAATACACCGTAGTGGAGAAATAATGAAACACATCAAACTGTATAATTAATATAATCAACATTATAGGTAATTAATTTTTTTCTAAATTACTCCGTAAAATCAAGGAATCTGTTCATTATTTGCTATATTCAATGTATTTGTTGGAGAAAAATAATGCTCTGAACTGTTAAGAATATTAAAAAGGAGGAGCTTTCTTTATCACTAAAGCAGGAGCTGAATAAGAGGAATCGATAAAGAGCGAGGTGAAACACGACTGTCATTGGCTGTAAAACAAAATACATTTAAACGTGATTGGTCATTCACTCCCATTTGGGGCATGAATTAAATATAAATATTCTTCATAACAGCTTTGGAACTTTGAGTAAGTGATAATTAACCTCTATGTAAAGTAGCAAACTGGAATTTAATTTGGGGACTAGTTAGAATATTGGAATATTCAGTACTCAAAGCGATGTGATGATGTGCTATTAATATAAATAAAGCATTCTCTCTAGTCTATAATAGGATATTTCCGGTCTTATTAGAAAACGTCCAACACTCAAATATTGAGATTTGCCTTCAAAAATTTAAATGTGGGAACATTTTGCATGTATAAGATCTCGAGAAAGAACTAACGTACAAGGTATTTGACCGATATTACGAAGATCGTCGTTTTACTGAAACTTAAACCATGATGATTTCCTTTTTAGGAATGGCAAGGCTAGCATCAAATACGTTCACATGTATTATATTAAAACCACACCATGAGTACCAAATTTTATATATATATATATATATATATATATACACACACACACACACACACAGCTGGCCCGCCGAACGTCGTATGGCCTTTAAATATTTTTACGTTAATTTTTCCGATTTTAATAGTTATCTGCTATTCGGGGCGGAAACAAATCCAACAAATCAAAGATCATAAAAATCGGTCCAGCCGTTCTTGAGTTATAAATAGTATAACTAATCCGACTTTGTTATATATATATATATATATATATATATATATATATATATATATACACACACGAGTATACGATATATATAAGTCCCGGCCACGCGTTGCGTTAAATTATGTTGTAGTAAACTAAGTGAGAAATCTAAATCAGAAAGTTTTTGTTTTACACAATTTTTTAGTTCTGGTACGTTAACTACACTCGGTATAAATATGGGTGGTGGTTTATGTGGAAGTGGTTTTGTTGATTGGGATGAATTGATGTTGTCTGCATTCTCAGCATCACCCATAAGTATATCATAAGGATTATATACATTTATTGATGGAATATTTTGAGGAGGCTTGCTGATTTCATTACACTTTCGTTTTTTTTTTCTACGAACTTGTTGGCAGTTTGGATTCTGATCATCATCATCAAGAAGTCTCTGTATAGAAATATCATCTTGTGATATATTATAGTCATCTTGTTTTTCATTTAATTGAGGCATGGAGATTGTTTCTGTAATATAAGGCATATTATTATAACTAACAGACTTACTTACAGTTCTGTTATTCCGTTCTTTAGGACCTTCATATGTTTTTAAATTGACATTCTTCTTAAATGTAAGATTTATGTCACATAGGCCTATACCAATTTGCGGAAATACACTTGATATCTTATCATTCATGGTCTCTAGATCTGATTTGCCATATTGTTCAATGTCCCTTCTAGGTCCAGTTAAATTTAAATTAAGTTGCTCTCTTTCAGACAGATTACTTAAAACTATACTTGCACACGAAATTAATATTATCAATATATTGAAAATAAAATACACAAACACGCTTAAATTATGAAATAATCAACATTTATAATTCAACTGAAATTCGCGGTTGCAAAAGCACTGCCACCTGGTTAAATAATAAACCAATTACCTTACACGGCCATCTGTTAGAATGGTATGGAACACACAGATAATTATAACTCTTTGTTAAATAATAAACAAATAATTTGCAATAAAAATAATGCGACTTTAAATTTAGTTATAAACTTCCCTAAGTCTCAAGTTGCATCAAACTGCACACAGTGTGCAAAATTCTATTAAAATCGGTTCAGTAGTTTAGGATTCCATCGCGGACAAACAACGTGACACGTAATGTTTATACCTATATTAAGATATATATTTGGTCTGTTTGGAATGTTTGTAGAAAATTGTTTTAAAAACAAACTTTCAGTGAACAAGACTTCGTGACTAACATGATGGTAGAGAGAAATGCCAATTAAGATATAAGCCCGTTTCAAAATGTGGGTAATGAAACGTATGTTGCGTTGAGAGAGTTATCAAACTACAACCATTTCAGTTATTCTAAATTTCCAGACGAGCGTTAGTTATAAGTAATTAGTTGCTGAAAAATAAACGAAACTGTAATACAGTTATATTGTATTGTGTATACCTCAAACGTCCCGCATGGGGACACAGGTGGCTCCTTAGCTGGAGTATCTGAACCAAATTATTTTAGTTACGCTTATTTACAATAAGATGTCAACGAGTGACATGTGTGAGACATCTATTAGGCAACTAAGATGATCGACCCCACCTGAGTTTTAACCAGCGATCCTTGGGACTGGATGAAAGGAATGAAACCACTAGATCATCACGGCCGACATAATTGTATGGGCTATTTGTTTGAGGAACGAGAGCCATAGGCGTGATAACTTTCTTTGTGACGTAATACCAGAAGGACCAAGCGTACGTGTCGCCTCCCACAACCGACAAGATTTGGTGAGAAGTCTCAAGCTGTTCATTATTTTATAACGATTGATGCCAACATGTGGCAAAATGTTAAAGAAAGTGTAATGCAAAGCATTTGGAATCAATGGCAGGAGCTTTAAATAAAGTTTAAAAACAATTGGGTTTAGTTCATTTGTTTGTTTGATACGTACATATAATGCATTCTTGTTCGTACTTGATTTTTTACGTCACATCTCTGCCTTGATTAAATTAATATGAGCCTGTAGGACATAAGTTCTGCCACATTTTCGTTTCATTTTTTACTGAAAAATCGCGCTAGTTAGACCTTACGTTAGAATTCAATTTCTTCCTGTATTATATATCTACTTGCATGTGATACGTGATTCCATTAGTTCTCCAATGATATACTTTCCAGTGAAATTGTCTTCAGAATCTTCTCTGGTTTATGAGTGAAGCCTACTCTCGTGTTTTGTTAGTGTTCAATAAAAAATAAGCATAAGATGATAATGTCAATGAACAGTGCTAACTAGGTGTGAAAAAAACCCCCACAACTATTCAACCCTACGTCAGATAAACTTACAAAGTGAGACACTGCTACTCAGTTGTGATGCTTCGTTGCGAGTGCACGTGCATGTGGCTCTGTTGGAGAATAACTAGTGATGTTCTACTTCAACTGAATCGACAAAGGAGATCTTTAACAGTGAATGGGAGAATAAATATTGATGTAATTTTAAAAAATCTCTTTCACTGTTTAATATATGTTTTGTCGATTCATTTAAAGTCTAAGCCGTCGCTGGTTGTTTATCCAACACACTCGCATGCACGTGCACTCGTAACGAAGCAACACAACTGATTAGCAGTGCCTTGCCCTGTCAGCTTGTCCGACATAGAGTCCAATAGGAGTGGAACATTCCAGTTTTGATGACTTTATAATTATTTTTTGCGCCATGCTATATACTGTCCTAGTTTTGGAATGTATGATCTCTTTTGTCTTCACGATGTGTATGTATTCATTAGTTTTTTGTTCTTTTTTGTTGGAGTTTCACACCCATATAATTGAGTTTTCTTAATGTCCAGACTGATTTCCTATAGGCAGATAGCAGCAATTTTGACTACTAAATACTGTTTGAGAGCCCCGTTTTAGTGTTTAGGCTCTTCGCACCAAAATGAGAGTTTATATCCTTCTTTCCTCTCCGAAACATCATACTTGCTGCTTCGTAATCAATGTTATAAACGTACGTGGAGTAGAATATGAAGAACTCTGAAAAGGTAAAATTATCTAAAAGAATTGCGTCACCAGGTGGCCACTGGTAAAATCAAACTTCTCAAAGTATTAACAACCGATGTGTCCCTCATAATAATCGTACGTTAACGAATCATATTTGCTAATTGATGCTTTTACATATTAGACTAATTTTCTTGAGTTCACAGGAAGATTGCATCGAGTTAGTTCTCTCGGGTATTTGAGATTCGTATCATGAGGTGCCGGGATGAAACCCAGATGCCGACCAATTCCGTGCTCGTCAAGTCAGATGTTCGATTGTTATTTCATTAATAAGACGCACATAACCGTAACCGTTATTTAATAATATCACTAACGTTATATCACTGAAGTTCTTCAGAAAACACATGACAAACACGGCCTTTTCGATACACTTAAATAATCTTACGTACGATATGACCTTGGATATTAATGAATCTGCAAATACAAATGAAATTTAAAATAAAGTGTATGTATTATGCATGTTCCAAGCAGAAGTGTACAGAGTTATTTTTCCAAATTCGTCTGGAGTTAATAAGATTGCGAGCCCATCAGTATGTTGACAGAAGGAGACAGTTTACAAGTTGTGACGTCTTGATTGGTTATTATATTTGTATCAGTGTTTGCTCATCATGTGGTGTCTAGTATATTTGTCACGTAATACATATTGTGCCAGCATGTCCGTAAATTGTTTGTTCACTTTATGTAAGGCAGCTAAAACTTGTACGTATTGATAGTTTTCATAATCGAAAGTATGACAGGAGTCATATTGGTGCATTAGGCTGGCATTCTTTCTCCCCACCTGTCACTACCACCACTGATTCTAGAGAGTGTTCCAAAAAACACCAACAGCGCTTAGTATGTTGTGCAGGATAGCAAATTGATTTTTTACAAGACGGAACCCCTGTCCAGAAACGCACGGTTTGGGTGCTGTAGATCGTGGAATATGGAGAATGGGTGTCACAATTTGTTTCGATTCGTTTTTGTCTCCTAATAGAGCAGGCGTACAAGCCTTTAGCCGTCTACGTATTGCGGATGGACGATGTGAACATAATAAAATGCTCCATATCTACTGCCGAGTAGGCTCTAGTGTAGGCCACGATGAAGAGTCCAAAAATTCATTAATGTGGCTCTTTCCTTAAGGAACAACTTCAACATAGCCCGCCAGTACATGTCATTAACAGTGGCACTCAATATAACAAGGACCGATCTACCTCGCATTTATTAGAGATGTTTTGGTTACCCTATTGGAGTAGCGTAGTGGTTAAGGCACTGAGCTACAAGCCGGAGGGTCGAGGGTTCAAGTCCCGTTGGGGTCAGGATTTTTAAACTGACCCAAAACCTCTGGCGGCACTATGGCCCTGGGGTCGACTCAGCCTCCAACGGAAATGAGTACCAGACGGCCGTCACGCAGGGCTGACAACCCGGCTGACATCGAGTGCCGATTGTCTAGAAAAAGTGGGAACCTTAACCTCCTACTACCCCAAGGGTCTCCTGAGGCCTGTTGTGGGATCACTTTACTTTACTTTTACAGGTTCGGCAGGTAATGTGGCTGCAACACGACGGAGCTCCAGCACACTTTGATAGAAATGTGCGGAATCGCCATATCCAAATCGATGGATTGCAAGAGGGAGATCAGATCACCAGATCTGACAACTTCCGACCATTTTCTGTCGATATGCTGTATGATACTCCTGTAACAGCAGAGGAGGACCTTATTGCACCAGTTCACGTAGCGATTAAAATTCTTATAAAACAACTGCACTTACTGGATCATTTGCGTGAAGTTGAGCACCGCCGATGTAGGGTTTACAATGACGTTGTAGGTATGCAGTTGTAATGAAGAGTGATCGATGTGATTAACATGTTCGGTTTATACTCAACATATGGAATAGACACTTATATGCTCTACAGCGCCCAAACTCTGCGTTTACGGACAGGAGTTCCGTCTTGAAAAATTATCTCTTTGCCGTCCTGCCCAACGTACTTATCGTTAATTATTAATGAGTTGTATATTTTGACTATTTACATGTTTCTTGATTTTTATGCAGACCTGTTTCGTTGCTTCAGTGCAACCAACATTCTTGATGCGTTACAACATTGTAATGCAACTCATTAATAATTAATAGAAACCTCATAGTGTTATTTCCTACATATATTTAATAAAGTACTAATCTTTGTTGGTGCTTTTTAGACACATTGTATGTATCGCTACATAAACACTAGTTACACAAACAAAAAAAAGACATTCCAGTTTTGATGGCTTTGTAATTCTTCTTTGCGCCGTGCTATATACTGTCCTAGTTTTGGAATGTATGGTCTCTTTTGTCTTCACGACTCTATGTATTCATTCGTTTTTGTTCTTTTTTGTTGGAGTTACAACCCCTATAATTGAGTTCTCGTAATGTCCAGACTGATTCCCTATTGGCAGATAGCAGCAATTTTGACTTTACAGATAGACACAAAATGCCTAACAGAGTCAATAAACATCATTCAAACCTAAGGTGGAGATTTAGAATTCCTTAGTCGATTCCAGGAATCTAGTGGTACCATACCCTCCTCTAGTTTCGAAGTTCGCGATTTCAATTCAAACCCATAGTTTTTTTAAGTGCGTAAAAATTATGAGTATTGTTTCTTTTGGAAGCGATGTAAAATTGTCGGTTCCATGCCGCAGATTTATAACTTGAGAAAAAAACTCAGTCCTGAAATAATGACACTCTACAATAAATTTGTCGGTCCTTTGAAGCCATATTTGAATTGCGACGCTAATGATTTAAGTTTTCAAAGAGTTTTATAGTTAACATTTTAACTTGTGTGGGAATTTTTAACACCTCCGCCTCCATGCAACTGAAAACCCAGTTTCCTTGTCAGGTCTCCTGTACGCAGTTAACAAGAACTCTGAACCACGCAGTCGACACATTGACAGCTCATACGAGTGTCAAACTCTCATATTCAAGTGAAGTTTTAAAATATCCTAGTTCATTGGGAATCGATCTCATACTGCCAGTGTGGTAAGTCGGGACATCACCAAATAAACCTTCATTATACATAATAAAACACGTTGACTACTAACGCCGTTCGTAATTGTCATTGTTAATATTATTCTATATATTGTAAATTTTTTAATAAAATTATTCAGTCTCTAAGGCATTATTATTAGACAACCAAAATTTACATACTTGTGTTATTTTTTAATATATATATATATATATATTGTTACGTTAGGTTTCTTCTTATGATCCAGCATGTCACTGTATCGCTAAACCAGACACTAGTAACGTAATTCAAATCTGAGCGTAAACTGGCCAACATATTTTGATCAAGTGTTTCATCTACCCATTATTTGGGCTTGTGTTTCTTTTACGTGCTGTAAAAAACGAAACCGAACCTAGGCTTTACTTCCCTTCCGAAGGTAGCGATGCTCAGGATTTTAGGTCTTTAAAAAAATAGGCCTGCATTGGCTCAAACCGGGTTTGAATTCTCGAACTTCTGATTCAGTCAAGCACGGTCACCAACTGGTCCACCGGGACTGACCTCAAAAAAGAGACATTTAAGTGTTGGAAGACAAAAAAAAAAAAGAAAAAAAAAAAGGGTTTTATTTGTGTTGTGGGCAATCGCGCTTCTGCTTGCATTCGTGCGCCTGTGCATTTATGTACGCGTTGATTGTCTAAAGTTGCAAAACGTTTTGGATTAGCCTAAATAATAGATAACCTAAAATGTACTTTCTTTAAATGGATCTGTAAAATATCCACTTTACAAGTGGATCACTTGCGTGTTTCAAAATGGTAGCTGTCGCACGTCTGCCTTCTGGTTGTGAAATAGAATGAATCGCGGAGCACTAAGTAACTCTTGACAGGAAGTCATCGTCTGTCTACTCTGGATATCACTGGGGAAACTAAGAAATAACTTCTGACCTTCAAGATAAGGAAATTGAGAGAACGCTTTTTAGCTTTACATGACACCTAAAACTCTCTTAAAACCATTAATCTTCACGAGAGGACTAACTTAGTTTTTTTTTATAAATAGATTCAGGATATAAAGCAATTGATTTCAAGTGTTAATTCCAGTTGCGGTTGCGAAAGGACCTTGCCAGGGGCTGATTTCCCAATAGGCAGCGTGTCCCCCCCCCGTTCCTCAACTTTCACTCTCCCTCGCTCTCTGTTTACTTATCAGCCTCTCACCTCAATGAACGGCCGCCGGACTATTCTAATACATAGAAAATCAAGGTTATTTCTGCGATCATTTTAGTTCAAACACTAATCAATCATTGGCAGCCTTTAGAATATATGCAACTGCAGGTGATACAAAATATTGATGTAATATATACACTAATCTCTAGGATATTCACATGGGTCATATGACTCGGACTATAAGCCGTCTGTTTTCTCGTTGAACGTCCTGGGTTCAGTCTTGGATAGCGGATGAGTTGAGGTTTGTGGAGTGTGCAGAAATGTTCGTTTTACGTTACGTTGACTGTTACCGGATTATGGTGTTTTAATGCTTACACATAAAGGCGGCAAGAGAGTACAGTGTGGTAATGAGAACCCCATCATTCCATTCAAAATCTAAACTCTCAACCTATAAGTACTTGAATGTCTTCCTCTTCCTTTCATGTGATAGACCTAGTGGTCTGTTACGGTCTCAATCCAACGTTTGAAGGGTCTGCCCAAAGATCTCTTGCCTGGTGGCTGGTAATTTAAAGATTTGGCGTGGTATTCTTGTTCTGCTCATTCTTCTTACGTGAGATTTCCAGTCGTTTCTGTATTTTTGTACATATTCCATGACTGATTCTGTTTGTAATTCTTTGAGAATCTCAGAATTCCTTTTGTGGTCTGTTCTTGAGTAACCTGCAGTACGTCTCATAAATTCCACTTCTGCCGCAGTTAATCTTTGTTCATCTATACTGCGAATTGTCCAGGTCTCACTGCCGTAACATATGGGTCTGGCCAGTGTTTTATAAATTCTGGTTCGTGTGTGTTGCTGTACTGTGTTTGGCTTGCAAATATTATTTACATTTTCAGACTAAAATATGATTCCTCTTCATATGTAACTTGGTATCCCAGATAGTTAAATGTGTTAGTTGGTTCTAACATTTTATTATTGGGATGTAATTGTAATATTGTTATGAATAATTGAATTATTTATGGATTGCAGACTCAGGTGGAGTGTTTTGCTTCGTATGATTCACCAAGAAATATCTAAAATGTGGATTTTACGTTTATACAAAGGAATATTTACAGCATTTCTCATATTGCATGCACGCCTATTAAATTCTAATTTTGTATGCGTTTCATTATTTGATGTCGAAGAATTTCGAACATTTTCAATATGTTTCTTCCTTTTAAAATGCCGCTCGATCTATAGTCATATTCAACCCAGGAAGTTACTGGGTGTTTGGAATAGGGAATTGGGTTGCCATTTCAACGGTAATTTCTTATGAGAAATCCTTAAATGAAACTGAAGTATGCAACACAGCAGGTACAGAGTTTTAAGTTGTAGCCGTCCAAGCCACCCCCTCTTAAAAAACACTTGTCACTGAGCTCTTGCGGATCAGTACTATCCTGTGTGAAAGTGTCGACTCTCAATTTACTATAAAAACTAGTTTGCATGCCGTAAAAGAAAAACTGTGTTTTTAAATATATGGTACATATATTTGGAAAAAGTACTGCTAACCTTGCCCCTCCACCCCTCCCTAAACAAACAAATAGGGATATTATGAGTTTGGCAACATCTACCACCTGTACGTAGGGGACACTGGCTTAGCCCGTAACTTCCTGGGTTGAATTAGAGTGTAATATTTCATACGTATTTTAACTTCACATTTGCACATGGGACAAAAACATATTTTCCCTTCGCAGATTCAAAATATCCTTTATATGTTTAATTCTAAATCCTTATACTTAGGCATTTTAAACAACTTTAACATAACACTACCACAAACACAAAGAAAATAAACGTTAATTTGAAGACCTGGCGTTATTTCCTGTACAACTACAAGTTGATACTAAACGTCACGTCGCATCGTTTATTGGTTCCTACGTGCACAGTCGCGCAGTTGTGTTTTGCCAGATTTACCTGTGGCGTATCTATACGCCGTAACAACTCGCCTTGTAACGCTTGTAAACGCACATTTCTATGCCCTTTGGAGATAACTCTTCACTCATTCGTGTCCAGACGGAACCCTCATATAGAATGATTACCAGGAACTTTTATGTGTGTAAATAAGGCTCCTAGCATACAGGTAGTAAGCCTACTTGGTTAATAATTATGAATCCTTGTGCCCACGTCTGTATGGATTAATTGACATTACCACTTTTGTAATAATCTCACGTGACTGGGACTATACATTTCTTAGAGAATTTATAAAAAAGTTCTAATTCCGTTCATTACCTCGAGTAGCGTGCTGCCTTGTCTCGCAGCAGGCCCGGTTTCGATTCCCGGTCGGGACAGGTGATGAGGTTTTTTCGAGGTTTTTCCTCGCCAGTAAGATAAATGTCAGGAAGCTTAGGGCCCAACGGTCCCCGAAAATCATCCGGCCATCATCACCATCCTTATCATTATCAACATCCTTCACCGGTGTGGAAAGAAACGGAAGTTACCACACCTATAATTCCTTAGTAAAGCTGCAAAGCATAGCATGGAAATACTGCGATTGCAATGAAAGTCCTGCCCTCGGCCAGAATGACTATGGAATGGAATGTAAATTGGTTGTTGTAGAATAATTTACTTATTTTGAAGTTATCTAATGTTAGATGTTAAGTGTCAGGAGTGATTGGATTGATTCTCTGATGAGCGAAACTTAATGGGACTAGAGTAACAAAGTAAATGTACTTTGATAGAATAATAATTGCTCTGATTGGAGTATAAATGTCCGAATAGCGGGAAAGGAATCACTTCTGTCCTGACTTGAAAATGAGCCGGAGATGCTCTTATTTATTGATTGCAATTTGCTCGATTACATTGACACTCGAGAACTAGCGCGTTTTCCTATCAAGATAGGACTTCCGTGAAGAACACCAGTACCAGTTCAGTTGTACATTTGGACTGCATCCAGACACGCTCACGCATCTTCTAAAGCATTTTTGCATGCGAATCTCACCTTTGCATGTGATTATTAATTATTTAGTTTGCATGTCAAGTATTGGAGGGAATTGGAAAAAAAAAAAAAAGCTTGCCTTTTTCTTCGTTTGTTTTATTCACCTCTATTACCATTTGTTCACTAATTTTTTTCAATGTGATTTCTTCACACTTTATTTTATTTATTACTTGAAGACAGCAGGAAAGAGAACTATAACATGGTTGCGTAACACAGAATTATATACTTTTTTAGAAAAAATCCTGACACCAATAATAAAGACATAATACAAGCATGAGTGCACTTTGTGATTTGATTTACTCTGAAATTTTAGGCACTTCATATTCTTCAGTTCTGCTTACAATAATAAAATTCGTATTTTCCTCATTATTTCAGATTTAATGTATCTTCCATTCTTTATTCATGCCATAATACCTCTCACTCTATCGCTTGTTGTATACTAGGGTGGGCCGAAAAAACTCATTTTTTTTATTTCGAAGTTGTAATAGCGCGGAAAAGTTGCGAATTATACAGACAAAAGAAAAGAAAAAAAAATATCAGAATCGGTTGACATCTTCCGGTTGCGCAAAGGCTTTAAAGTTGACAAAATATGAAAAATCTTCATTTTTGAGATTATTTCTTTAATTTTTAATTAGATGTTTTCGTAATGTAATAGTATGTAACGTCTTCAAATACAGCCTAAAAACACTGTGTTTTAATTTGGTTTAGATCATTTGATATCTTCCGGTCGCGCATAAGATCCAAAATTTGCCAGAATAATGAACAAGTTATATTTTTTACGCATTTTTGATATTTGATAAATAACTTCCAGTGTATTGATTGTCAGGTCCCACAGATAGACATAAACGTGCTTAGCAAAGATCAGAAATACCTACTTGATATTTGAAGAAAAAAAAATTGCAAAAATTAAGTTTTTTTTTTCATATTTTGCCAAACTTCAGAGCCTTTGCGCGACCGGAAGATGTCAACCGATTTTGATATATATATATATATTTTAGCTATGTAATTCGCAACTTTTCCTCGCTATTACAACTTCGAAGTAAAAAAAAAATGAGTTCTTTTGGCCCACCATATTGTTTACGTAATATTCGTTTCTAAATTATAAAAATAAAAATATATTTTTCATTAACTATTAACAAGTTTTCAGATTTAATTCATCCTCCATTCCTTATTTGTGCCTTGATATCTCTCTCTATATCGCTTATTGTGTACGTTATATTCCTTTCTATTGATAAAAAATATAGCATTTTCTTGTTTAACGAAGGGAATATTAATGAGGATTAAATGACAAGTAATTCTAAGGAAATACCTAATAAGCCTATCAGATTTCTAATATGTTATTAGGCAATGTGTCTAGTTTATATATATATATATATATATATATATATATATATATGTGTGTGTGTGTGTGTGTATTAAATGTAAAGCCTAAAATAACAACACAGAACAAATTTGCAGTTTGATGTACGACACCAATACTGAGCCGATTAAGACTCGTTGAATAATATACCACGGTGTTATAGTGGTTATGTTCGTTGCCTTTAGTACAGAGGATTGTGGGTTGAAACCCGGTCGTGGTCAATTAATTTTTAGAATGGACAAATCATCGAGGAGAGACTTTAAGCCGTTGGGTCCCGAGTCTAAAGACATCCAGATTCGTAAAATAACTAGAAGCCTGAATAAAAAGGCATATGCAAAATTTAACAAACTTTCATGCATCTAAGTTGCTTACTAGATGTCTCATTTGGGCTATGTACTAACCACATGTTACTTGTTGACATCTGTCGGTAAATAAGCGTAACTAAATTACTCGTAGTTTGATAAAGAAACTCACAGTAGGCAGCACCCGTGTTCCCACGCGAGACGTACGGAGTAATTACATACATTACTAAACTACTACTACTATAATAATAATATAATAATAATTTTATTTATTTACAGATTTTGAATGTTTTCACATCTATCTGTGCCTAAAGTTTTATTTTCCTTCTCCACTCGTCTCTATCCATCCACTCCATGCCCTGCAGTTCTCCTTGATCTCATTCCAGTCTTATTTCTTGAATCCACGAGTTCAAGGTCTTCCTTTCCTTCTTCTTCCAGGTGGACACCATTCCAATGTTTTTCGGTAACATTTCTTCTTGCATTCGTCGTACTTGTTCATTCGAATTTATTTGCTTATATATTATATAATATACTATTGAATATCTAATATCCATTTTTTCTCGTACGACAGTGTTTCTAATTTTTTTTTCTAATTTTGAACATCTTGCTGCTCTCCCTATGAAATCCATTTCCATCGACATAAGTATTTGTTGAATTTCCAAACTTCAGATCCATATGTGACAGTACTTCTCACTTTTGAATTATATATTTATAACTTATTTTTCTGGTTATATGTCTGTTCCATATGACTCCATTCATCATTGCTGTTATTGCTCTACCTTCATTTATTCTGTTCTTAATATCACTTTCTTGTTTATCCTCTTTATCTACTTTTACTTCCAAATACTCAAATTCATCACATCCTTTAATATACCCCTTTTGATCTTCTAATATTAAATCTTCAGTTTCTGCTCCATGTCACATATAAAATGTAATAATACTATTAATAATAATAATAATGATAATAATAATAATAATAATAATGATAATAATATTAATGGTGTTGTAAGTGGGGAATTTACATTTGTTCATAAAAAGAAAACTTAATATTGCTTGTGGTGAATTTGTTCAGCTATATGCTAGTATTTATAAAAATTAGGAAAGGACAGGCTACTCCTATGTATTCATGAAACGATTACAATGAGCAACAAAAAATAAACTTTTTTTTTTATCTCAGAAAGAAAAATACGTGATTCTGATACTATTTTTTCTCCTAAATTCATATATGATATCGGTTTTTCCCCGTCGCGCAAGATTTCCGAGAGAGAGGCATTTATAATTTCAAACACTTTAATATTTTGTACATTCGTAACTACACAATATTCGAACATTCGGACTCGCCTAGAAAGTAAGAAATGACGATTTTCTGCTATATTTCGCCTTTAGAGCATCCCTCTTGATGGCCCAACAATAATCGGCCAGCTTATTAGGATTCCATTTGCCTTGATATCTCTTTTCCATAGCTGAAATCTCCTGATGAAATTGTTCCCCGTTTAATTTTAGAATAGACAAATGGACCAAAAAACGTTTATTAAAAAATAATTATTTAAATCCATTAATTGAAATTGAAATAAAAAAAACTGTGGGTGATGGAGAAATTCCAAATACATATTTGAAAACACGATAAAAACTGCATTAAGTACAACTATTGGTACTCATGGGACAAAAATCATGTTGACCAGTGTTCTGGAAGCTAATAAAACAGCTTAATATAGATCCTAAAAGAATGTCATATGAACTTAACGATTGATGTTTCTTTGTGCCAATGTGTGTGGTTTCTTATAAAAAGTAAAATACTTGCATAGAATTTCAGTCTTGTTTTATAATGTATGCAAACACTTTAAAGGTCGGTCTGTATGTCCCAAGGATAAATGCTTTGAAGGTGTGTGCTGTAGCCATATCACAAGGAAAGTGAAACACGCTGGAAGTAGAAAACCTTGATAGTACTGAGTGTCGAGTTTATGTAGGCGTCTGCTTGTGCTGCTCCAGAGTTATGCGTTGAAGCGCGCTTTAACAAAACACTTTAAATTCTGGCAAATTCTGTTGCAATTTACTAGAAGCTCCATTCACTTTAACTTCATTATTTTAAAAGTAATGGTGTTATTAATAGGGAAAAATCTTAATGAAATTTCATCTTTACACGCTTTATATTAGCTTGAACTGTATCTTGTCTATATAACGGAATCTTTCAACATGATTTTCACCCACTTATAATCATTGGATCTACTTGAAAATTTGTATATTTGTAAAGGATCAATGACAATACAATAATTTCATTTTTTTTTTCTAAGATCCTGGCCAGGATCAACAGGACATCAAAAAAAAAAAATACCGGTATAATAGTTTGCGGACGTATCGACTTTTTAGTCAATCGTTGTAAGAAATTAATATTATATCCTCTGGTAGCTTAGTTGGTAGAGCGGTGGACTGTAGTGGTATATAATTTGAGTAATCCATAGGTCGCTGGTTCAAATCCGACCCGGAGGATTTTTTAGAAGAGTATTACTTTTAGCTCATACTACAATAGTATCGAATTTAAAGATACTCGTATTTACATTTTTATCTTATTCTGTAAAATAATCATGACAATTTTGTAAACTTACCACATTGTAATTTATCCATAAAATATGAGAAGGATACGATTAACTGTAACTATTTATCTGTATTGAAATATTCAAAATATTATAATAATATTAGATAGTAATTTTTAAAAATATATATGTAATTACATTCGTGCGTAGACACTAAAAATATCGTAAGCAATTAAATTTTCATGGGATTCCGGTTTATGACAATCAATTAAACTAAAGAAATAAAAAATAAATAATAGTTTAAAAAACTGGAACAACATGCTTTATTAGAAAACCGAACTAAAAATGAAAAATAATTTTAATTTCCAACACGCTTGGGATAAAATTAAAGTGGTCAACAAAAATATCATCTCCAGCACATCTAGAATAAAACTAGAGTTATCTACAAAAAAATAACTTTACCGTCAAAAGTGTGGGGTGCTTTTTATGATTTTTACGTTTTCTTCTTAGACACTACTTTTACCAATATCTGTTTATTATCAAATGTATTAATTGGTATAGAGCACCCCACGCTTTTGACGGTAAAATTATTTTTTTTTGTAGATAACTCTAGTTTTATTCTAGATGTGTCGGAGATGACTTTTTTGTTGACCACTTTAATTTTATGCTAAGCGCGTTGGAAATTAAAATTATTTTTCATTTTTTAGTTAGGTTTTCTAATAAACCGTGTTGTTTTAGTTTTTTAAAACTATTATTTATTTATTGTAAAAAATTGTGTTCCAAGTTTGCAAAAACGTGTGTAAATATATCTCATGTAATGTTTATTAGACAACCGTTGTGGTCAAGTGGTCATGTTTCTTACTTATAGCCCCGAGGGTCGCGGGTTCAAACTCGGCCGGAGTCGATGGATTTTTAGGATGGAAAAATCGAAGGGAACGGTGTTCCGGGAGAGACTTTAAGTCGTAGATCCCGAGTCTGAAGATTTTCAGGCTCGTAAAAAACAGCAAGCCTGAATGAAAAAGCCTCTGTGCTAAATGTAACCGACTTTCCCCATCCAAGTAATATCATAGTTGCCTATTAGATGTGTAATTGTGGAGATGACATCTGTAGGTAAATAATAGTAACTAAATTAGCTTGTTTCAGAAGCTCCTGCCAGGGAGTTTCCGTGTCCCCTTATGGGGCGTATGGGGTGTATACAATGTAAACTTATTTATGTTTTATTTAATTTATTTATTTGCTTTAAATGAAGCCAGGCTATTTTATATCACTTACAGTGAATCAATTTGATATTGTGGCATTTATATTTGCCTTATTTTTAGGACATTATTTTACAATTAAAAGGTAAATGATCTAATCAAGCTATTAAATTGAGAATAATATATCAGTTTACAATACGCAATATAACATTGTAATTATTCAAACCAATACCACATGTTAGTTAATTTCTTTTCTGTCTATTGCCACAAGAGTGCGTTATTTTAATATTGGGCCACTTGATTTGTTTACTTATTCAAAGTGCACATTTAAATCGTAGAGCAATCAGGTTCGTTCTTTGTGCTGTGTGAACGTACGGAGGTTAACAAGAGGAGTATGGGGCTGAAAGAATGCAATACGATCTGTGAGCAGAGGCAACTTGTTCTATACCATCATGCAAAATGTAAATGTCAAAGACAAATAGCAAATATAGGCCTAATGCATTTGAATAAAAGTACTATAGGAAACATTGTAATAAGATACACTAACTAACTCACTGGCAATGTGGAATTCGTAGATTCATGGTCGCGCGACATATGCTCCCCATACATCCCTATTCTGAGCTATGGTTTCCAATCATTACCTGTATAATCTTTTATAAGATTCATGATGTGTTCCGTTGAGGTTTATTCAAAATTAATATAAAATTATAGAATATTCACCTGAAAGGTCCGTCTCCTCAACTTAATTATCATTTAACTGTAGCGCTTTCGGGACTTGTCCCATCATCGGCAGGATTCAAAACTGGTGTTTCACTGAAGATCTGGTAGAGGGGGTTGCATGTATTGGGTTCGTTTTCGTTTATCAGGCTGTCGTTGTGAGCTGCTTTCATGATTTCCATCTCTTCGAGTACGTTTATCTTCGCTGGATTATTTTCTCTGTGCATCACAGCTCACAACGACAGCCTGATAAACGAAAACGAACCCAATACATGCAACCCCCTCTACCAGATCTTCAGTGAAACACCAGTTTTGAATCCTGCCGATGATGGGACAAGTCCCGAAAGCGCTACGGTTAAATGATAATTAAGTTGAGGAGTCGGACCTTTCAGGTGAATATTCTATAATTTTATATTAATTCTGTATAATCTTCCGTCAAATTATAGTTAATGTTATTCTCCCACCTACTATTGGTCTACCAACTGGGAGCTTTCCCTCTGATTTTCCTACGAGAAGCTTCAGTACACGTCTCATTCCCCATTCATACCACATGTCCTGCCCACAGCAGTCTACTAGACTTACGTGTTCTTATTATATCTGGCTTCCTATAAAGACTATGTAGTTCACGGTTATGTAGTCTTCTCCATTCACCTGTCTATTCATCTCTCTTTGGTCCAAAAATGTTCCTAAGAACTTTATCCTCAAATACTCGTAATCTCCTTTCCTCCCTTACAGTAAGAGTCCATGTTTCGCATCCATATAATAATGGAAATGGTAGAATAAGAGTTTTTTTTTCAGTTTAACGTTTTTTGAAAGGAGTTGATACGTCAGGAGTCTCTGTAAAGCATAATAGTACGCATTTCCAGAAATGAGCCTATGTTTAATTTCTTTTGTGCATCTCATTCGTATTTGTGATTATTGTTCCAAGGTATTTTAATTCCACACAAAAGATAATAGAGTAGAAAGTATTCCACAAAGAGGCCAACCCAAAAAACTATCTGAGCGAGAAGAAACGTTCATACTACGGATGGTTAAAACAATCCGAGAATAAGTCCACCGAAATTAACTTCTGAAATATGGGAGACTTTTGCAAAAAAAGTGAATCCAGAGAGTGTGAAATGTTATTAGAAAGTCAGGGTTCAATGGCAGAGCTGGAAGAAAAAAGCCATATATAAGCGTAGTGAATAGAAGGAAGTGACTTCATTTCACAAAATAATACGTTAATAAGGATAAAAACGGGTGGAATGATGTGCTTTTTGCAGAAGAAACAAATATAAAAGTTATTGGTCTGATGGCGTTAAGCTAATGAAGAGTTGAAAGTAAGCATCTTAGCCTACTGTTAAACAAGGTGGAGGCAATATGATTGCATGTAGGTGCATTGCATCAACAGGTGTCTTTATTGACTGTAAAATGATACAGGAAGATTATCTAAAACTTCTAAAAGACAATCTGCATAAGAGTACCTGAGAACTTGCATTAGAGACAGTTTCAGATTCTACTAAGACAAGGACCCAAAGCATAAAGCATGGAAAAACAGAATGTGGTTGTTGTATAACTGCCCGAAAGTCATTGAAATTCCTTCCCAGATTTCAACTAGATATTGTTCGCATGAGCTAGAAATAAGACTGCACGAAACCAAAAAAGTGACCTAAATAAGAGGTTGAATGAAGAATGGGCGCATTATACCCATAAAATAATTGCTAGTTTGCCAAAAAGTTTGAGACAGAAGGGACATCACACTAAATACTAGAATTTGTTGTTTGTATTTATTAAAAAGTTCCACTTATGATCCCCAATATTAAATTTGTACGTTATGTTATTGGTGTTTTTTAAAAACGTTTGTAATTATGTAAGAGAAATGTTTTAACTATTTGTGAGATAAATTTTGTTTTAAAGAATAGGTTTTATTTAAATATAATATTTTTTTTATTTACAATGTATAGTTTACTTTTGTTTTATGTATAAAATGATACATAGAGGGGAATAAAATGTTGCTCCAATATTAAATTGATTCACTGTATGTTGGAATACAGTTTGCTTTCTCAGAATCTAATCAGTGTGAAAGGACAGAACTTTTACTGAATATTTCCAAAAGCTATGACTGTAATTTAATATATGTTTTAATAATTATGCGAATAAATAAATATATATAGCTTATATATGTAACAAACCCGTTCCTACCACTTGTCAACGTTATTATCCAGAGTGGAACATAAATCTAGTGACAAACTTTCACAGGTTTTTCAGAGATGTTGACTGAGTGTTTTTATATAATGAACCAGTGGTCTCCGGTGAATTATTACAAGTGACCGCATTTTATGCACAGAAAAAATGAAAATGTTTGAGAGTTTAAAACAAGAAAATAACAAAACACGTAACTTGCTAGAAAAATTGCATTTTAGTTTCTCGGCAACTACAGCTATAGGGCCCACATCAGATTTTATCCAGTTGCTTCAGTGATATGATTCTAACAATACGAACGACCAAGAAAAAAAGTCATTGTATGATGTATTCTCTGTACTTTCTGACATTCAGACATTGTTGGCGCAATTGAATCGGCAGAAATCAAGTAGGAAGCCTACTTAATTCGTTCGAGGCCTTTTATATATATTGAAGAGAATTAGTAAAGTGGTAAGTGTACTTAAAGAGAAATAGTCGAAATATTTATATAACATCTGAAAGTCAGTAAAAAAGTATATCTCAGGTAAATTTCGAAAATATTTATTCACGTATCCATTTTTAAATGTGTTTTTATATGATATGACAATTAAACGTGATACTAAACTTTATTTCAGAGATGTTTGGGGCCTAGTTCCGATAAAAAATACCTAATACACCTCTGGACCCTACTTATTACAGAGTAATGGGTTTTTTATGTGTTAGACATGTAGCATGTACTTTAGACCGTGGTAAGTTGGGTTCTGATAGATTAGAGAGAAAAATTGAAAACTAATAAACTACTTAATCATCACCTGATATAAATATTGTAAAAATCATTAACTTCAATACAAACAATGGAAAAATCGTGTGAGTAATGAAACAAACGAAGGACGTGATACATGTCAATTATAGCACCACATGACTGTGCAATAAATCATATGAGACCTAAGGTTCCTTATAACTAACCACTCAGGAAAAAAACATCCACGAATAACCTGTGAAAGATTACTGATTGAGTTCTATTCCACTCTTTATATCTAAATCCAATGATAATTATTATTTTAAAGTAAACCCCTGCGTTAAATTGTACACATGACGTTAAATTAATTCCCACGAGAATTAAAAAAAGAAGCAATAGTCCGTATACAGATGATGATTTGGAAAACATTAGCTCAGGACAGGGAAGTATGGAGAACTTATGTCCGCGCGGCCATGGGCCTGTGGGTTCGATAGAGCCCGTGAGTTAGTTAGATAGTTAATAGGTCGTAAGAAAATATTAATTTATATGTATGAGGAGCATTTTGACATTAGTGAATAGCTAATAAATAGTTAGATAGTTAATTGGTCGCAAGAAAATGTGAATTTATATATATATATATATATACATATATATATATATATATATATATATGAGGAGCATTTTGACATTAGTGAATAGCTAATGAATAGTTAGATAGTTAATAGGCCGTAAGATAATATTAATTTGTACTTATGAGGGACATTTTGACATTAGTGATTAACTTGTAGAGCATTCCGCAGTTCCCTAAATCATATTTTATACTTTTAAATTCTTGACTATGTTTCTGATTAGTATGTTTGCTACATTTGATAAACCTTTACCTTTGTGAATGGTCGCTTTTTGCCACCCCAAAAATGATGATAGAATTTTAACAATAGGTAATGAGAATGTTATTTTACATTGTCAAGTGCACATTTATCAAACAAGGAAATATCACCTACCCTACATTTCCCGTGTTGAAATCCAAGGAATGGCCAAATTAAATACATTCATGTAAACAATATTATACATTGTTTTCATTTTTCTCCTGTCTATTTATAGAAATAAGCGATACAGCAATATTAGTAGTCTATATTCATTCCAATACCTATGGCCTATATCAGTTTGTGTCGACTAGTGGTTACGATGCTCACCTCTGGTTCCGAGGATCGCGGTTTCATGCTCACCCGATGCATTTTTAAGGATATAAATTTCCTGAGTGTGGCTTCCATGGATTTGCGGTGCGTAAAATTACCACACACATGAAATAACAGACAGCAGGCAATTTTATACACTCTTTCACTCCCAGATTTTCCAAGCTGAATTGTTGAAAAGCGTCGTTAAATAATATTCAACCTACCATAGACCTCCGTTATGTCAGTATAAGGCCCTATACTACTCCTTCTTTCAAGAAGATAATATATTTTGAAAAAAAAAGTGTATAGAAAAACGGAAAATATGGTTGTATTTGTTAATGCAATTTTTCTTCCCTTATACTGTTTATAAGTTATAAAAAGAAGAACATAAATTGCCTGGACCAATTTCTAATTAGGATGATCTGGATGTTGAATTACTTCAAAGAATGGTGGACGGAATAAATTCCTGGCGAAGGAGATATGATATGAGATGCAGACACAAAGAGGTAAGTAATACAGAGGGGAGACTGGATAATGCTGCGTTTGGAGTGAATGAAGTGACCTTATACATAAAACTGTGACAAATCAATGAATTAATGAACACTCTTTACATCAGGCATGCCAAAAAAAAAAAAAAACGAGCAGAGGAGGAAACAAAGTATGTATATAGAAGTAACTAAGAAAAATACACCGTTTTCTTTTAGATGTACAGTATGAGTTGAAAAACACACTTAAGGAAAGTAGAACATTTGTCCTACTGCATATATGATTTGTTTAAATGACAACGTATATTACATATTTAGCACGGCCATGGTGAAGAACCAATCATGTTTCAACGAATTTTGTTTTACAAACACAGTCGTGTTTCACCTCGATAATTATCGAACTTTGATTACCAAAATAAAGAAAGCTCTTCCTTTATAATATTCTGAACAGGTCAGAGCATTATTTTGCAGTGACTGACTCTCTAACAAATACGATGAATATAGCAAATAATGAACAGATTCCTTCGACCTACATATTTGATAATCTTGTGTTCAATAATTGTGTTTTTAAATACTGATTTTACTGAGTTGTTTCCGAAAAAATGAATTAATAACCTATAACGTTAGTTATTAATACAGTTTGATTTGTTTCATTTTTTCTCCACTAGGGTGCATTCTTACAGTATTGCGATCCAATTTGGCAATAAATAGTATGATTAAGTTGCAGTGATTGAAAACGTTTCTCATTTGTTTTCATACACTGCCGTTTACATTAAATACATAATTATTTTAAAATAACTATATTTAAATAATGATTTGTGAGTAATAAAGCTTAATTTTATTTGTTAAATAGTCCGAACAAATGCCACTCTTCGTTTCCAAATCCTTTAGATAAATCCACGAGTGAATTTGTCTATAATTTGTAAATCACTCGTGGCATTTCTTATGACTATTTAACTCATGCCCGAAATGGGATTCAATGACCAATCACGTTAATGATTTTTGATTTACAGCCAATCGCAGTCGTGCCTAGATTTTAACAAATAAAGTTAATCATAATTAAGAAAGCATCTCCTTTTTAACATTCTGATTAGGTCATAGCATTATCTTGCAGTGACTGACTCACTAAGAAATACGGCTACCAGATTGTATATATAGTGCATGAATGTCAACACATACCGCATGCGGGAGTTTGTATAAAAACATTTCTAGCAATTGATTATACGACCAAAAAAGAAACCACTGTTTGCACTTTCTTAAATGTATTTTTCCCAGAAAAATATTGTCATATTTACATCATAGGACATCAGAAATGAATTAATATACAGTTTGACGTGTTTCATTTTTTCTCCACTAGAGTGCATTCTTACAATATTGCGTTCCTTTGGCCATAAATAATATGATCTGGTTGCAGTGACGATCAAAAGAAGCAAATGAAGCACACCAATCGTTTCTCATTTGTTTTCAAACATCGCCGTTTACATTAAATATATAAATATTTTAAAGTAACTATATTTAAATAATGATTTGTGAGTAAACAGCTTAATTTTATTCGTTAAATAGTCCTAACAAATGCCACTCTTGATTTCCAAATTCCGTAGATAAATTGGAAATCACTCGTGGCATTACTTATGATAACGAAGAAATTATATAAAACTGGCTTGTGTGTTATGAAAAAAATGAAATCTAGAGTATTTAAATACATGAATACCCTTGATCTGTTCATTCCATTGCGTGCTCAACGAGTCTCCGTCCACCTGTCCTGTGATAACCATGATGACATGTCTTACACGCATGATTAACCATTTTTCTGTATTCTCTTTACAGGATCACCAGCACTATCATGATACTTATAATGGAACCATTATTAATAAAAACTCAAACATATACGAAATAATTATGCAAGAGACCAGTAAATATTTTTAAAGATAATATAAAAGACGTAAAAGTACTGAATTTCAAATTACTACTCCATTAAAATGAATATAGGGTGTTTCATAATTCATATCACATACTCTACACGTCGACAATGGGTTGTAGATTTGGAACTTCATAGAAACGTTCGTATGACGAACTCATCTCCGGAAACGTAATGTTTCGATAGTGTCTATTTTTTAAAATCTGATGTCTCATATTAAGTAACCCAAATTGACAGAGAACGCACACTAGATATTTTTTGGGAACACGCAGACAGCCCGTTGTGACCTAGTACATTGCAAGTAAGAGCTCGTTTCCATTTGAAGCGAGAGTTTTGAAATTAACTCCATCTTGTATTCATCGCATAATTGAAATCTTGAGCCACCGGACATGAGGGTCTTAACAAAACCTCCTACACAACTCTTAGAAATGAGTAATAAGAATTAGGAATCACTCCAACAGACTTATCACAAATTAAACTAGTAATGCATACTCATTAATAGACCTCGTAATTTTATATTCAAAAAAGTAAATTTAGGCACCTAAAATACTTTGAAAACTTAAAAATAGTTTTCATGAATGCTATTGTAGAATTTTAAAATGTGCTGTAGGCCTACCAAATAATACAGCTATCACTGAGAGCAAAATGGATGTAGGATTATAAAATTAATAAAACATAAATTAATCAACTATATCCGATTCCGATTGAGGGTCTTTCCACTTGTCAGCGGTTGCCCTTTTACCAGCCGGCTGCTGGCCCTTCACATCCACATGTGTCAATCACAGAGGTAGATGATCAACAGCCAGTGTAGTGTTGACATGTGGTTAGCATGTCGACTCCCCCAGCCGTTATAGCATAAACTATGTCAAGTCTGTTTATTTACCACAACAGACAAGGAGCAGGCTGTGGTCATTAGTTGGAGGGTCTGAGAAAATTTTCTAATAGTCTGTGGAAATTTAAGAGATATTTGGCAACTCTAAACTGGGACGAGTAATGCAAATGTATTAAAAACTGGACTTGTAGGGCTAACAATCGCAAAATAGGCATTCCAGTCCTTATACTATACCAGCACACTCCTCCACATAGAGGAGAATGGTGCTCCTCATAGCAGGGGAGTTATTTAGCCAAGCTAATTTTGTTTCGGTTATTTTCCTACAGATTTCATCGAGTGACGTGCAGTTAGCACATCGCCTCAAAGCGACATCTAATAGTCCTAATGTATTACGTAGATGGGAAAGGCAGATTTTTTCCAGTGGCTCTAATTTAGGCTTGAGGTTCTTTTAAGATTCCGTTGATCTTCAGACTCGGAACCCCCGACTTAAAGTTTCTCCCGAAGGGCGACTTTAATTTTTCAATTTTTATTTTATCTATTACAACTATAGAATAACATTAACCATGATTTGAGGAAGTAGATTTACAGGGTATTATTGGAAAACAGCTCAGGATAGGAATGTATGGAGAGCTTATGTCAGCGCGGCCATGAACCTACGGGCCGATAGGGTCAGTGAATTAGTTATAAGAATATATTTATTGCAAAATAATTTTGTACGCATAGTGGACACGCGAATGAACCACTACAGTTCAATTACGGGATTAAATGCATTAGAGAATATTCATTATAAAGTTATAATTAATGAGAGAATGGAAACGGAAAATATAAATTTATAAAATAGCTTCAAAATAGAATATGAATCTTTGATACATAAAAATATAATGCAGAAAATAATGAAATAAAACAATATAGGATATATTAATGTCAAACTGAAAAAGAGAATAAATATGTGGGATATAAATATGTAATATAAAAAATGACTACTACTTATTTTAAAGAATTTAAAGAATTGTTCCATACTTCTTACCCTTTGACCCTTTATGCAGTCATTCCCAAAATGGTTTATATTGGGCCCAAGGGGTGGATTCTGACTTGCAGGAGGACCTTATGAGCGTAAACAAAAATTGGGGTGAGTTTGATATTGATGAAGTAAAAAAAAAAATAATATTTCAAATACAGGGTTCTACTCAAAATAGAAAGAATGGCATGGGACAAAAAAGTTTGTAGACCTCTACTTTAATGTTATCATAAGTAATATGCCAAGAGTGATTTCCAAAATATCGGTAAATTCTCGACCCACGAAGTGATGAGCGGAATTTATTTAGATAATTTGGAAATCAAGAGTGGCAGGTTTTAGGGACTATTTTACGAATAAATTACGCTTGTTTTTAACTCACAAATCATTATTTAAATGTAGTTATGTTAACAGTATTTTACATTTTTAATGTAAACGGCAATATTCTGAAAACAAAATGAGAAACGTTATGTTTCGTTCATCACTCTGCAATCGAGATCATATTTAATTGCTAAATAGAATCGCAGATATTTGTAAGAATGCATCTTAGTGGAGAAAAAATGTAACACATCATTACAGGTTATTCATTAATTTTCTGATGTTCTATGAATTAGTGTTCATTATATTTTCTGCTACGTTAATTGCTGGGAAATAATACGTTTAAGAAAGTGCAAACAGTGGTTTCCTTCTTCTTTTTTCCGTTTTTTTTTGTGGTATAAATAAATTGCTACGGTAATGTTATTGTAATGCTTCTCGCAAGCCAGAATCTCGTTCCATTCGTGCACTATAAATACAATCTGGAAGGTCCACTTGATTAAAATGAAAGTGATTAAAAAATCGAGGTGGAAAAGACTGTGAGATTGTTTGTAAATCAAAATCCGTTGAAATGTGATTGGTCATTGACTGCCATTTGGGGCATGAGTTAATTAGTCAAGATAATTGTTCATGGATCTTCTTTTTGATCTGGTCCCTTCAGTTTTACCTGCTACCTCTTTGATCTTTCATTTGTAACACATAATCTACACCTATTTTTCTTTTAATTTTACTTTAAATTATTTGGTTTGTACCCTCTTCTCTACTTTAAGCATTATTTATTTTATCCGATCCCTAAATGTCCTGAGAATTTTTATTTATAACAATTAAAAACTGTTTATATTTCTGTTAACTTGATTTCTCTTAATTATCTTTGCTTCCTTACTTTTAAAATTCTTATTTTATATTTTCCCCATATTTTTTTTTACATACTTTTTATAATATTTTAAGTGAAAGTTGCATCGCGCTGTTGTGAGTATTGGTATAGATGGTCTCTGCATTGTTCCATTTTTTTGACCATTTTACAAGACCGTATAGTTCTGAAAATCGCAAATGAACTGGTTAGGCCTACAGTGAAATAACCCGCCTACGTCCCATTTTTTGTCCAAATTGAGTTTGATGTTTCGCATTAGATTCTCCCTGGTGAAAGGACTGTCCTTATCAGCTGTGTGGAACTGTAAATAGAAACATATTTTTTATCTTCAAAGTTTGGCATACCAGTTAGGAAGTAGGCTTTTTGTATAATTAAAATACTGTTTTTTTGTTTTTTTTTTTCATGTAAAACTGACTTACTGGTTTTCCTCCCTGTATCCTTCAAATCCAGCATGGTATGAAAAAAAACCTTGAGTGGGTGTGAAGTTTGATATTACGATTTTATTTTAGGTAGAAATTTTTATGTGTATATTTTTGTAACTATGATTTGAGGGAAGTAGATTGATTTCGAGAACATTGGCTCAGGATAGGGATATATGGAGAGCTTATATCCGGGTGGCCATGAACCTATGGGTTCGATAGCGCCAGTGAGTTAGTTATATTTTTTGTAACGTAATAGCTGTATTTAACGTTATTTTGGCTTGCAATACGTATGTGTTAGGGAATCCGTGCCCTAATGTTTAAGTTCAACAAAATCAACAACAATTAAATAATAAGAACACGTTAAGTGATAAAGTATTTAACAGAGTTCTGTTACCTCGCATGATGCAGCCATAAGTTGATGCATAGCTATTTTCATTCTACACTATAAGCTGCTCTGTTATTTTAACACGTTAATTTGATCGGGTGCCGCAAATCCATCTGTCTGTACATTCCATAATTAAATTTGATTAAATGTGCTGGCAGCGTTTTGTCTGCGCTCGTTACGGCGAATAATTATATTCCTATTATATGGGCATTTTATAATATCAATGTAATGCATATTATATAAGTTAAACTGCCTTCAAAGGCTTGCACAATTTCCCACACAGTGCACATAACACTCGCCATCAACTCCATTAGGAATCGCCAAAGCAACTAAATTAGTATAAATTAGGTTTCCAACCCAGGTTATTTTGCTCTAATTGTTTTAAATGCACTGATTCTGTCTCCGCTACTGTGACACATGGCGACACCTTGTTCACAGTTTCCATGAAATGTCTCAATTCCATTAGGCCTACTATCAGTTTTGAAATTTATACAGAGTGCAAAATTAAAGTGCCACTACAGGCTGTTTAGGAAGTCTTTGGGCTGCTATCAGGTTGTGGCTGCACCTTTCTAGACAATCGACACAAGATGTCAGGCCTGTGTTACGGCCGTATTTACTGCCAGAATATAAGTCTTGTACTCATTTTTGTTGGAGATTGAGTCGACCCTAAGGCTATGATGCCCGGGAGTAAAATCGTAATACATAACCTTACATTTGGTAAATATTAAACATTATAATTATTTTTAGCTTCTGATGTTGTAGTATTCGCTAAATAGTCGCTCCAAATCCAACGATGGTCGAGTTTTTCATTAGACAAAATCACTGGCGACTTTGTCGCTCGTATTTTTTTTCAACCTCTTGTTAGATTACTGTTGATAATACATTAAAACATTAGTGTTCCAAGTTCAAGAAATGCAATTATTTTCTCCAAATTATTCATATGAAATATGTCCTTCCTAAAGGTTGATTTAAAAAGACTACATGGGAAAACCAGGTATGTCACAAAAACTAACTAAAAAAAAATCTTAACAGTCCTTGTTTTTTTTCCAACGTAACAAAACTTGACCATTGATTTTACTGGGATATGCCATGTATTTCCTGCCCAAGGCTATAACTGGATTGTACCATAGGACTGTTTCATTAGGCATGTGATAGTTGTGAGGAGTTAATTTATCTAATAATACTGACATTTGCATATTGGCGACACAAATATATGGAAATGGCATGAGAATTAGTCAAGATATGAGAGATATCTGTACCAATGTTTGAGCAAAACACAAGAGAGAATTTGTATACACGTTGATCGTGATTTAGTCCCAAGTAATCTTGAATGCTCGTCCAGTATATTAACACAATATCCCATTTCCTCATCGGAACGTAAATACTTTCTCATCATCTGCTTAGATATGTTGCAGTTATTGATCTTACACGTAGGCTAATAGAAGGCATATTTCCATGTTTTGCAGGTTATGATTTAAGGAGAATATTACATTAAAATGCCATCAAATGCACGGTCCTAAGCTCTGGTGAACCCAATTCAGCTGCTTCGGATCACATCTACTTTTATTATACTTCATTTGACAATGTACTCAGCAATGGACGTGCTGATGTGTTTTTCTTAAATAGTAGAGAAAATGTAAATGGCATAATGCGTTTGTCAGATTTTTTTATCTTAAAATGAACCACGATTTGATACAGTATTAACTAACTCTATTGCTTATGGTAGTCTCAATGTAGATTTCATCAAGGCCCTGGACTTGGTCCATCTCTTCAGCAAACTGAAATCCAGTTTTTATATTGTATTTATGTCTCTCTCAAGATCCATCGGAATATTAATCGTCGTCCCATAGTCTTGAGCTCTTCGTAATGGTTTCCATCTACCCCAAGCGGTTCCCAATAAGAATTGTGAAAGCATTTAAGCACATATCCAATAAAGGGTAGAAACATATCCAACAAGAAGTACACAGATAATTTACCCATTGACAGTAAAAACGTAAACCTGTAAGATATATAATATAAGTTAACATTATTGTGACTATAAATAAAAGGTTTCTATGTTTGCTCCCATTTTTCGCATCCGTTATTGTACGGTAGACTAGTGGTTATGTTCATAGCCTGTGGGTCGCGGATTCAGAACCGGACGGAGCCGGTGGATATTTAGGATGGAAAAATCCAAAGCGCACAGTCCTTCGGGAGGGACAATAAGCCGTGGGTCTCGATTCTGAAGATTTTCATGCTCGACAAAGAACCTTTTAAACCTGAATAAATATTGGCTACCACCTCTAGTAGACAAAGTTTTACCATCCCCATCATCCCTCGTTTTGCCACATTGTTTCCAAAAATAGATGTCTTATAGGGTCGGTATGTTGATCTCATACCATTCATCAACATCTGTAGGAAAATAAGCATAACTAAATTAAGTTGATCTAGTAACTTTTGACAGCGGATTGGCTACGATACAACATTGGGTGGTTGAGTGTTACACTATAAATAATAGTACAGCATCGTTTTTAAAATGATCTTATTTTGCGTTCCTGTGATTTTTGTTTTCATGTATAGGACTTAGATACCAAAACTAATAAAATAACGACTAGGTATTTTTTGTATCTCAAAATGTAATAGGCCCTATGTTTTTTTTTGTCTTTGGACTGCCCGAGCAACGATCTACTACTGCTCGTTCCGGGTATACTTAAAACTTAATGTATTTACCGTAATTAAACCATAAATAGATAAATAAACTTTAATATTCCATTAATTTTACCACCTGTTAAATCCAGTTGCATGACTTGTCGATCTTGGATACCCTATGGTTTAAAACCCTTGATATATTAAGACAATAAAAATTAATTGTGAACCTTTCTTCAATCTCCATTATCATCCCGTGGAAACCAATATTCGTCTTTCGAACAGTTTTAGCTTACTTTCTTCCCTTAAACCAAGTGACTATGTTTCACACTCGTTGAGTACCATACACAAGATTATCTTTTGTTAAATTTTGATTCAGTGTTACGGAACAATAAATTTGGATTGCGAATTCATATGGTCCGTGATTTCCAGCTCAACGCTACGTATTGGTATAATTTCAAAACAGTTGTTACGGAAAATCAAACTCATATTAGACTATCCGGTTCCTGAATGATTATTTTTATCGCTGTATTCGCAAAATGTTCACCCATCCATGCCCGCTATCGCTTTAACTGCAACGATAGGAATGGGAGACGACCGGTGTTTGATAATGACTGCGCAAACGGTTACTCGTAGAATAATCATCCTCCTATGCTCTGATACTAACGTAGCTTGAGTTTCGGCAACTCTGCCATCAGGAAAACTCCTCTCATATTACCAATTTATCCACAAGTGCACGCCTCTAGTTGTGAAGCTTCCAGCTTCAAATCCGACGGAGTCGGTAGCTTCCTTCGGGAGGGAAGTAAAACACGAATTTTGTGTTGTAGATTTAAGGCACGTAAAATTACACTAAGCCTAAAATAGAGCCTCCTGACGAAATTTTGTCTGTACTTTCACAGCCAGCTCTGATTTGCGACGCTATTGCCTTGAGTTTTTAAATAACATAATTAAATAAAATACAGAATATTATAGATAAAGAATGTTCATGTGGCGACGGAATTTAGATGGCCTACTATAGCTTAACCGCATTAGTGATGTAATAGTGTCTGAATGCTATCCCAAGGACCCTAGTTCGATTCGCGTGTATAATATAGAAATTTGACTTTATGTATAGAGTATTTTTTAAGAGTCCCACCACCATCCCACTGGGTTTCCTCGGGCTTAATGCCCATATCCTCAGGTCTGCTCTTGTCCCTACTGTATTCTCTAGCGTGAATTTCCTTTATATTTTTAATAATTCAATTATTATTTGTAACTGTCCACCCTCTGTGGTCTCGAGGTAGCATGCTGCCGTGTCACGCCGCGGGCCCGGGTTCGTTCCCCGGTCTGTACAGTTTTTCTCGGGTGAGGTTTTTATCTTGGTTTTTTCTTTACCTGTAAGATAAAATGTCAAAAAAAACTCTTAAGGCCCAAACGGTCCCCGAAATCATATGGCCATCATCATAATTCTTATCATTATCATCACCATCATCATCCTTCACCGGTGTGTAAAGCAACGGGAAGCTACCACACCTACAATTCCCTAGTAAAACTGCAAATCATAGCATGAAAATGCTACGATTGCAGTGATAGACCTGGATGGATTATTTTACAGACTGCGGCTAGTTGAACTTAATCTAAGGTGTTTACAGTTATATTACATTATGGTTTCTTAGTCTAATATTGTTTCTTATACAATGTTATAATAATATACATAAGATGGAAGTATTAATCTTATGTATAGAGTAGAATGAAGTCTTCACAGATTAGTTACTTAAAACAAAAATCGTGATAATCCGGCTAAGTAAACTGAAATTAGTGCTTATAGGTTCCGCCACGCTGGCTCCACATGACAGGGGACAATAAACCTGAACATCGCCCTCAGATTATATTTCCACCAGCCGGTGCGGGGTTGTCGTTGGATCCCGTTGCCACTGCCTAATCTTCTGTCCATGGTACGAAAAGTAAGGTTTGTCTGTAAAACGTCAACTGTTCGGAAGCGAATCTCGCGAAGTTCCTTCATCTAAGAAATTAGATCGAGGTCGCAGGGAATTAAATCCGGAGAGCATGACGGGTGATAGAGTACATTTGTGCTCTTAAAAAATGAGGTGATATCTTTAAATAATGATTTTAGAGTCTTTTTAAACGTTCTAGCTAAATTCACGGTCTTTTTTCCCTGTTATTTTGTAGGTACTTTTAAAATATTTAGGCCATCAAATTCCCGTTCATGTTCTTAATGTAATAAACAAATAGTCTGAACGAGGACCACAATTGTTCAATTTTTATTTTATCCATTACAACTATAGAAAACTGAAAATTAATTGCAGGTAACCTCAATGCAAAGACTTGAAAACTATAGAACGGTTTTAATGTTTGCTATGGATTTGCAGATTGTTTATATCTGCAGTGGAAAGAAGATAACAATTATAAAACCGTGGCATTGGTTCTACACTTTGTTTGTGCAATTGGCTGTTAGTCTTGTATGAGCAACTGTGAGTGACATAAGGACGCTCAGTGTAGAATACAGGGGCAGGACTTGTATTATGTAAAGGTCATTGTGTGCGTGTGTCTGTAGGCGCGCGACTGTGTATGGACGCGATTGCTTCATACCCATACTCATTCACTGTACATTTCATGCAGACAATACAGTTTAATGATATTCAAGTAAGCGAAATAGTTAAAGAAAATAATAAAAATTGTCGCAGCTAAAACGAACTAACAATGAAATTTATTCACTCTTCTTGCATATGATTGTAAGTTCTTGTGCTGGCCCAAAGTAGAACAAACCGTAACAAAAAATGTAAACAAACAAATAATATTTTCACAAATTACTCTGATTTTTTTTTACGAGTGCACCTATGTTTACAAATTGCTAGAGTCTGGGTCCGAAGTTCTCGTTTTTGAAACCGCCCATCTAGAGGGATTTTGAAGGATGTAATTATCTTAAGCATGGCTTCCTTCGGTAGGGAAATAAAACGTGGGTCGTTTGTCATGGATTTGCAGAAGATAAAATAACCTCAGTCTTGAAATAAGGAATATGGAAGAAATTTTGTCAGCCGTTTCATGCCGATTTGAATTGTCACGGATGACCAAAGTGATTAAATAGCGCCTTTAATTAATATACTGTCATTACTTGTTGGAGAGCTGGTGTAAAGGCGAAGTAACCGTCCATTTTCGGCAACCCTTTGAGACGTGTTATTCCGGTCGCATGTTGTGATTTTTTTTTTCAGAAAGGAGTTGAATACTGTTTCTCTAAATAATGTAAATGTGTAAAATATATATATATTTTTTACTTTATTAGTTACAGGAAATAAATTTTTGCAGTGCAAGACTTCAGTGTACAGTCCAATATAGCCTAACATATTTCAGTTTATGTCCTGTGGTGTAACTGCATCACTAGCATTCCAAGGACTCAGAATTCGATACCCGGTTTTTCATAGAAATATGTCTTTGTTTATAGTGCCTGGAACACGATTCATTCAGTTGTAAGAAGACAGTTCCTTCAACACGGAGAAAGGGTGATTTCTATTTACTCCCATAGTCATGATACTCGTACCGCACTTGTAGTTATTATCTATAGACCCTAATAAATTACACGCTCAACTATTTATTGTTCTCCTTACACGTCTGTAGCCTATAGAGTTTGGTGCATGGATATTATAACCTTAAACGTGTATAATCTGATCCTACAATGAAATTAATTGTGAAACGTCCTATTATCACTGGTCCCGCCTTAGAAGGGATATTTTGACGGTTTGAAAATAGTGGCGATATATTTGCATCATTTAGAGGGGGAATAACTATAGGTACACGATATGGGAATTAGCAAAATCCTTTTAAGGAAACCCTTTGATTTCGAGAGTCACGTTTTGAAACCCGCACGATTCGATAGATTTTTAAGGAAGACAAAATTCTTAGCATGACTTGTTCGGAAGGGAACTAAAGCCATGGGTCCCGTTTTTTATTTACAGCACGTAAAGAACTTCACGCCTGAAATAAGAGGCCTCTGATATTTTTTTTTCGGTCCCTTCATGCCTCGATTTTGATTGCGGTACTATTACCTTAGTTGTTAAAGAGCGACATTAAATAAAATATTTGATAACTAATAACCGAAATTAAAGTGAGAGATTGCATCATTATAACTGCATGTACTTCTGTCCATGTCATCTGCTTTCCAGTGACTGATACCACTTATGGCTGTTCAGAATTGATTTAGGAAGTATATTAGTACATTGAAGACAAGTCAGAAACTAAACCTTTTGGGACGTATGTTCTTACTCTTTACGCGGTAGGCCAAGTCACAATGTTTCAACTATTTATGACATTTTGTGTAAATTAAGTATATTGAATCTCGACTCCAACATTCTTGGTCTCGGACCATGCGTCACTTCTTAGGGCTGAGAGTTTCTGTTACTCTCGAATGATTGAATGTTTCTGGAGAAAGAAAATGGAAATCTGATTCTGTATGCCTGCAGAATTTGCATGCAATTGGCCGCGGTGGATTAGTGGTTATACTCCTTGCCTCTGGTCCCGAGGGTCGCGGGTTCATACCCGGCCGGGGTCGATGGATTTTTTTAGGATGGAAAAATCCAAGGAGCAAGTCCTCCGGGAGGGACTTTTAAGCTGTGGGTCCCGAGTCTGAAGATTTTCAGGCTCGTAAAAGATCCTTAAGCCCTGAATGAAAAGGCCTCTAACCAAAATTTACTGAATTTTCCCGTCCTAGTACTACCTTGGTTTCCTAGATGTCAGTATGAGGCGGAACGCTGAACACGGACCACTCAAATGACATCTATACGAAAACAAGTGTAACTAAATTAGTATGGTTCAAATTGTTCCCTGTAGGGGAGAGCGCCTAAATCTCTGTTATGAGAAACATGGGCTTACAAGACAAGAAGAAGAATTTGCATGCGTATTGAGCTCACAGTCATAGTCTCGCAATTAGTCTGATAGGCCTAGCAATATGAGGGGAAGAAAATGCATCTACTGAAGGAAATAAATCTCATCATCATCATCATAGTACATTCACGAATTTAGGCCATTTGTTGACCTGTTTCGGCCTCAAGAGAAACACCATCCAGAAGTCTTTTGAGTGGACGTCCTGGTCTTCTTCTTCCTGCAGGTTGATATCTTAACATTAGTTTGGGTATTCTGTGATCTTCCATTCGATGAACATGTTGTATCCATCTTGACTTATAATCAGAAATTTTGTTTTCTAAAGATTCCATGTGTAATTCTTCTAAGATGTCTTCATTTTTTTGTGATCTAGTAGTGTGTATCCTGCAGTCCTCCGAAGATGTCTCATTTCAGCAAAAATGAATATTCTTGAATGCTTTTGGACTAACTGTGGCTTGAAGATAGAATTTATTAACCCTAACATTCTTAAAAATTTAGATATTTTTGCATTTACATCCTTTTCTTCTTTATCTCAACAATGATTTTAGAAAAGTTTGGCCGCCTTGAATCGCAGTGAATGGAATTCTTATTATTTTTAAACATGTTTCATTCTACTAGCTCTTTGAATTATGAAACATGTGGAATTTCGTTACGCAAAGGAGAGAGACGTCATTCATGAAAAAAGTGAACGTTACTGAAGCAGTATTACTTGCAGGCGAGCAGTCATGACACAACTTGCTCTCAAATTTGCATTCAGAAAATACTTTATATACATACGCAGGCAGGGATCGGGGTTCCAAGTTTGCAAGTGTTGGCAATTGATTAACTATTAAGCCAATGAGCTCTGAATTTTACATGATCATAACCTGAAGTGACTTTTATAGTTCGCCAAGCCCCGTGCACTATAAAAATCCTTTGTTCAATCTTCTCTGTTTCCATTAACGTTCGTAATATGTTTTCAAGCTTTTAGCAGGAGAGGTGAAAAAGAGTGCAGTCTTTGGTTAAAATTAAAATCGTTTTGTAGAACATTTAAAAGTTTTTTTTTCTGAAGAGTTTAAATTTAAATGCAGTATTGACGTCAATCACAATGATTCTTAGGAAAATTTTAAAGCATTCCGAGAGCATGTTAACGGTTTAGTATCATACAAATGAAGGAATTAAATACAGATTCACAGCAGGAAATTTGTGTTATTATTCTGTTGAAGGTCTCCTTGGATTTTAGGATTCTAATCTCCGCTGTGGTCTCGAGGTCACACAGCCTTGTCACACAGCGGGCCCGGGTTCGATCCCCGGTCGAGGCAGTTTTTCTGGGTGGGGTTTTTATCGGGGTTTTTCCTCACCTGTAAGACAAATGTCAGGAAAACTTTAAGGCCCAAACGGTCCCCGATATCATATGACCATCATTCTTTATCATTATCATCCTTACCATTATCATTATCATCCTTCACCGGTGTGGAAAGCAACGGGAAGCTACCACACCTACACAATTCCCTAGTAAAGCTGAAGCATAGCATGAAAATGCTATGATTGCTGTGAAGGACCTGCCTTCGGGCAGAATTACTATGGATGGAATCTATAATTTAAAGTTTTTAATGTAAAAATGTAATCTTGCGTTTTGTACTCTGAGGGCGTTAATAATCTTCACTGGAAGAATAAATGCTAAAAGTAATCGAAAATAGGTTCTTATGGAGAATTTTCGGTCGCATAATGCTTCTGAATGAGGAATGTAGGAAGCTTCTTTCCATCTCTGTTCTGTCTCTTATTATTCTAGTCGACTGCACACCCATCACTGCACTAAATTCTTGAGACCGTCTCTGCCGTGGGCTTCCTCTGCAACTTTTTCCTTGTTATACGTAGACCCAATTTATTATATATATATAGTAATTCTGCCCGAGGGAGGTCTTTCATTGCCCTTTTCATGCTAAATTTTTGCAGCTTTACTAAGGATTTATAGGTGTGATAGCTACCCGTTGCTTTAAACATCGGGATGATGATAATAAGGATGATGATGATGGCCGGATGATTTTCGGGGACCGTTGGGCCCTAAACTTCCTGACATTTGTCTTACAGGCGAGGAAAACCCCCGAAAAAACCTCACCCAGGAGCCTGTCCCGACCGGAAATCGAACCCCGGCCCGCTGCGTGACAATCCAGCACGCTATCTCCAGACCACAGCGGTGGACATATATTGTCTGTCCAACGGATCTGTGCCCCCGTAAGATATGCGAACTAAAGCCTACTTCCTTTTCTGCCTCGGCAAATCATTTCCTTCCCTGCATTCCCATCTCTCTTCTCTCTCTCTCTCTCTCTCTCTCTCTCTCTCTCTCTCTCTCTCTCTCTCTCTCTCTCTGCACTGCAATGCTACTTCCTTTTCTGCCTCGGCAAATCATTTCCTTCCCTCATTCCCATCTATCTTCTCTCTCTCTCTCTCTCTCTCTCTCTCTCTCTCTCTCTCTCTCTCTCTCTCTCTCTCTCTCTCTCTCTCTCTTGCACTTGCACTCCAGTGTTGTCAACTCAACTCCAACCTTACATTATTCAATATTCAAGAGCCATGACACTGGGGGAAGTTTGGCAACATTCCTACTCGATAAGTTAACCTGCGGCTGCCGTTTGACGTAGGATTAGGGGAGTGCGTTGAAATGGTGCGAGTATTAGACGATGTCAGGGCACAGATCCGTTGGTCCGAGCATGTAGATATAATAATACTTCAATACACTGCTCAACTAGCCTACTACGCGCTTATCTTAATTCGTACTTCATTATAAATAACTATAAGCATAGGCTAATATACGAACTGAGGCCCGTTTTATAATTCTACTTTTTGTAGTTACTTATGACTAGTGTAAAATTTCCTAGATAGTCAGGTAAATCCTCTACTGCTAAATATGCAACATTGCTTTTACCAGTTAGCAATCTGACATTATGCAAAGAGTGTATGGAATAGAAAATTATACTCTGTACTGTATTGCATTCGCACATAACTCCAAAATATAGTAGCATATTTCCATTGTCGTTCTGTTAATATTTATCAAAGTTATCAAAATAAAAAAAAATCTACCAAGCCATAACAGTCTTAAAGGAAAATTTTAGAAAATTATTTTCAAGATCAATTTGTTGTATTACATTAAATTGTATACACTGCTATATATTTTTATGTTTATCGTAACTTATATAATAAACTACTTATTAGGAGTGCTAATTAGTAGTGCTCATATCATATGAAGTCCACCGCTGTGGTCTCGAGGTAGCGTGCTGCCTTGTTACGCAGCGGGCCCGGGTTCGATCAGCGGTCGGGGCAGTTTTCCTAGGTGAGGTTTTTATCGGGGTTTTTCCTCACCAGTAAGACAAATATCAGGAAAACTTTAAGGCCCAAACGGTCCCCGAAATCATATAATCATCATCCTTATCATCATCATCATCCTTCACCTGTGTGGAAAGCAACGGGAAGCTACCACACCTACAATTCCCTAGTAAAACTGCAAGCATAGCATGAAAATGCTATGATTGCAATGAAGGACCTGCTTTCGGGCAGAATTCCTATGGATGGATATCATGTGAAATAGCATTGTAGTTGACTGCTAAATAATACTCATAAATACGAGTCCTACACTTAATTTACAACTAAATTTACACTGGTACATTTTTTAAACAGGTTTCAAGTTTTAGCTGTCTAAATTATCATAAGTAATGCCACGAGTGATTTCCAAATTATCGACAAATTCACGACTCTCGAAGTGAGGAGTTAATTTATCTAGAGAATTTGGAAATCAAGAGTGGCATTTGTTAGGACTATTTAACGAGTAAAATTAAGCTGTTTACTCACAAATCATTATTTTAACTATAGTTATTTTAAAATATGTATATATTTAATGTAAACGGCGATGTTTGAAAACAAATATGTGAAACGATTGGTACGCTTCATTTGCTTATTTTGTTCTCACTGCAACCAGATCATATTATGTATTGCCAAAGGAACGCAATATTGTAAGAATGCACTCTAGTGGAGAAAAAAGTAGACACGTCAAACTGTATATTAATTCATTTCTGATGTCGTATGATGTAAATATGACAATTATATTTTTCTGGATGATTACCTGGGAAAAAATGCATTTAAGAAAGTGCAATCAGTTGTTTCTTTTTTTGGTGGTATAATCGATTGCTACAAATGTTTCATATTAACTCCTGCATGCGCTATGTGTTGATATTTATGCACTATATATACAATTTGGTAGCCATATATCTTAGGGAGTCGGTCACTGCATAATAATGCTATGACCTATTCAGAATGTTATAAAGGAGGTGCTTTCTTCATTATGATAAACTTTAGTTGGTAAATTCTAGGCGAAACACAACTGTGGTTGGTTGTAAATCGAAAGTCATTGAAATGTGATTGGTCATTGACTCCCATTTGGGGCATGAGTTAAATAGTCAGTGTACACTACTTACAAGCAAGCTGATAGTGTTAGAAAACAGGTCCCTGGTAAAATACACGGTGATTCAAAATTGACTTTACAACTTTACAAGCTTATAGAAATTTATTTAGAAGACCTACAGAATTGGTTTAAATGCCATATCATAGCACAACTCATCAAGTTTTCACCTATTGAGTCAACGTGGTTCAATGTGGCTTCCGTTGGTCATTCAGCAAACATCCAATCTGAAATCAATCTCCTCTCACACACGTTGCAGCATATCCGGCTTCAGTAACGCAACTGCGGCGGTGATTCGGTTTCGGAGCTCAGCAAGATTGGCAGGTAGGGGCCGAACGTACACTTTATCTTTAAGGAACCCCCATAAGAAAAAGTCCAGTGGCGTTAAATCAGGAGACCGAGGTGGCCATGTTGTTGGTCCCCCACGACCAATCCACCGACCAGGAAACCTCATGTTCAGAAAATCACGGACGTCGATGAGGTAATGTTGAACGCCGAACAATTGTCGCAGATTTAGTTTCTTCGGACAAAAACAACGAGCACGCTCGGCACCTGTGAAAGCAGCCATTTTGATATGAACTACGTTAGCGCACGCGGTGAGAGAACTAGGTACTATAAAACTATGTCGGTGAAAACTTGATGAGTTGTGCTATCATATGACATTAAAACCAATTCTGTAGGTCTTCTAAATAAATTTCTATAAGCTTGTAAATTTGTAAAGTCAATTTTGAATCACCGTGTATTGTTACAGTAGTTAGATAATGTAAATACAATACAATTTCAAGAACCAAACACACGATTTTAATTGAACGGCTACGATTGTTAGTTCCAAGTCGTTAAATGTTTGAGAATACATAATTCTCGCGATTTATGGTATTGTGTACTGAAAGACACTGATGGTGAGATTTTCATGGAATTCATGAAACGACGAGGTTTAGTAAGTCTATGAGCCAACGTAACCAACAGCTAGTGTATTTGAATGCGTATCCTATTCGCCAATCCCCTAGGAGTGGTTAATTAGTTCGAATCGCTTGTGTAATGAAATAAAAGGGATGACAGCAGTAATTGGGATTGGCAGAGAGCCTTGAGCTAGAAACTTACTATAGTAACAAATCTAATAACCATCATGGCATTTGAAAAATTCTGTGTTTGGAAATTAATTTCTGCGTGATCTCAGAAAAAATGACGCCAGTTTGTTATGGCTGAGGAAGAGGGAAGGGAGATTAGAATCGTTGATACCCGATATCTAATGAATGCCTTGAGCCTTGAGCTAGAAACTTACTATAGTACAAATCTATATAACCATCATGGCATTTGAAAATTCTGTGTTTGGAAATTAATTTCTGCGTGATCTCAGAAAAAATGACGCCAGTTTGTTATGGCTGAGGAAGAGGGAAGGGAGATTAGCATCGTTGATACCCGATATCTAATGAAATGCCTTGAGCCTTGAGCTAGAAACTTACTATAGTAACAAATCTAATAACCATCATGGCATTTGAAAAATTCTGTGTTTGGAAATTAATTTCTGCGTGATCTCAGAAAAAATGACGCCAGTTTGTTACGGCTGAGGAAGAGGGAAGGGAGATTAGCATCGTTGATACCCGATATCTAATGAAATGACACGGATGTATGAACAAAGCAAAAATGTTTTCGCAAAAGAACATAAAATTTGCTTCTCTAAGGAATTTAATGGGTTCTTATACCACACGTGGACATCGTAGCTTGTTTAAAATCACGTACTAGAAACTGCTGATTTAATATTTTATTGCAAAAAAATATGTGTAATTGCTGCAGCATTTATACGACTAATCCATTCATTCCTATTTAACAATTGAAAACATTCATGTCAGCACAGTGATGAAGTACTTGTGCCTACAATATACTGAAATACATTACTTCTGTGGTCTCGAGGTAGCGTGCTGCCTTGTCACGCAGCGGGCCCGGGTTCGATCCCCGGTCGGGGCAGTTTTTCTAGGTGAGGTTTTTCCTCATCTGTAAGACAAATGTCAGGAAAACTTTAAGGCCCAAATGGTCCCCGAAATAATATAGCAATCATTATCATTATCATCGTCATCATTATCATCATCATCATCCTTCACCGGTGTGGAAAGCAACGGGAAGCTACCACACCTACAATTCCCTAGTAAAGCTGCACGCATAGCATGAAAATGCTATGATTGCAGTGAAGGACCTGCCTTCGGGCAGAATTACTATGGATGGATACCTTATCTGCTGTTAGACTGATCCAAACATAAACACCAATTGTATCCTTCCGCCATTCGCGCCACAATTACTGTCATATTGACAGGGAGTACTTGTGAATTATATAAGACATGTGATATATAATTCATTTTTGAAAAATATAATTATGCACTATTACTCGAATTGCGTTTGCCACCAATTCATTACACTTATCAAAAGCATATTGCACATGTTTCCTTTTTATTTTATTTTTTTTTTATTTTGAGTTACAACCTTACTACGTGTTTTTTTTCTTTCCGAGCACTATTAATACTTGTACCCGACACACCGGTAAACTCAGATATTAAATTCACTATATCCTTTACTGGAAGATCTGGATACTTTTCACTAAACTTGTGAAATACATTTAAAACAACTTTTTTGACCATTAGTCAAAGGTTTGCCAGACTCGTGTTTTAAAAATTTAGGTGGCGACACGGCAGCAGAAGACGCGACACTTTCAGCCATGTTGTCGACTGAAGCATGACTCAAAAGAATATTTTTCTGTTTTGAATATTTTCATTCAAGAAGAATAACAAATATATTAAGAGAAAGTATTATTAATGTAATGAAGGGAACTACTTTTCCGCGTACTCACTGTTTCTACATGGTACTTCGGTGTCAATAACCAATGAAAAGCGAGCAGGTCACGTGGTTTTCTTGGACGAGGATCACTTTAAGAGCGGATAGCATATAATTATATGATAGGAGAAGACAAGAAACACACATCTTAATACAGTGATAAACTTTCTCTTCTCCCCATGGCGCAACAGGCCTACCAGCCGGCTGCTGGACTCACATCCACGTGTGTTAATCACAGGTAGACGATCATCCATCCAGTATATGGGTGTTATATGGTCAGGATACCGGGTTCCGCAGTCGTTATAGTTGGTTTTCTCAACCTGGAGCCGCTACTTGTTACAGCTACCCAAATGAATCACGATGTTGGGTGGGTACCGATCCCATACTAGCAGAAATTCCATGAGAAAATTTCTTCCCCCATGGGGACTTGAACCAGCGCAAGTCCCGTAGCTCTGCGCCAAGGCATCTTGCCTTAAACAATCGGCTATGGCGCAGGACGTAACACATTATGCAATTTTAAAATTACATTAACTATATATTGCAACTGATAGCTGTTAATACATTTAAGGAAATTTATTAATATTAATTTTAATGATTGACAGTAAAGTTGGTCAGTTGTTAAAGTAGGCGTTTTCATATTTTTGCCTGAGAGTGGAAGGCGTTGAATCTTAACCCGCGTGTCTATTAGTCAAGCCACAAAAAGAGCAGGGACGTCTATGGATTAAACAAAATCAGCGGAAGGGGCGGCATCACATGCCTCCAATTGCGTGCGAAACTCTCCTTAGTTTCGTAACAATGCACAGAATTTGTAACGAAATGAGACTTTGCTTAGTTTTGCTACTTTAGAAATATCCTATAGAAATTCGCATTGCTTGTTCTATCCTATTTCAACACCGGAATTAAAATATTTTAAAATGTCCTTCCTCGTTTTCATTGTGTAAACGAGATAAAATTCATCAATAGGCACTTCAATTTAACAAGGACCCGATTTTATTGCAAGTTCCTGAATGAAATGCTGTTTTTAAGATGACTATTTAACTCATGCCACAAATGCTAGTCAATAACCAATCATGTTTCAATGAAGTTTGTTTTACAACCAATGACAGTTGTGTTTCACCTCGCTCTTTATCGATTTCTCTTTATCAGCTTCTGCTTTTTTGATAAAGAAAGCTCCTCCTTTTTAATGTTCTGAACAGGTCAAAGCATTTATCTCCAACAAATACATTGAATATAGCAAATAATGAAAAGATTCCACGATTTTACTGATTTGTTTACTAAAAAAATAAATGAATAACCCGTAATGTTGATTATGATATATAGTTTGATGTGTTTCATTATTTCTCCACTTGGGTGCACTCTTACAATATTGCGATCTTATTTGGCAATAAATAAATGATCAAGCTGCAGTGAATGAACATAACCTCAGATTTTTTATTTGTTTTCAAACATCGCCGTTTATATTAAATATGTAAATATTTTAAAATAACTATAGTTAAACAGTGATTTGTGAGTAAACAGCTTAATTTTATTCGTTAAATAGTCCTAACAAATGTCACTCTTGATTTCCAAATTCTCAACATAAATTCACTCTTCACTTCGTGAGTCGTGAATTTATCGATAATTTGGAAATCACTCGTTGCATCACTTATGAAAATAAATCACTGACTTTTCTGAATTTTAAGTGTAAAGACAAGACATTTCGAAAATGCTAAATTGTCAACAGTCAAGTTTACTGGAGTCCCTATTAAGACTTAAAATAAGTAGTGCAAATTAGATGATTAAATTACAGAATTTCCGTATTAGGCTTTAATCCCTTATTCCCAAGTTCTTTAAATCTCTGCCAATTTACATTGTGCAGATCACTCGATCTTAATTAGGGATGAAGCGTATATCCGGTAACTATCCGGTATCCGGCCGGATAGTACTGGATACCGGATTAAAAAAATACGAAATGTAAAATTTAGGTACTTTATTCAATCCACATAAATATAATCACAATATATCTAATTATATTATTTTTAGTCTGAACATCTTACCTCAATATTAATGTTGATTTGTACTGACATGTTTCAAAACAAATCAACATTAATATTGAGGTAAGATGTCCAGACTAAAAATAATATAATTAAAATAACCTCAAAATATAACTTCCTAAAATTAAATATTAATTATACAATATATCTATTTTACAACAAACAAAAATTAGTACTGGAACTGTACTAAGGGCAAATTATGGTAAATCAATACCGATTTCTCTGCAGAGTGAGTCAGAAATTTATTCAAGAACTACGTTTTACATAAAAGTATATAAAATTTACACCAATAACGTTATGAAAATATTCTTGAATCATATTATTTTCATATTATGTAGCTACATGCCAAGATGTTTTCGACAAATTCGACATAGGTATGTATTATCACCTCACTATGATTGTTGTCGGTTATGTAAAAGCGGGTGCCGCGCGAACAATGGTTGACAATGATTAACATGCGGAATTATTATAGTGGCGGTAGTCGGCATCTTTGTATTTAATTATATATAACAGCTGCGGGAAAGCAAAACGAGCTGCTGGACAACCATCATAGTGAGGCTTCTGTACCTACACCTACTTACCTAACCATAACATCCAAATGATAAAATAGATCGACCAATTCTATGAAGTAATTAAAAACATAAGAAAAAAATAAAAGTTAGTTTTGTCTGATACTTACATACTTTTTTTTTCTCCCCTTCACCGCCACGAGAAATGTTAACATTGCATAACAAACAAACAGCAAACTTCGGATCGTCAATGTCTATATCAAAATATTCTCATGGAGATATTTTCTTTACCAATGTCATTTTACGTCGCTAAATCTTTTTTTATTAAGCTAAATGATCTTTGTTTGCAATCAATTCAACAAGTTAATGAAACTTTTATAAGATTCATGATGTGATCCGTTGAGGTATTATTCAAAATTAAATTATAAAATTATGGAATATACACCTGAAAGGTCCGTCTCCTCAACTTAATTAGTTGATTAGTTAAATAACTAATTAAGTTGAGGAGACGGACCTTTCAGGTGAATATTCCATAATTTTATATTCTAAGTTAATGAAACACTTGCTAACTTCGCTCATGAACGAAAAGACCCGAATTCAGACGAGTCCGCGCAATCGTTCATACGCCAACAAACGCGAGCGAGCTCGTTACGATGCGCCAATCGGCAATGTTTGGACGGATATCTGGTATCCGGCCAAACAACTATCCGTTTCATCTCTAATCTCAAAATCGCAGTCTATTGCTTGTGTGAGCGTTTAAAACTCTATGGTATAATATTCATTAATACCTTGTATACTGTTATATGCTGAGCTGAACACCTCGTTGTAGGGGAGGGAGCGAATGAAAACAAACCAAGTGGGGAGTTGGTACAACTGCAGGGGAGTTATCATATATATTGATCCAGAAACGCTGACCTTCAAACCGCCACTTCCAGTCTTACTGTTTTGAATAACGTATGCACTTTGTTTTGAAATTCTGTAGTACTTCTGTCTGAACACGCTCACCCGATCCTGACGTCACTGCAACATTACTCCTACAGCTGATTCAGCACAACATATAACGGCAGACTTAAAGGAATTGAAATTTTCCCCTATATTTTTGCAAGTTCTATGTTTTCATATATCGGTGCTTCATTCTTTTTCGTTAGAGGTTGGCAGTGGTTGGTTTCCCTATATATGTGGTTAACAGTATGCCAGGGTTAGCACCAAAGACAGGACAAAACAAGGGATACTACACCCTGACCCAAGGCAAAATATAAATTTGGGGTAATGGGGAAAAACTTGACATCCCACATATTTCTCAAATACTATTTTTTTCTGCATTATCGGCCTCTTGATTACGATTTGAAAATGTTGTGATTGTACGGAAAACAGTGAACTTCTTTTCTGACTAATCGTCAAATAAATTCTAAACGGATTTTCATACATATCAGAATTTATACTTAAAAATCTCAGTAAAACATTTTGTGGATTGTCAAGTTTCTCGCCCACGTCCCTCAATCCATATATTTTGCCGGTAATCTCACCCGGCCCACCGCTGTGGAAGGTACGGAGTACGCCGACAACGCCAGTGTAACGAATGGACCGCACACAAAATTAATTATATCCTATCCCAGAGTAATTAGTTTTCGATAACATTAAATCTTGGAATTTATAAAGTATATTTAACTGTGTGTGTGTGTGTGTGTGTGTGTGTGTCCGTCCCGTACCATAGCTATTTAAGGCATCATGCCATGATGTAGAGCTACGAGACTTGCGCTGGTTTGATAACCCATAAGGAACTTTTTTCTCGTGGTATTTCGGTCAGTATGGGACCGTTGCTTATCTAGAATCATTAGGAATTTGGGTAGCTATAGTAAGTACTGAGTTCAGATAGAGAACATCGGATATAAAGTTGGGATACCAGACATGGTGACCCTATATCACCCCTATACTAGTTAGCTGATCGTCCACCCCTCTGTTATTAACACGTCTCTCTCTCTTTTTTCTCTCTATTTGTCTCTTTCTTTCTCTCATTTCTCTCTCTTCTTTCTCCTCTCTCCTTCACCTCCCTCTTTGTCTCTCTCTCTCCGCCTCTTTCTCCCTCTCTCTCTCTCTCTCTTCTGTGTTTTGTTTGTTGTATGGATATAATGTATTAGGTCCTGGTGATCTTGTGGTTACCACGCTCTTAATATATATTCGGGTCCGCGTGGTTTTGTGGTCAGCATGCGGTCTCTGGTTCCGGACGTTTCGGCTTCAAACCATGCGAGAGATCGATGGATTTTCCAGTGCGTAACGTATTATGAGAATGTATTCTTTCGGATGGGAACGAAAACTTGAAAAACCGCGTCTTTGATAACATCACACTAAAGGACATTCAAACACCAAAAAAAAATGTCTGTGAGCAAAATTTTCAGTCCTTTCACAACCAGAATTGAATTACGACGCTAATGATCTAAGGTGTAACTAAGCGTCGTTTAATATATAATTCCATTCCATTCCATAGTGTTCTGCCCAAGGGCAGGTCCTTCACTGCAATCATAGCATTTTCATGCTATGCTTTGCTGTTTACTAGGGACTTAGAGGTTTGGTAGCTTACCGTTGTTTTCCACACCGGTGAAGGATGTTGATGAAAATGGTAAGGATGATGATGATGGCCGGATGATTTTCGGAGACCGTTGGGCCCTAAGCTTCCTGACATTTGTGTCACAGGTGAGGAAAAGCCCCGAAAAAACCTCCCCAGTAGCCTGTCCCGACCTGGAATCTAACCCGGGCCCGCTGCGTGACAAGACAGCACGCTACCTCGGGACCACGGCGGTGGACAAATATATAATAATATCCTATATAATGGACATGTAATTATGTAACAACATTCAACATCGTAAATTATCATAAGTAATGCCACGAGTGATTTCCAAATTATCGATAAATTCACGACTCACGAAGTGAGGAGTGGATTTATCTAGAGAATTTGGAAATCAAGAGTGGCATTTGTTAGGACTATTTAACGAATAAAATTAAGCTGTTTACTCACAAATCATTATTTACTATAGTATTTTTAAAATATTTAATATATTTAATGTAAACAGCGATGTTTGAAAACAAATGAGAAAAAATAGGTACGCTTCTACTGCTTCTTTTGTTTATCACTGCAACCAGATCATACTATTTATTGCCAAAGGAACGCAATATTGTAAGGAGGAGCTTTCTTTAATATGGTAATTATAACACTGATAAATATTTGGTGAAACACGACTCTGATTGGTTGTAAAACAGAAATCATTGAAACGTGATTGGTCATTGACTCCCATTTGGGGCATGAGTTAAATAGTCATAAAAATTAATATTTATAGCGATATAATCCTTTATATATACTGTATTTGTGAAAGACAACTGTTTGCATAGCTGTACTAACCATATGACCATCGCTGACATATGTAGGGAAATAAACGTTACTAAAATTAGTTTGATAACCTCATGGATATGGGTTAGATGAACCTGGGGCAAGTAACATTACCAAGATTAGTTTGGTTAAGAATTTTCCCACTAGAAAGACACCCATATCCCGAAGCAAATATTATGTTGGTTATGAAAAAGAGACAAAAAATGGTATTTTTTGAAATTATACGGACACCACTAATCAATGGTTGAACATTATAGAACCCATAATGCCAAGGTAGTTTAAGCCCATTTTAAAGCAAACGTGAATTTATTTTTCGATAAACTTATTATACATTGTGCAATCCTTGATTTCGTGTGATATCACAGTATCTGAGAATGAACGTTATGCTGCAACATGCATGTGGTTGTATTAATAAGAGAATGCGCGTCTCACAGGAACATTGTAGAATATATAGACGCATAAGCTGGTGAAACACTCATCTCTGAAAAATACTCTCAAAATGAACAACGCTGATGGAAGTAAAAAAAAACTTTATTCGACACAATATTCGCAGAGTACTTCTGCTCTATATAACTAACTCACTGACACTATCCAACCCGTAGGTTCATGGCCTCGTGGACGTAAGTTCTCTCCATACATCCGTATCCTGAGCTAATGTTTTCCAATCATTCCCTGTATAATCTACTTCCCTCAAATCATAGTCAATGTTATTATCCCACCTCGTTCTTGGTCTACAAATGGGCGTTTTCCCTCTGGTTTTCCTACAAGAAACTTCTATGCACGTCTTTCATTCCCCATTCGTGCCACATGTCCTGCCCATGGCAGTCTACGAAACTTAACTGTTCTTATTATATCTGACTTCCTATAAAAACCATGTAGTTCACTGTTAAGTAGTCTTCTCCATTCACATGTCTGTTCATCTCTCTGAACATCTATCTTTGGTTCAAACATTTTCCCAAGAATTTTATTCTCAAATACTCGTAATCTCCTTTCCTCCCTTAGTTAGAGTCCATGTTTCGCATCCGTATATGTGGATAAAATATCATAAAAACCTACCATTTGCAACATTAACTTTTCTAACTTTCTCGTACTCTTAATTAAGACTATGACATGTGGCTGATAATTTGTCCCATGCAGTTCTTGTTACGATGGCTGCGCCTCATTTTTCAATGTCCTAGTCGTCCCGTGCATTACATACCGTTGTTATCTGGAATTAGAGTTATTCTAAGAAAGGTATGCGGTTCAAATATCGCCCATATAAGGTAAATTTGAGCTTGAAGGTTTGTTAAAGTCATATGGAATATTACATTGTAATTAATGTATCGTATAGGTAAAAGCTTGTTAGCATCGTAATACAATAATAAATTTGACACACAATATCAGCCCATTGTGTTTCGATCTACAAATTTATCTTACATCAAAGTGGTACGTTTCTGGAAATGGGTTCCTTGTCAAAACTTTATCTATGTCCCCTCTACAGCACCTAGAAGTATGTAATACGTATTTGAATCACCCTGTAAAAGGAGATTATAATGCGATTGTGTGTTGAATCTTCTGTTAGAGAGTAAGTACTGGTAGTCAAATTACGAAGCGTCTTGAATAGCAGAACTAAGTGTTTTTTTTTTCGATCTTGGAGGCGGGGCTATAAGAGTTCTGTTCATTGAATGTAAAGGTCGTTCACCGCTGTGGTCTAGTGGTAACGTCATTGTCTCAGACGCAGCGGGCCTCGGTTCAATCCCCAGTTAGGACAAGTTTTCTGGATGAGTTTTCTGGTGTTTTACTCGCCTATAAAACAAACTTTAAGGTAACATTGGGACCTAAGTAGTCTCTAAACATCATCTGGCCGTTACAGTCATCCACCTTGTTTAATATACATCTATGACTGAATAGTGTGTTTTGTCTTAAAATTTTCGTGTTGTCTCGGAGGTAGACCCTGGCATTGAACTGATCACACATCCAGGGAGACCTTGTATACCCTTGTGTTGGGGGGGGGGAACTGTGTTTGATCAAGAAATGAAAATCCTCTCCCGTCGGGTCGAGTCCCTTCGAGACCCGGGTTTGCGAGGCATATTAAAATACCTACAAGATGAGAGGTTAAATTGAGTAAATAAATAAATAATATAAGACAAAAGCATTTGCTCATTTTTGGTTTGGTAATGAAATTAAAAGTAATTTCTGGTTAATAATTGTGTTTTCATGGGAAAGTAGTCACATTGTATCGACAGAATAAGTGAAGTGTTGCAAGCAAGTAGGAAATATGCGATTACAGTTCTTTCTCTTTCCTTTGATTTGAATACTTCCTTTGAAGCACAGCATATTTAGTAGGTCAGAGAGCACTTGCAATATTTCGCCAACACAACTACACCTATGCAATCAAATATTTAGTGTGAAAGCTGGCATCTTTACATTTTTAGAAATATTATTATTTTATACTGAAATCTGTATTAGAATATTTTCCCCACATAATGAAAAGTTTATTGCCATGTCCGCAAACATCTTTAAACTGTAATTTTTGGAAAAATAGTATTCCTAACATACATTTAAAATTCTATATATTTTATAGCTTTATGGCATTTTTGTATACACATTTTCTCTTCCAAAGATTAGTGATAGTGAATGTCCATTAATACGTCCGTTCTTTTTTGTCCAGCTTTTAATATCAAAGAGCATGTTGGGAAATTTGGCAATTATTTGTTTTATTCTAAATCCTAGACATTGAGAGTGCTGAGGAACCAACCTCATCTGAAGTGATTGTTATTACCGTATGTAGCAGATGGTAATACAGGTTGCTATAAGGTTAATATGTTGTAGTCACTCAACCATAGTTTGTTTTCTTAACCGGATTTAAGGACACCCAGGACTTGTTTGGGTTAAAAACATATTTTTTTTTTTCATTTTGCTTAAAACATCCAGAAAGGTCTATTTTATTAAGTTATTTAGTAAGGAGCAGACATTTCCTTTAACTTCTAACTATATTTCTTATTATTTTGCTCCTATTTTTAGTCTATTTTTATCTTTACTATTATGAATAATCTTTCCTTATTTAAGAGGTCTTTTTACGTAATATTATTTTGCCGATTTTGGGCATTTAAACCCATACAAATTGATTTTTAAAAATGGCGTTTCCGTGTTCTGCTAATGTGTACATTTTTTTTTTTTTTGCATTTTCCCGTAACTTGATTTTTTTTTTCATATTTTGGTACACTGAAACTATAAAATATAGGAGAATAATTTTTGGCATGAATATGCAGTTTAAATAGCTCTATAATAATAAGGTAAATGTATCTCTGTGCTATTGGTAGTATTTGAAATAAAAAATGTATGCAACATTTTTAACAAAAAAAAAGTTTTGGTCTTCGATTTTTTAAATAAATCACAATCCACATCTGAATACAAGCAAACATTATTGTCAAATGAATTATGGGCAATGACATAGTACTAAATTTTGGAAGTAATTGGGTAAGTAGTTCTTGAGAAAAATTGTACGAAGACAATACTTTTAAGAGGTTGAAAGTTTTATTTTCATCTTTTTTTCTGTATTTTAAATTAGTCGTGAAGAAATATGTCTAAAAAGTTAACCAGAATGTTATTATGTTCAGGAGGACTTATTCAATTAGTGACATGATTTTCATGCACTTAGCTTAAGAATAAGCTGAAAAAAATAATTTTGAATGTTGCATATTTTTAATCCAAATTGCTAGGACATTAGTACCCGGTGCCCTTAATCATTTCATCACATCAGAGAGCTACTCAGTTTTTCTCTCGTGGCTGAGTGGACCCCATTCCAGATCAAATGCCAAAATAAAATTAATTCATGTAACTGATAATCGAACCCGGGACTCCTAGAAAGCTAGTCAACGTGCTATCTTTCACACCACAGCGTTGGTGCGTGCGTGTGTGTGTGTTTGTTTGCTTGTGTGTGTGTGTGTGTGTGTGTGTGTGTGTGTGTGTGTGTGTGTGTGTGCAAGAATAAATATGATCACCGTAACATTGAATATTGATGTTCTCTTAATAGTAGCTACTTGGATTTGACCTCGGCCACGGTCGATCGAGTTTTCTGCTTAAAGGAATTTCCAGGAGTAACTTTCTCCTGTGGTAAATTGAAAAACGTCGATGCTTTAGATAGAAGGTATATACTATATTTCTAACAGATTTCTCAGGTGTGGGAATTCATTATTTTAATAGAAATACTAGACGAACAGAGCATATCTATCACAGTTTCATGAAAAACGTTTCTTATTCAGATACTGTCACGTCTTATGTTATACTCAGACAATTCCCTTACGTGTCCAGTTCAGCTGCAAATATCTAATTTGTATTTCACGTTCACCAGGTATTGAGCAGTATTTTTAGATTAATGTTGTCAATGATTTGATTTTTATCACAACTTATTAATTTCTTCATAGGAGTGTGCAACATTTGGTCCTTGATAAAGAGACAGCAAATGTCCAGAAGTGTAAAATGTAGGGAGGAGTGTGAAGGCCAAACTAGTGGTTCGGTTCCACTCCGAATCCATTGTCCGCGAAATACATTCCCTAAAATTGCAGTATGTGGACCGCGAAGTTAGTCACCAGTACCATAATGAGGTGTTTCTATACATTACTATAAATATAATTTAACATAATAGAATCGAAGTTTCTTAAACCGGTATTTATAAACGGTATATTTTCACTTAATAATCTTGTCTCATTTCCTACCAAAAGTACGATTTATGAGTAACAAGTTACATTCGTGTAAATTATTTATTAAAATTACTAAAGATAACTCTCAATATCATTTCACTTGTAAAATGAGGATTTATTTTTATTTGAAAATTCTATCACTTTTCCTAAGGATACTACATTCAATATAAGTTACTGGAGAATTTTAAAAGTAAGGTATAGAAGAGAATTAGTTAAAATTGAAGTGTTTTTGAATAAATAATTTCATAGCTTACAACTGAATGTTTCTGCTTTCAGATGAAAAGTATTACTAGTTTCTTTAAGGAAGGAAAATTACGATCCCGATTACTTGTCGAGAAATTTTAAAGTAAATATCTGAAAATATCATCTATCATTAATGTTACACTTTTGCCCACACGGATTACGGAGGTAATGTCTACATTGACGATATAATTAAACATGTGTTACTGATTACAAGTCCACCTATGTATTCTCGAGGTAGTGTGCTGCCTAGTCACGCAGCGGGCCCGGGTTCGATTCTCGGTCGGGACAGGTTCCTGGTTGGGGATTTTTTCGGGGTTTTTCCTCACCTGTAAGACAAATGTCAGGAAACTTATGGTCCAACGGTCCGCGAAAATCATCCGGCCTTCATTATCATAATCTTCCTTCAATTGGCGTGGAAATCAACGGGAAGCTACCACACCTATAATTCCCTAGTAAAGCTGCAAAGCATAGCATGAAAATGCTATGATTGCAGTGACGGACCTGCACTGGGTCAGAATTACTATGGATGAATAGATTGATTTTATTGAATACTAGCTTATACCCGGCGTGCCCTGCTACACCTAAATAAATGAAAATTAATGTGTTTTTATGTTTAGTTGAATAAGTAAAAGGAAAAAAATAATTATAAATTTCTATTTTTTAGACACCCCGTGCTGATATCTCGTTCTTCTTGTCGTAAATAAGCTGAAATACGAAAATTAATGTGTTTTATGTTTAGTTGAATAAGTGAAGGGGAAAATATATATCGTAATTATTATTTTTAGGTATCCCGTGCTGTTTACCCGGGCGTAGTCCGGGAATCTACTCATCCAGATCTTCTTGGCATAAATGAGCTGAAAAGACAAAAATTAATGTACTTCTTATGATAAGTGAATACGTAAAATGAAAAATAATTATAAATGTATACCGTAATTATTTTAAGATTCCCGTGCTTATTACCCAGTGTTGCCCGGAAATCTACTTATCTCGATCTTCTTGGCATAAATGAGCTAAACGACAAAATGCGTTATTGTGAATTATCCGTAAAAGAATACCCGCCGTGTGCTGCTATGCTTGCACAGGAAACTATGTACTTGTCTCGATCTTCTTGGCATCAATGAAAGACAAGAAATGGTTATTGTGAGTTATCCGTAAGAGATAAACATAATATGCTGTCGCGGACTTTTTTGTAGAACTTTTTGAGATATTCAATTCTGTGTACATTAATTTTGTGTATTTGTTATGGTTTAGGCAGCGTAAGCCATTTAAGCGTCCAAAGAGCTACTTTTTTTTCACGTTTTCCACTACAAAGGGCGATTTTTAAGGGTGTAGGAGTTGAGTATCACAATTTTCTTATAGCCTAAGTTAATCCCGGGAATCTCCTGAACATTTTGCAAAAAGCCCCATCACAATCGGATCAACGGTATGGCCGCGCATAAAGTACGAACAAACAAACATTCATTTTTATATATGAGATTTTAACTGTTAAGAATTTCAAACAACAAAATTATTCCTCGTTGATCAGATTATATTACTGGGGAAACAGGATATGGAGTCAAAGATTCATTAGTAATTGACATTTTCACACTTAAATGTATTAAATAAGGTTCTGAACTACGTGATCTTTATGGGAAACCAGATGTAATTAGAGCAGTTAAGTCTCGTAAACTGCGATCGGCAGGACATGTGGCACGAATTGTGAATGAAAATTCCTTGTAAGAAAACAAGAAAGAATGCGCCAGGTAATTAGGACAAGAGTGAGTAGGGAGAATAATATTTACCATGATTTGAGAGAAGTAAAATTGCACAGGGATGATTGGAAAACATTAGCTCAGTTTTCGAAGCCACGAATCTACAGGTTCGATAATGCCAATGAGTTAGTTTGTTAATAAGTGTGATAAAAATATAACTGTGAGATAGTGTATGTTTGTGAGTGTTGGTGCTTGCGCACAATTCAGATCTTTATGCAAACACATATATTTATTTGTAGGTTCATTTGTAACATTACCCTGCCTTTGCATTTATGAAAACGCCAACCATATTTTTGGAATGTGCTACACACATTCATTATTGCATATTTAATTGTAACCATCAATTTCAAATAAGATGGTGATTTTGTTTTGAAGACGGATGCAGGGACACTAAGTGAAATTGTGGGAGTCAAAAGCATTCACAAAAACAAGTACAACGAAATGAAAGTAAAAATAATTTAATGTCTCTGTGCTACCCCTTAATCTATTTACTTCCTCCATCCATCCCTTGCTGGTGATAAATGGAAATTCATAATGACTTTAGATGAGATATACGTTAATGATTTTAATAACCCCTCGGGCAACGTTTGGCGGCCAAGATGTGTAAAAAATTTAACAATTGGTACACCGATTACAGAGATTGTTTTTCAAACGACTTCATGTTGGTTACAGGATTTTGCTACAATGAAAATTTAACCATTAGCAGAGTCAAAATAAGCTTAAGTTAACTCTGCCTACTACCAAGAGAAAAGACGGCGGAAAAGTTGGTGCATGTAGACGCATGTCAACCTAATCGGTCAAACTTTGCTCTTCTGCCAGTCTTTTCTCGACGATACTGGAGGTTTTAACTAGTGTTTTTACTGTGTATAGTGACGGAAAATATGTCATCACATTTACGACACTGGTCTCATGAATTTTTCACGGAATTCATAGAACTGTACCACAGTTTTCCTTGCCTTTGGCATTGTGAAATCGAAAGATTACAGCAATATAGATAGGAAAAACCAAGCTTACGCCGCTTTGGTTAGTAAATATAAAGAAGTGGTTAGTAAAGTATGTACAGAATCAGTCACAAAAAAATCAACTCATTTCGAAAAGTTTACCGTAAAGAATGTGCGAAAATAAAAGCGTCAAAGTGTTTAGTTTGGGAGTCAGACTTCTGATGCAGTTGGTAACGTAGAGTAACGACCGACCCAAAGACTGAGTACAAGTTTGAGTAGTGTAGCCGCAAGACATTTGTGTCAGTCTTATTTGATCATGCAAGAATGACGGCAAAACGTTACGTGTAGACCAAGCCTAAGTTTTAGTCTCTCTTTATTATGGTGGTAAGTCGTTTGAGAGAAGCCGAAGGCAGGTCCTTCACTGCAATCATAGCATTTTCATGCTATGCTTGCAGCTTTACTAGAGAATTGTGTAGGTGTGGTAGCTTCCCGTTGCTTTCCACACTGGTGAAGGATGATGATGATAATGATAATGGTAAGGATGATAATGATGATGGCCATATGATTTCGGGGACCGTTTGGGCCTTAAAGTTTTCCTGACATTTGTCTTACAGGTGAGGAAAAACCCCGATAAAACCTCACCCAGAAAAACTGCCCCGACCGGGGATCGAACCCGGGCCCGCTGCGTGACAAGGCAGCACGCTACCTCGAGACCACAGACTGTATTTATTTTTGTCAAGTACTTGTACGCAGAATGGAAATTATTAGATTAAAATTCAAGTAAAATATATAAGCCCGCTGCCTTAATTTTGACAGGAATTTTTATTGGTTTCCCATAGTAGATAGGTCTTTTCAAATGTATGATTAAAATAGCACGTATCCAACTTGATTTTCATAATCTTCATATTTCTAAATGCTAAATTCTGGGAAATATTTATGATCCAAAGACCGTCGAATTTCCCCAATAATATCTGCAATCCTTTATAAATTTTGCAGTTAAGTTGCTATGTGTATAATATTACTAGCTCTGAGTCATTTCTTTATATTGAAAAAAAATATATAACTTTGATGTTTGCATCTACACAGTGTACTATTTGAACTACACAGTGTACTATTTGAAATATCTTCACGATGTCTAGCTAGGAGTTTCTACAGCACCTTATGAACAGTTGTATTCGTATGGCTACGAGAATCGTTTTCATCCCCACATTCCATTTGCAGTACACATAAAACCGCCAATACAAAAATAAAATGCAATTTATGCTTAACGGCAAAACATCAAAGTGCGATGGTCGAAACCTACAGAGAAGAGGCTTTATGTTTTGTTTCAGTTTATACTTTTTTACTCTAGCTCTTTCTAACGAGAGATCGGATTAAAAAAGCGAAATGTTTCAATACAGAGCGCGTAGCCTTTAAAATTCGGACACGGGCTACGATATAATGTATATTCTGTTATAAATGGTATGAATCTATGCTTCTAAAATTCATGTACAAATTCTCTCTGATTCTAAATTAAAAGCTAGTGGTTTCAATCTGAGGTTAGTCCCCTTAACAAATAGTGTTTATGAATTTTATACAGGCTCACATGTAAAGACATGAAATATAAACTCAACTTATTAAACACATGTTATTATACCATGCAGGAACACTTGTCACCCCAACTCATATAAAAACTGAAAATATATAATTTGGTGATCCTTCCAGTTATATCATATGGTTGTGCAACAAGATCTTTTACTTTAAGGTAGGAAAAAATATTACGAATAAGATTTGAGAATGAAGTGCTTAGGAAAATTGTTGGTACAAAGAGAATGGAGAAATCTACATCAGGTAAGCTACATGATCTTTATGGAAAAACACATATAATAAGAAACTGCGATGGGCAGGGTATATAGCACAAGTTGGTCATGGAAACGCTTTTTTATTAGCCTAAATGAAACGACTGATCGCATAAACTGCAAAGGACAGGACATGTAGCAAGAATTGGCAATGGAAAAGTGTCTTGGAATCTTCTTGTTTTATTAGCCTAACTGAAGTAACTGTGCGTACTACATTTACTTGATTCAAGGAATCAGTGATTTATTATTGAACTTATATAGTCCTATTATTGGTATTCCCGTAAACTTAAACGCAATTCATGTTGTCTACTGAAGATGCCTTTATGACCATGAGAGATGTTTGGAAACATATTTTCCTCAAACATTTTATTTCTTTAGGAGAATGAAAATTAAGATTATAGTTATTCTCAATTTTCAACGCAAAACAATTGTATTTCACTCCATCCATCCGTAGTAATTCTGCCCGAGGGCAAGTCTTTCACTGCAATTATAGCATTTTCATGCTATGCTTTGTAGCTTTACTAGGGAATTATAGGTGTGGTAGCTTCCAGTTGCATTCCACACCGGTGAAGGATGATGATTATAATGATGGCCGAACGATTTTCGGGGACCGTTGGGCCATAAGTTACCTGACATTTGTTTTACAGGTGAGGAAAAATATCGAAAAAACTCACCCAGGAGCCTGTCCCGACTGGAAATCGAACCCGGGTCCTCTGCGTGACAAGGCAGCACACTACCTGGAGGCCACAGCAGTGGACTTATTCTACTAATGATATGCAATTGTAGACTTCAGAAATGTGGGAAATTATTAAATACTTCATAAATCTAAGTAAGCCAATTGGTTACGTTTATGTAATCTCGTAATTTATAAATTTATTGATCTCTTAGGATTATGGGACAGGAGTATTTTTTACAAATAAAGTTACTGTTAATATTGGCTAGCAACTTACTGTGCAATTTTGTTTTCGTTTAGGCTTATGTTTGCTGTAATGTGGGACATTATCCAATATTCTCCAATTTAAGAGCAGTAGTAATATTTCCCAGTATTTTTTTATCATAAAATTTTGCTTCCCTCGAGAAAATTCCGTTGAAAACATCTTATTCGGAATGCAATTGCTGAACACGTACGCGTTATATTGGGTGTAATTGCAGCCTCTACACTGCTAAGATTTATGAAATCCATTAAAAAAAGTCGGTGTGCATCACATTAATTTCTATAATTTTCTAATTTTCAGAATTGATTTAAATTACGTGTAGTTTAGCAGTTTGGACAATAATACGTCATTTTCGATAGAAAATGCAAAATATAACTGCTATCTAGATATAAAATAAAATTACAGCATTAAATTTCAAGGTACTTCATAGACGTTTATGCCGCCAAAGTTTTTGTAGCAATTATATACTGCAGTCTGTTATGTTCTATAGTTATTTCTAAATGTGGTCAAATATAACTGAAACTTACGAAATATATATAGACCTATTAAAAAAAAGGAGGCACTCAGACATAAAATATAACTAACAAAATTAAAACTTTCGGGAAATCAATTCCTAAGTTTTGATCATACTATTAAGTACTTTATTTTATCAAAAAATCATCTAATTATGTTACACAAGTATTTTATGTCTATTAAGAAATACAGCGGGGCACGCCATAGCGTAGTGGTTAAGCCGCTGCGCTACAAGCCGGAAGATCGAGGGGTCGAGTCTTGGTGGGGTCAGGATTTTTAAACTGACCCAAAACGTCTGGCGGCACCATGGCCCTGGGTCGACTCAGCCTCTAAAGGAAATGTGTACCAGACGCTTGTTCTGGGGATAAAGGCGGCCGTCACACAGGGCTGACTTCAAGTGCCGATTGTCCAGAAAAAGTGGCAGCCTTAACCTCCCACTACCCCAAGGGCCTCTGTCGTGGGATCACTACTTTTTTTTTAAGAAATACAGCTCTTCGTTTTTTTTTTCTGTGTATATAAGAATTAATGATAGAGGAGGGGTACACGCAGATACCTTGTTTTTCATTTTAATGTGTGTTCCTGTTTCCTAATAGCTACAATCAAATGTTCTCTTTTGTTATTAATATATGCTGCAAAACATATTGAAATATTTTTACCATACGCTCAACTCATATTTGTTGAATGATAAGTTCAAAATCTACTTTCTTTAGATATCTTAAATGCGGAAAAGTAAACTCCTTTGCTAGAAAAGCTTACATACACTTACCAAATTATTAGAAAAATGAATTTCCTTCTCTCGAGTCGCGTATTTAACTTCTTTCGATGAATTGATAACTTACAAAAGCTCACAACATGTATTTTTGCAATATACTCGAATATAACAGGTAAATGATTTTGATTAGGATACAGTTCTGTGATATAATAACTTTAAGAATGCAATTGAATTAAAATTGAAGTAGTCGATATAAGGAATATCTCCGCGCAGTCATGAACCTCTGGATTCGATAGATCCAATAAGTCAGTTAGTTACGACCGTAAGGGCTTCTCTTCCTCTTCACCAGGATGAAATTGTACATATAAAACAATTATGAATTATCTGCATGTTTAATGATACATAATAGGTATAGGCTACAAAATATAAAGTTGACAATGAAAGAAAGAAAAAATAATATTGATAATAGTAATAATAATAATAACCTGTAATTTGATTAAGTAATTGACTTGATAAAGAAAGTGTAAAATATAAAGGAATAATAAAAGCATACTTGGAACACGGTTGTATATTATATTGTCTAAGAAAATATTTAGTAAGCTGGATATAGCAAGTATATTTATTGGCTTATTAGGTATATTAAGGTACGTACACACTTGCGCGCCGCGCGCGCGCACCATTTTCGTCACATTTGGACGGGGTTTTAAGGTGCGCGCGCGCGTCTCGCATCACGATCCACTCATTGTCGGTTTTTTCCACGAACACTTTGATGGTTCGCTGTTTAGATTTAGTTCGTTGTTTTCGGTACGCACCTATTATTTGAGTATGGAGTGGTCAGAGGAAAACATGTTAAAACTTATTGATATTTATAGAAGCAAGCAATTATTGTGGGATCCTCAACATAAGGATCATTTTAAAAAATCATTGAAAGGAGATGCCTGTTTTTTTTTTAATGTTATGTTTTTTTTTTTTCAATGTTATGTGTTTTTTGTGTGTATTGTAATTGAATGAATAAATTAGAATTATTTAAAAAAAAATATTTAAGACGTTCATTTCATAATATTATGTATGAAGTATCACAAAACAATACAATATATAAACACATTTATTACTAATTATTTATTTATTTCTTCAAATACTCCAAAGAGCAACACTGCTCATGTTGAGGGGCAATATACAAAAAATAATGGTCATAAAACAATTAACAATAAAAACAAGAAAACAAATTCAAGCATAAGTTTAAGTAATACAAACTACTATAGATACACAATATATATACACATATAAATACAATATTTAAACAGGATAATATTAATAATAATAAAATTAACAAAATTAACTAAGAAAGCAATGAGAAAAAATATTTTTAATACAATTAGAAAAATGTTTAACATTCGTGAAATGTTGATATTCAATAGGTAAGTTATTGTAATGGTTGATTAATGCATAACGAATCCCTTTTATACCTTTTTTTTTTTGAGAAACTAGCATCTTTGTGCAATAACGTACAACCTCTAGTATAATAATCATGTACATCTTTATTAAAAATTAAGGCCATGTTATGGTGAGATAGATTCTTAATAATTTTAAATAAATATATATATATATATATATATATATATATATACAAATCATATATTTTTTTAAAATTCCTTTAATGCTATAATATTTGAAAAAGTATAAATAAAGTTATAAGATGTAATAAGTAATAAGCGTAACCAGACGTCCCGATTTTGGCAGGACAGTCCCGATTTTTAACAATTTGTCACGCGTCCCGCGGCATTTTAAAAAAAGTCCCTATTTTTGGGAAAGAATGCAGGACAAGCGGGAGAACGGAAAGGGAATAGACATGGTTGGTTACACCTGCTCTGCAAAATGTCTAATGAAGGTTTGTGGGTTTCCTATGGATCGCAGGAGGTTCGACGAACATAACACGCGCCGCGCGCCGTTCGTGTTCGCGGCGCGCATATGTGTACGTACCTTTACTATGGAGATATTTAAGGTGACTGATCTAATTCTATTAAATATTACTGTTACCAAAATAAAAAGTTATGCGCAAAGATATACTACTTGATATATTATAAACTTTGTTCTGTTGAATATAATATACCAATACTAGTTTGGCTGTAAAATGTGTAATGTTCTTCCATGTATTTTTATTAAGTATTACCAAAAATAATGACCATATTGATAAATTAAGTAAATTATTTAATCTAAGAAATTTGTTGTTGGTAAAGGAGTTGCAGACAAAAAATTGAACCTAAAATTCGAGAAAATATATCTGAAATTATAAAGTTTGAATGTTTTTACATTTGATACTCATGTTTCACTATTGAAATGAAGTATGTGTACTGAATGGTTGAATGATATCAGAGAACTTAGAGATTGGAACAAAACGAAATTATAACAAAAAAATTAAACTTTTACAGAATATGTAAAATTCCTTATGAATATAAGGGGATTCTTTAAAATTTCGTGCAAAATTCTGATATATTAATATGTTTATGTTAATTAGAAGTTTTATTTAACGGCACTTTTTAACAGCTTACATCATTAGCGTTGCTATTCAAATCGCGGAGTTGAAAGTAGGTAGACATTTTGTTTGGAGGTCTTTTATTTCTGGCTTGGGATTCTTGTACCTGCAATGTTTTTCTCTTCTTTTCTCTCTGGTTACCTTAATGATATGCTGTGCAACGTTAGTATTTCAGTGATGCGTACATTTGATAGTTATATATAAAATATGTACCGTGTTTGTTCGATTTTTTTTCATAGAGGCTTATATTTTATGTGCATGCCATTGATTATCTCCGGCTGCTGACCTCTGGTTAGAGAATAAAGTAATTACTCTGGTTATTTTTAGATTTTAGTCGGGACTTCAATTTGAGTTTTAAAAATTAAAATAGTTTCTCTCCGCCATTACTCTGTACGGTAATATGTCAGCCGATATATATATATATATATATATATATTTTATAAATATATTTTTGACATTTGGCAATGAAGGCAAATATGATATGAAAAGAAAAAAGAATGCTTGAGTCGGGATTTGAACTCGAGTCTCTAAAGTCTGTACCTTTAGCGCTCTAACCAACTGAGCTACCCAAGAATTCCAAGACAAACATACAATTTTCTTATACATGTAGTATTCTCAATTCACACAAGAGGTAGCGGAAATTTCTTCCAACTGCCATCTAGCGGCTAACATAACAGTTAAGCAAATTATGTTAGCCGCTATATGGCAGTTGGAAGAAATTTCCGCTACCTCTTGTGTGAATTGAGAATACTACATGTATAGGAAAATTGTATGTTTGTCTTGGAATTCTTGGGTAGCTCAGTTGGTTAGAGCGCTAAAGGTATAGACTTTAGAGACTCGAGTTCAAATCCCGACTCAAGCATTCTTTTTTCTTTCCATATATATATATATGTGTGTGTGTGTGTGTGTGTGTGTGTGTTGTGTGTGTGTGTGTGTGTATGTATTTTAAATGGCGAAGTACTTACTGTCTATCATACAATCACATGTTTTTCCTTTATTGAATCCTGTCTGAAGATATTCGTTTCCCTTTCACTGATGAGAAAGGGAAATGGTTTTACTACTATTTAATTAATTTTATAACACAGCTGTTAGCTGTAATTAATGTTTACCAGGAATTGTGCTAGTTGTCTTAAAAATCTTCTGTTTCGGAAACCATATGCATTTGTTTTGACGAAGCGTATGTCAGTTGTATTAGGTGGGTTACAATGGTGTGGGGAAGGTGTATTTTTTATCCTGTGGTAGAAAAGTGAGGTTAGAATCACTCGGGTATATTCGGTGTTCCTCGGCGACTTGGCTGAGTCCCGGGCCTTGCAGGCAACGGGCCGGCCGGTAGGTTTCTGATTCCAGCTCCCACGAAATCAATAGTGCGTGGAACCTAGAGAGCACAGCGTTGCCGCTTCTTCTGTTTTCGTACAACGAAAACACCCCCTCATCCAATCATTAAAATGCATTTCTTAAGATTCGCTGTTAACTACAAAACGAATTGACACGAAAATGACTCCCTTGTAGTGTTGCACATAAATAAAATTTCCATTGTCACATCTGCAAAATGCTTGCTGTAAACGTGATAATGAATTCAATATTGAAATTGAAAACTCTTCAATATTATTCAGCACTTTGCTATTATAATTCTCGTAGTAAGATTAATTTCAATATAGTAAGTAGAAATGCAATATGTAATAGGATTTTAATCACAAATAGAATTAGCATACATATGTTAAATACGATTAATCAGCTTTTGAAAAAAAAAAAACGAACTATTTTTCTACAAGCTGTAACAATCCAAATACATTATTGCAATTTCAGAAATTGTTTATAAATATCATTAAGAATTTCCCTTTTCAACTATATTTAAATCATTTCTTGCGTCTGAAATAAATGTTACGGCAGTGAATATAAATTACACACCTTAACTAAGGGACTTTAATTAAAAAAAGTACCAGAAATGGGTTCACATTTGAAACTGATATCTTGTTTGCTTACATTTAACTGATTTTCGATATATAGTATCCCGGTGGAAAATATATTTTAATAATATTATTATTATTATTATCATTATTATTTATTTTGGCTGCCAGATTTAACGCAATAACACCTTCACTTCCAGTCAACCACTGAAAAGAAAAAGAAAATACAGAAAAGTTGCATGACAACGTAACGTAGAAAATAGGTTATAAATTAATACAATTGATTCTGGGCTTCCAAACAGCTACGTAATAATAATAATAATAATAATAATATTAACCCGATTGAGGGTCTTTCCACTTTTCAGCGGTTGCCCTTTTACCAGCCGGCTGCTGGCCCTTCACATCCACATGTGTCAATCACAGAGGTAGATGATCAACAGCCAGTGTAGGGGTGACATGTGGTTAGCATGTCGAGTCCCCCAGCCGTTATAGCTGGTTCCTCAACCTGGAGTCGCTACTTATTGTAGCTACCCAATTGCCTCACGATGGTGGGTGGGCACCGGTCCCATACTGGCCGAAATACCATGAGAAAATGTCTTCCCCCATGGAGACTCGAACCAGCGCAAGTCCCGTAGCTCTGCGCCAAGGCTTCCTACCTTAACCGCTCGGCTTCGGCGCGGGACATGATAATAATAATAATATTAATAATAATAATAAAGTAAGTAAAGTGATCCCACAACAGGCCCGGAGGCCCTTGGGGTAGTAGGAGGTTAAGGCTCCCACTTTATCTAGATAATCGGCACTTTGTCAGCTGGGTTGTCAGCCCTGCGTGACGGCCGCCTTTACCCCCAGAACAAGCGTCTGGTACTCATTTCCGTTAGAGGCTGAGTCGACCCCAGGGCCATTGTGCCGCTAGAGGGTTTGGGTCAAGTTAAAAATTCTGAACCCAACGGGACTTGAACCCACGACCCTCCGGCTTGTAGCTCAGTGCCTTAACCACTACGCTACGGCGTGCCCCTATTAATAATATTAATAATAATAATTGAACTGCAAATAATGTCAAATGTAACCAGTAAAAAAAACGCAAATAATTGCAAATACGTATTAAACTGAAATTAAAATAAATTAAAACAATTAGAGAAACGAAAATAATTAAAATATCTGAAAGACAAATTACAAAGGAAATAAATATAAGTTATTTAATTGAAGCTAATTCCTGTCAGCCCCTAATGTAGGGGCTATTGTGTTAAGGAGTTCCACAGACTGTTGATACGGTATAAGTTTTAAATAGAGGCATGTACTTGTGTGACAGTGTACTCGTTTTAATTGGAGAATAAGGCATGAAAGCGGCAATGTGAGTAGCTTAGTGAATTTATGTGTCTTTAATGTTGAATAGCGGAGTATGAGTGAACTTTTCTACCATCATGGGGATAATAGAACCTCCATAATCCGTGAAAGGGCTTAAGAAATATGGTCATATATACGGATATTGAATATATATCTGACATATATTATGAATATGTTTATGGCATTATAAGGTGGATCTTTTTTTCTTAGTTTCTATATAGTAGTTAATTTTATAAAGGTAAAGTAATACAAATAATGACAGCATATTATTCAAAACCTAAAATTTTTATAGACCCATCTAAACATTTTCCCCAAAACACGAACATGAATTAGAATGCTGATTACTGGTTAAAATTGCATTTATTTTGTTTCCACAAGTTATTTTTTCTAGCATCGTAGTAGAATTTTGTACAAATACATATCATCATTCATGAATAATGGCGATTTATACTTCGGTTTCAACGATTAAAATCTTGAATTAGACTGTAATTTTACACGTCTGTGTTATTTCGTAAATTAACTTTAGAAAACATTTTTATGTACTTGTTAACCATATTACTTATATTTCAAAATGTATTATTTTACGAAAGAAAATATTGCGAAACTAAACTAAAAAAAAAAAGTTAAAATTATAAGGGTTATATGATCCAGTATACCAAGCCGATAAACATTGCATACCCCGGGGAGTCTCACTATCGCTTTAAACATCTCATCATTCTTTTTCTTGTTCGGAAAAATATAATAAAACGTCATGTTTTTAAGCTAGAAATGCGCTACTAAACATTATATAGTGTTTCCCTCTGAATTATTCATTTTATCATATTGTCAATTAACAGTTCGTTACATTAGCGTTGAGCGTAATGGATGTGACCTTTCACCTAGTTGATCCAAGTTCGATATCAAGCAGTACAACAATGTCATGTTCATATTATGTGATTGAAGTTTTCGTCAGTGCTCTATGAACTCTGCGGTCGAGTTCATATTTGATTAATATTAGTTATAATTAGCATGTACAGTGCCTTTCGCTGTCGAGTCGCCCCGTTGCACGGCGGTCGGCGATAGGAGCTGCTTAGAGCCTAGTTCCCGTGAAATCAAAAAGAAAAATCCCCGCTACACGGCGGCCGAGTTAATTAAAGCAAAGCACTAATACAAGAATCACATTTAATACCAAGCACACTGACACAGATGTTAACACTTGTAGTACTAATACAGAAATAACATTTCATACGGAACAGTTCAAAGCACGATCAGGCTAAAACAAAACCGCTATGAGACTGACTGAATGACTCCCGCCATCTTACGAAGGGAATTGAAGTCGGCCGCAGTGCCTGGAGCTCGGTTGCTATCGCCGGCTGCCGTGCAACTGGGTATCTCGACATCGAAATGCGCTGCATTTACACCTACATATAATCAACAAAAACTGCAGATTATTCAACAATATCGACCAATGCGGTCTTCACCCACGTATATTAAACTGATGTTATTAAAGATTTTAATTACAAATATATGAGGCATAGAATAAATAAATTCGTAATTGACTATGCTAAGCCACGTTAGAAGAAACAATTTTGTGTAGATTAGAATGAAAAAAGTAATTGGTAGTTTTCGTCGTTGGTTCAGTATTGCGTCATAGCCGAGTGGTCTGGGGCTTCATGCCTTAGAGCACGTCAATGGGAAATACGCTAATTCGATTCCCCATGGAGGAATAACTTTTCGTGAAATGTTGGCCAATATTTGGTGAGTATGGGACCGGTTCTCATCCTTGTTTATGGGTAGGTAAGATAAGTAGCGACTCCATGTTAAGAAAATCAGTAACTGTTTGGGGACCTGACATGCTGATCAAATGTCACTCGTTTACTGACTGGATTATCGTCCAACTCTGTAAATGACACATATGGGTGCGAGGTTAAGCAGCCGACTGGTGGACCAGTGGTTTTCTAGCCCTGTCGTGCCATGCAGTTTAGTTTAGATTTAATTCAACATTTGGTTCTGTCATGTATTGTTGAAATGATTCTTAGTTCAATATATGAATTCACATATAATTTCTTGCCCATGAACTGAAATGGGTGAAATAAAAATATAACTTTCAATGCATCTTTGATACTCTGCAATGCTGGTTCTGTTATGTAATCTACTTAAAATTTGGTGGGCTGATTATTAAAGAGGCTGAATTGTCATTGAACTATAGTTTCTGGTAGACTGTCTAAATAAACTGATCTACGTACAACATATTACTTTATTTGTGATTCACTACAGGCATAGGAGACCTTTGGGGTAGTAGGAGGTTAAGTCTCCTAATTTTTAGGCAATCGGCACTTGATGTCAGTCCTGTGTGATGGCCACTTGGGAAAAATTCTCCCAGTTTTTTAGACAATCGGTACCCCTCAGGTCAGCCTTTACCCCAGAACGAGTGTTTGGTACTCATTTCATTTAGAGGCTGAGTCGATTCCAGGGCATATAACCAGACGTTATGGGTAAGTTTAAAATTCCTGACCCCACTGGGACTCCAACCCTCGACCTGTCGGTGTTTTTAGATTACTAGTTAAAATGTGCGCATCGAAACACTTAAATTCTGGATTTCTCTTAAGTAATGAATATTTTTCAGTTTGTGCTCATCAATATTCCTCTAGGACATGTATTTTTTGACTAATAATTTCATTTTAGATGTTAGTGGAATGTTTAAAGACATTGATTGTTATACGAACAATGTTTGGAAAATTATTTTAAGGATGTTTCTAAAAGGTTAATAAAGATTGGTAGATACAAACGTACCTGAGTAAATCGGTCGTCCTCAGCTCTAATTTTAAACTACGGAGGCCTTTTGTATTCTCGTCCCTCTTCAATGTTTTATCCAAGTATAGCTTGTTGTTGTGAGGATTTTGTAGAGGGTTTGTTGTCCAAGGGTATGTTTTCGTTTAACACCTTCCGTTTTCGGTGTCTTTTGCAATTTGAATTTTTCCCAGATTTGAACACACTAACCTCGGAATCAAAGGCGAGCATTAGTATCATTGGCACTTCAGAACTGTTCATGGTTCTATAGTAATTGCTACAGAAAAATACACGATTAACCCGCAAAGAGTGACTGAACTTTGTGTCGTAAACTGAATGAACTCGGTAGTTTGTGATGCCTTTTTAGAAGTAGCTTAAAGTTTTCCTCAAAATCAAAATCTTAGCTTGTAAAATTGTCGCTGAAATATTTTCATAATACTTTTATAGTCTCACGCACAGAAGGACATACATATGTATCAGGAAAAATTTAATTATCCTATAGAGTTTAAATGAATATGGGCCCTATACATACATAGTGTTCTGCCCAAGAGCAGGTATTTCACTGCAAACTCAGCATTCTCCACTCTTTCCTTAACTCATCTTTCCTTTTTGTATCCGCATACAAAACATTTATTTTAATATTGTCTATCATCTGACGTCTTTTTCTGACTCTTTCTTTCCGTTGACCATTCTTTCTTGGACATCCGTCGGCAGGCAGTTTTTTTTCTTAGCCAGTAGCCAATCCAATTTATTTTCCTCTTCTTCATGAGTTCCAGCATTGTTTTTCCTTCACCCACTCCGTCTAGCACATCTTTATTTTTTATTTTATATGACCATTTTATACGATCCATCCTTCTCCAAAACCACATCTCAATAGCTTTCAGTCGCTTTCCCTCATTCCGTCGTAATGTCCAAGTCTCTTCACCATACAATACTACACTCCACACAAAGCACTTCACTGGCCTCTTCGGTAATAACTGAATATAATCGAAGAAATTAATCTTGTTAAAGGGGAATTGCGACAGGCAATTTTTGAGATTGTGAAGATAGATTTTCTGATAAAATATAACTTAGTAGGTTATCTGTTGTACGCCTGCTTAATTAATATGGGATTTCAAGCACTTTTGTATTAAAGATAACTTACTTTCTCGTTTGGAAAATTCCAATATCATGAAATCTCCTTTATATTATATATTTTTTTTAAGATAACATCTATCTATCTATCTTCGGGTTTTTACAGTTGCTGCCGTCTTCCCGTGCCAAACCTCCAAAGCCTACGGTCTTGGGCTTCTTCGATGCTTAGCCCTCTAGCTTGCATTACGGTCTGTAGAGGTGGTTACATTTCTGTAGTTGCAAAATAAAATGTAATTCTAACTATATAAACGTGGGAAGTGTATTTCATTTCCAATGAAAACATATGTCGACTTTTTAGTTAAATCAAAACACAAAAATAAATAAAACGTTGGTTTTGAGAAATAAAAAATCTTGCCAGCAGAAAAAAGACAACATTTTATTTCAGTACTTATCTTACAATGCAAAATAAAATTTAATTGTAACTAGATAAACGTGGAAAGTGTTTTTCATTTCCAGTGAAAACATGTTAATTTTTTTCAGTTAATTCAAAAAATGAAAATAAATGAAATATTGATTTTGAGAAATAAAAATCTTGACCGCAGAAAAAAAAAGACGAACAATTTTAAGTCAGTACTTATGTTGATATGATTCCCAAGTAGACGTATCCTGTGTTACAAAATTATAAAGCGTCTATTTTTAAATTAGAAATTGCACCAAGAGAAATGATTATCCATGTTGGATTATACGACGGGCGGCCTATAGCGGGGAAAATAACTGCAAGTATTGAGCCATCAACTCGCGCAGCCCACTCAGTATCCACACTAGTGGCCTGCCTTGTCACGCAGCGGGCTAGGGTTCGATTCCCGGTCAAGACAGACTCCTGGGTGAGATTTTCATGGGGTTTTTCCTCACCTGTAAGACAAATGTCAGGAAGCTTAGGGCCAAACGGTCCCCGAAAATCATCCGGCCTTCATCATCATCCTTATTATTATCATTATTATTATCATCATCCTTCACGGTGTGGAAAGCAACGGGAAGCTACCACATCTATAATTCCCTAGTAAAGCTGCAAAGCATAGCATGAAAATGCTATGATTGCAGTGAAAGACTTGCCCTCGGGCAGAATTACTATGAATAGATTATTATTATTATTATTATTATTACCCTAACTCGGTTGGAAAGTCATACGAGGAATCCGGATTTAAATACAAGCTACTTACTCCGTTATATATTATTAATTTGTGTATTATATATATATATATATATATATATATCTCCATCCATAGTAATTCTGCCCGAGGGCAGGTCTTTCACTGCAATCATAACATTTTCATGCTATGCTTTGCAGCTTTACTAGGGATTTGTAGGTGTGGTAGCTTTCCGTTGGGGATGATGATGATAATGATAAGGATGATGATGATGTTGGCTATATGATTTCGGGGACCGTTTGGGCCTTAAAGTTTTCCTGACATTTGTCTTACAGGTGAGGAAAAACCCCGATAAAAACCTCACCCAGAAAATTGTTCCGACCGGGGATCGAACCCAGGCCCGCTGCGTGACAAGGCAGCACGCTACCTCGAGAACACAGCGGTGGACTATGTATATATATATATATATCATTTTTGTTACGATATTCTAATTACACAAACAAGGTTGTGTAAGGGTAAGGTTGTCTAATTCCCTGATAGTTATTTTTTTTTATGTGAATCTAACGTTTTAGGTAAATGTCAAAATATGAATACAGGAACATTGTATGCACATTCCACGAGCTTTTTTTATGGAATTCACACCAAACCGATATACAGATGTTCCCAATTGCCTCATTATTTTTCTCCGAGACAAGGATTCCTAAATATGTGATATGACTACAAAAACCCCGATAGTGATATCATAACGCCGTGAGTGAATGTCTAATTCCGTGATTTTACAACAGAATCTTATAAATTTAAAAAATAAAACTTGTCGTGTATTAAAGTTGATAATAATCAATACTGAAAGTTATATCAGGGCAAATATAAAAGTTGTATACCGGTACGTGATATCAAACTACATTCAAGATTTGGGTCTACTTCATCTAAAAATAAGCATAACATTAAATAATAATAGGCCTATTAACAATACACATGTTGATAAATGTCTACAAATAAATATCGGTACTAGTAGGTCTACTACTTCCTAGCAAAAATATTGTCCTCTACAAATATAAGGATGGAATAATAATAATAATAATTATTATTATTATTTAGAGAAATAGCAACGAAAATTGAAAATACAGGAAAACGCAATAATTTGACGAACAATGATGAAATGATTTTATGGAGTTGGTTTCAGTCAAATGCTTACTTAGCCTATAGGCTTAATTATTATTACAGTCCTAATAATGAGTAAAATATGTAATTACAATATAACTGATTTCTACGTACGTAACTAATGTGCAAGCTTACTAATATTAAGAATTATCTTATTACTGCCTGCATTCACACGGCTAATATGAGAGATAGAGCCGTATCATAGGAACAATTATAAAAAATAAAAAAATGCGAAAGCTGCTATTATTCTTTTATATTGTTAATACTCGTGTATCAGTTGGTTCAGTTGATATTAAAATGCAATATTGGTATGTTATATTGCTACTAAATAGACACCTCCCCAAAATATTTTTAAAAAATCTTCAAGGAGAGTCGCGAGAGTGAGAATAATTACTTCATCCACTTTCAACTTCACAATGGCTTTTGAGGCTTTGTATTGGTTTTCAAAAGGCTGTCAAAGCAATAAAATGGAAATAGAATGTTTACGCCATGTCTAAAGTATCCCAGTATCTACTTCTAAAACATTTAATTCCATGACAACCAATTGAAATTTTATCGCGGAATTAGGTATTTTATTTATATATTTTGTTTCACCTGATGAAGTTGGAGATATCATGGAAATAGGCATCTTTGCCATGTATATGATGCTATTGTAACCTATATGTAGTCATTTATGTTTATTATTAAAACATTAGGAACAAATTGTAAACGTCTTTCGTTTCTGTCTCTTGTGTATTGTACAGAGAGGTAATTCAGAATACAGAGGAAATAGCAATGTCACAATAAGGGTTACTGAATTCGTAATGTGTATACGAAAAATATATTTCTCCCTGAATTTTCTTGTTTCTCCTGAGAACACGGCGTCAGATGCATTAATATGCCAAGAAACATTATTTTTGTCAATAATATCACATAGAATTCTGTTTAAGTTTACTTATTTCTACTTTTTTTTTGTGTTTATCGACTTATAGGTTCATGCGTTAAAAAGGTGAGGTAGACTTGCTACACACTTCAGGGCCTTAGGGCATGTAGAAAAGAAAATTCTCTTCTCGGCAAGCACCAGCAAGTTTAATTCGCTGGAGAATTCGGCAATAGAGTTTTTAGGAGCATCCGGGAGCTCTTCGACAAATTTTACGAAAAGTTTGACTTAAAACAGAGGAATGTGTAATTGTCAATTCGCTTTTGAACTGTCGTTCAAATTTAATATTATATGAATAAATAATTATTTAATAACAAACTAACTGATACACCTCACCGATCGAAATATTCATGAAATTAATATTAAAATTAACAAATACTTTCATTTGTTTAAATATTGTATAACCGTAAATTTAGTTTTCTATATCTAATTATTTTTCTTTTTTATAAAGGCCCTTCATTAGGCAGGGACGATCTACCAACAATTTAATTTATCTTGCTAGAATACATTTTATTATTAGTTTTGGTCTTAATCTTAACTATCATTAAAGTGGTTGTATTATAGATCATAATATAATAGATATTATTAAATAAATAAAAATAAAACGTAGTTTTATTTGATTTTCATATTTATTATATAATTCAGTGAAAGCTGTTTCGGTACACTGTACCTTCTTCAGACATGTTAACAAATTATGAATTGTGTTCCAACTGATCTAAGCAACAATACAACAATATTTATTTAATTTTTTTATATTTAACAAAGGGGATTCAACTTGATTTGAATGAATCCCCTTTGTTAAATTAAAAAATTTAAATAAATATTGTTGTATTGTTGCTTAGATCAGTTGGAACACAATTCATAATTTGTTAACATGTCTGAAGAAGGTACAGTGTACCGAAACAGCTTTCACTGAATTATATAATAAATATGAAAATCAAAATAAAACTACGTTTTATTTTTATTTAATTAATAAATATGGATTTTCATCAAGTAAACACCAACTCAATTGATTATTTAATAGATATTATCTTATTAGTCAAATCTTCATTTAGTATTTAATATTAGAGTTAATTATGTTTGTCCTGGTGAGTGGAAGAGAAGGCCACATGGCCTTATCTCCACCAGGCTAAATAAATAAACAAATAAATAATATAATTTTTTCATAGCAAAAAAAAAATGTTCTTTACATAGCATTACAGGGATTTTTGGCGTTCCAATTTTTTTCTTCAAATAATCTAAAAATAAAAATAAAAAAAACGACTATTCCATTTCTATTGATGCGAAACATGGTCTCTTGTTTTAAGGGAAGAGGAAATTTTACCAAGCATTCGGAAATAAAATACTCAGGAGAAAATGTGGAATGAGAAATTAATGAGGGCCGCGAAAACTCGTAGGAAATCCAGAAGGAAAACGTCCAAGAGAAAGGGCAGTAATGAGGTGGAAGAATAAGCGTGATTTGAAGGATGTTACTTATACAGAGTGTCTCAAACTGGTATATACACTTTTGAAAACATTTTTTCTCCGCAACGAAATGAGACAAATGCAATTTTTGTTGTGTATCATCCAGAAGGCACTGGAAAAGCATAGCAACACGTTCGTCTTTCTTCATGTGTTTATGAAGAAACATGCCAGTGACATCATTCGATTAACTAAATTGTTACTGAAGTGTTATTGGAAAGTGGAGAATGTTGTTGAAGTTCAACGACGTTTGGAGGATTAAATTTGGTACACTACCACTAGTAAGGGTAACAATAACAAGGATCCGAGACAAGTTTAAAGTCGATGGAACGGTGCAAGATGTGTTGAAATGTCTAGTGCGGAAGAAAGAGAAGTTCCACTGATAACGAGAGTACTGATGCAGTCATCCAGGTTTTTGGACTTTCGCCATAGAATATTCTCGTGAAAGTGCGGAAGAAAGAGAAGTTCCACTGATAACGAGAGTACTGATGCAGTCATCCAGGTTTTTGGACTTTCGCCATAGAATATTCTCGTGAAAGTGCGGAAGAAAGAGAAGTTCCACTGATAACGAGAGTACTGATGCAGTCATCCAGGTTTTTGGACTTTCGCCATAGAATATTCTCGTGAAAGTGCGGAAGAAAGAGAAGTTCCACTGATAACGAGAGTACTGATGCAGTCATCCAGGTTTTTGGACTTTCGCCATAGAATATTCTCGTGAAAGTGCGGAAGAAAGTGAAGAAGTTCCACTGATAACGAGAGTACTGATGCAGTCATCCAGGTTTTTGTGGACTTTCGCCATAGAATATTCTCGTGAAAGTGCGGAAGAAAGTGAAGAAGTTCCACTGATAACGAGCGTGCTGATGTAGTCATACAGGTTTTTGGACTTTCGCCATAGAATATTCTCGTGAAAGTGCGGAAGAAAGTGAAGAAGTTCCACTGATAACGAGAGTACTGATGCAGTCATCCAGTTTTTTGGACTTTCGCCATAGAATATTCTCGTGAAAGTGCGGAAGAAAGAGAAGTTCCACTGATAACGAGAGTACTGATGCAGTCATCCAGGTTTTTGGACTTTCGCCATAGAATATTCTCGTGAAAGTGCGGAAGAAAGAGAAGTTCCACTGATAACGAGAGTACTGATGCAGTCATCCAGGTTTTTGGACTTTCGCCATAGAATATTCTCGTGAAAGTGCGGAAGAAAGAGAAGTTCCACTGATAACGAGAGTACTGATGCAGTCATCCAGGTTTTTGGACTTTCGCCATAGAATATTCTCGTGAAAGTGCGGAAGAAAGAGAAGTTCCACTGATAACGAGAGTACTGATGCAGTCATCCAGGTTTTTGGACTTTCGCCATAGAATATTCTCGTGAAAGTGCGGAAGAAAGTGAAGAAGTTCCACTGATAACGAGCGTGCTGATGTAGTCATACAGGTTTTTGGACTTTCGCCATAGAATATTCTCGTGAAAGTGCGGAAGAAAGTGAAGAAGTTCCACTGATAACGAGAGTACTGATGCAGTCATCCAGGTTTTTGGACTTTCGCCATAGAATATTCTCGTGAAAGTGCGGAAGAAAGAGAAGTTCCACTGATAACGAGAGTACTGATGCAGTCATCCAGGTTTTTGGACTTTCGCCATAGAATATTCTCGTGAAAGTGCGGAAGAAGAGAGAGTTCCACTGATAACGAGAGTACTGATGCAGTCATCCAGGTTTTTGGACTTTCGCCATAGAATATTCTCGTGAAAGTGCGGAAGAAAGAGAAAAGTTCCACTGATACGAGAGTACTGATGCAGTCATCCAGGTTTTTGGACTTTCGCCATAGAATATTCTCGTGAAAGTGCGGAAGAAAGAGAAGTTCCACTGATAACGAGAGTACTGATGCAGTCATCCAGGTTTTCGGACTTTCGCCATAGAATATTCTCGTGAAAGTGCGGAAGAAAGAGAAGTTCCACTGATAACGAGAGTACTGATGCAGTCATCCAGGTTTTTGGACTTTCGCCATAGAATATTCTCGTGAAAGTGCGGAAGAAAGTGAAGAAGTTCCACTGATAACGAGAGTACTGATGCAGTCATCCAGGTTTTTGGACTTTCGCCATAGAATATTCTCGTGAAAGTGCGGAAGAAAGTGAAGAAGTTCCACTGATAACGAGCGTGCTGATGTAGTCATACAGGTTTTTGGACTTTCGCCATAGAAATATTCTCGTGAAAGTGCGGAAGAAAGTGAAGAAGTTCCACTGATAACGAGGAGTACTGATGCAGTCATCCAGGTTTTTGGACTTTCGCCATAGAATATTCTCGTGAAAGTGCGGAAGAAAGAGAAGTTCCACTGATAACGAGAGTACTGATGCAGTCATCCAGGTTTTTGGACTTTCGCCATAGAATATTCTCGTGAAAGTGCGGAAGAAAGTGAAGAAGTTCCACTGATAACGAGAGTACTGATGCAGTCATCCAGGTTTTTGGACTTTCGCCATAGAATATTCTCGTGAAAGTGCGGAAGAAAGTGAAGAAGTTCCACTGATAACGAGCGTGCTGATGTAGTCATACAGGTTTTTGGACTTTCGCCATAGAATATTCTCGTGAAAGTGCGGAAGAAAGTGAAGAAGTTCCACTGATAACGAGAGTACTGATGCAGTCATCCAGGTTTTTGGACTTTCGCCATAGAATATTCTCGTGAAAGTGCGGAAGAAAGTGAAGAAGTTCCACTGATAACGAGCGTGCTGATGTAGTCATACAGGTTTTTGGACTTTCGCCATAGAATATTCTCGTGAAAGTGCGGAAGAAGTGAAGAAGTCCACTGATAACGAGAGTACTGATGCAGTCATCCAGGTTTTTGGACTTTCGCCATAGAATATTCTCGTGAAAGTGCGGAAGAAAGTGAAGAAGTTCCACTGATAACGAGCGTGCTGATGTAGTCATACAGGTTTTTGGACTTTCGCCATAGAATATTCTCGTGAAAGTGGGAAGAAAGTGAAGAAGTTCCACTGATAACGAGAGTACTGATGCAGTCATCCAGGTTTTTGGACTTTCGCCATAGAATATTCTCGTGAAAGTGCGGAAGAAAGAGAAGTTCCACTGATAACGAGAGTACTGATGCAGTCATCCAGGTTTTTGGACTTTCGCCATAGAATATTCTCGTGAAAGTGCGGAAGAAAGTGAGAAGTTCCACTGATAACGAGCGTGCTGATGTAGTCATACAGGTTTTTGGACTTTCGCCATAGAATATTCTCGTGAAAGTGCGGAAGAAAGTGAAGAAGTTCCACTGATAACGAGAGTACTGATGCAGTCATCCAGGTTTTTGGACTTTCGCCATAGAATATTCTCGTGAAAGTGCGGAAGAAAGTGAAGAAGTTCCACTGATAACGAGCGTGCTGATGTAGTCATACAGGTTTTTTGGACTTTCGCCATAGAATATTCTCGTGAAAGTGCGGAAGAAAGTGAAGAAGTTCCACTGATAACGAGAGTACTGATGCAGTCATCCAGGTTTTTGGACTTTCGCCATAGAATATTCTCGTGAAAGTGCGGAAGAAAGTGAAGAAGTTCCACTGATAACGAGCGTGCTGATGTAGTCATACAGGTTTTTGGACTTTCGCCATAGAATATTCTCGTGAAAGTGCGGAAGAAAGTGAAGAAGTTCCACTGATAACGAGAGTACTGATGCAGTCATCCAGGTTTTTGGACTTTCGCCATAGAATATTCTCGTGAAAGTGCGGAAGAAAGTGAAGAAGTTCCACTGATAACGAGCGTGCTGATGTAGTCATACAGGTTTTTGGACTTTCGCCATAGAATATTCTCGTGAAAGTGCGGAAGAAAGAGAAGTTCCACTGATAACGAGAGTACTGATGCAGTCATCCAGGTTTTTGGACTTTCGCCATAGAATATTCTCGTGAAAGTGCGGAAGAAAGTGAAGAAGTTCCACTGATAACGAGCGTGCTGATGTAGTCATACAGGTTTTTGGACTTTCGCCATAGAATATTCTCGTGAAAGTGCGGAAGAAAGTGAAGAAGTTCACTGATAACGAGAGTACTGATGCAGTCATCCAGGTTTTTGGACTTTCGCCATAGAATATTCTCGTGAAAGTGCGGAAGAAAGTGAAGAAGTTCCACTGATAACGAGCGTGCTGATGTAGTCATACAGGTTTTTGGACTTTCGCCATAGAATATTCTCGTGAAAGTGCGGAAGAAAGTGAAGAAGTTCCACTGATAACGAGAGTACTGATGCAGTCATCCAGGTTTTTGGACTTTCGCCATAGAATATTCTCGTGAAAGTGCGGAAGAAAGTGAAGAAGTTCCACTGATAACGAGCGTGCTGATGTAGTCATACAGGTTTTTGGACTTTCGCCATAGAATATTCTCGTGAAAGTGCGGAAGAAAGTGAAGAAGTTCCACTGATAACGAGAGTACTGATGCAGTCATCCAGGTTTTTGGACTTTCGCCATAGAATATTCTCGTGAAAGTGTGCGGAAGAAAGTGAAGAAGTTCCACTGATAACGAGCGTGCTGATGTAGTCATACAGGTTTTTGGACTTTCGCCATAGAATATTCTCGTGAAAGTGCGGAAGAAAGTGAAGAAGTTCCACTGATAACGAGAGTACTGATGCAGTCATCCAGGTTTTTGGACTTTCGCCATAGAATATTCTCGTGAAAGTGCGGAAGAAAGTGAAGAAGTTCCACTGATAACGAGCGTGCTGATGTAGTCATACAGGTTTTTGGACTATCACCAAAGAATATTCTCGTGAAAGTGCGGAAGAACGTGAAGAAGTTCCACTGGTAACGAGCGTGCTGATGTAGTCATACAGGTTTTTGGACTATCACCAAAGAATATTCTCGTGAAAGTGCGGAAGAACGTGAAGAAGTTCCACTGGTAACGAGCGTGCTGATGTAGTCATACAGGTTTTTGGGTGATCCAAAAATGAATTCATCGAGGCAATGTTCTCGTGTGAATGGTATTGAGAAATCCAGTGTTCAAAGAATTTTGCGAGTTGGAAAATGGAAGCCGTACATTCCGAGACTTGTCCGCACACTTAATGACGGCATCCCACACTGTAATTTTGTGAGTGGTTCCTGCGCAGTTGTGACGAAAGGGAAGATTTTCAATACTCGATTGTTTGGTCAGATGAATCCACATTTAAAGTTTTGCCACAGTTAATCGGCATAATTGTTTTTACTGTCTAACGAAAACCCAAACTTCGTTGAAGAAAGGCCATCAGTCTTCCAGGATTAGTGGTATAGTGGGACCTGTCTTCCAGAAGATTAATTGGGCCGTACTTCTTCGAAAGATTGTCATATGTCAGACTTACCTGGAAATGTTGCAAATCATGATTCCGTGTTTTAATGCTCTCTTTTAGAATGAAAATGAGGTTTACATCAAATAAGAAAAAAATACATGAGATCATAACATAAAATTATAAGTACATATTTGTACAAATCAAATTAAAATTAATCAAGTCAATATTATTAGAGGAACGAAAGATCGGAAACAATCAATTACTCTGTGGAGATTACAATTACAAAGTAAATATGTTTAAATTTATTTTACAAGAGGGTAATGTCAGGCAATTCCTGATTTCTTGTGGTATAGAGTTCCAGAGTCTGGAATTAAATACGGTATAGGAATTGGAATAATGGGAGGTTTCGTTGTTGCGGGATGTGAAGTGGGAAGTTCAGTTGGGATCTTGTTCTCAAATTGTAAAAGGAGGATAGGAGACGGAAACGAGAAGATAAGTAACTTGTTGTAGAGGTATGTATAATTTGGAATACCAAAATTAGAGAATGCATTTTTTTAATATCATGGAGATAAAGCCAGCATAATACGCTGAAGTATGGAGAAATATGATCAGATATACGAATTTTGCAAATATATTTGATACTCATATTATGAATAATTTGCAATTTATGTACTGGTCTATCGTTAATGCCTGTCGGTAAGATATCACAATAATCAAAATGCAGCATCACGAGAGTTGAAACTAAATTTGCACGCTGTACAAATTTTAAATCGGCGCGGTGGACTAGTGGTTATGCTCCTTGCCTCTGGTCCCGAGGGTCGCGGGTTCAAACCCGGCCGGAATCGATGGATTTTTAAGGATGGAAAAGTCCAAGGAGCAAGTCCTCCGGGAGGGACTTTAAGCCGTGGGTCCCGAGTCTGAAGATTTTCAGGCTCGTAAAAGATCCTTAAGCCTGAATGAAAAGGCCTCTAAGCAAAATTTACCGAATTTTACCGTCCTGGTACTACCTTGATTTCCTAGATGTCAGTATGAGGCGGAACGCTCAACGCGGACCACTCAAATGACATCTATACAAAAACAAGAGTGTGGTTCAAATTCTTCCGTGTAAGGGAGAGCGCCTAAATCTCTGTTAAGGGAAAAAATTGGGCTTACAAGACAAGAACAAATTTTAAGCATGTTGCACAAAAGTAATACCTTGCAAGGTGAAAAATATTTATATATCTACCATACAGATAACAGCTCTTATGAAGAAGAAAATTCTTTTGTTGATCTGCTCGTTTCTGTATCGTAGTTCTGTTTTCTTCGACGTTAGCTCTGGAACACTGCTAACCCAGATCCAGGAAGTGTTATCGTTATGCACCTCTCTAATATGTGGTTCAGATTTCCTACTCCCTCCCTCCACCCCAGGGCATTGCCTTGTAAGTCTTGCGACAGGACGGGGGATAAAAGGAATGATATTCTTATACTTGAACAGTGGTGCATGTTGGTAAGACGTTCTTGTTCGAAGAAGTGAAAAACAAGGAATGTGTTCCAGTAGGATTATAAAGGAAGACGGTATAGTCGTAATGAAACAAAGTAAGGCAAATAAAAAACAATTAGGAATTTGTGATTACACTCAGGCAGACATTGTTACAAGTGTAAATCCCGTGTACAGCCCATTGCACATTCAGTAAATCACAGGATGGTTGAGTAATTATTCAGATTGTTTTATAGGAAGCGGGGGAATTTCATCCATAGATAAATACATCCTCAATTCAATACATGGAAAAAAGGTTTATATTTACGTAATGTTTTCCGACAGTATTAAGTACTAATTATAAATACAAGATAATGAAGATATTTGGTCTGTATATATTCTTATCATTTATGGTTGTTTTTGTTGTACATATGTTTCAAAGGCTTCTGAGCCCCATCGTCAGAGATTTCAGTCTGTAATCGCTGACGTTGGGGCTCAGAAGCCTTGAAACATCCATCCATCCATCCATCCATCCATCCATGCTATGCTTTGCAGCTTTACTAGGGAATTAAAGGTGTGTTAGCTTCCCGTTGCTTTCCACACCGGTGAAAGATGATGATGATGACCGGATTATTTTCGGGGACCGTTGGGCTCTAAGCTTCCTGACATTTATCTTACATGTGAGAAAAAAAACCGAAAAAACCTCCCCCAGGGGACTGTCGTGACCGGTAATCGAGCCCGGGCCCGCTGCGTGACAAGGCAACACGCTACCTCGAGACCACAGCATTCGACCCTTGAAACATATGTTCAACAAAAACAAGCATAAGAGGTAAGAATATAGGGACCAAATGTCTTCAATATTAAATAAACACCGTAATGTTGCTTCCTATTGTATTTTACATATAAATACTTGTTTTAGGGATTCTAGATGTTACAAACCCTAGATAAAGTGTTTTGCATTTACACTGGAATCTGCAAAATGCAGTTGTGTGTGGATATGAGTTGCAGGTGTAAGGCTGCCCTCGTCGCCTTAGGGGCTTATCAGTTGCCCTCTTTGGCTTTTATACCTATGTGTTAGTGAAGGTTTGTATGTGTAGTAGATATTTATAAATTTGTGTAATGTCAGGCCGTGGGAAAGCAGGGTTATACCTATTTGTGGTTAGAGTTTATTATGGCTAGTGAATTTATACCCCTCATATAGTCTTATCACATTCGAAAGCGCAGCAGTACCAAATGTACACTTAGCAGAAAAAAAAAAGCCGTCTCTTGATCTCGTATATTAAACGTAATAAATAAGTAAATTAATATCGTTTTTTTCTACACATTCATTTCAAAACTGACATGCTAATTAATTATTGAAGTGTGTGTGCGTGCGTGCGCGCCAACATATTTTTTTCATTTGAGGATATTCTTAGAAATTGGGAAATGAGTCTAAAATACGAATAAAATTATCCATTATTAACAATGCTAGAGAGAAAAGTTGAAGTTTATTTGCATAAAGAATTTCATTGGGTTCTTAGTAAACGTATATGTGCAGGAGAGCAATAAAAACAGTTTAAATTAAATTAATGTACAGGATATTACAAATTATATTTGTGAAATTCTCTACTACTGTTAACAAAGTTATTTACGAAAATAATTAAAATAAACTAATATACTCGAATATTAATACAATTGAGTGTATAATGAATATAAATCGATATGTATTCACACTGCCGCCAAAGAATCTCTTGTTAGAAGTACAATGCGTTTTCTCGATTTCAAATGTCATTCAAAACAACTTGAAACGCATTGAAACAAATGGAAGCGAACGGCCAATGCAAAGGAGAAAAATTTAATTTACGGTCTATATCTAAATGCTGAGCAATATGACAATTACGAAATGTTTAATTTTATTTTTAAAATACAATAATCAACAATTATTTTTGTATGAAATACATTGATATGGCTTCTGGTTTGCCAAAGATAGTTAATGTGCAATTTAATGGATGTCCTTTTATTATAGCCGCGACAGCAAGTATAATTTTGAAAGAATTTGGATCGTAATATATAATTCACATTTCTTTTCTAAAATTAATATACAATTCAGAGATAAGATGTCTAATATATATATATATATATATATATATATATATATATATGTGTGTGTGTGTGTGTGTGTGTGTTGCAGATTTTCGCGAATATAAGTATGAATATGAAAGTTTTCTTGGGTTTTCCGCGTCTTGGATTCAAGCTCGGCCTCTGGCCACTGATTCCGACGTTTCGGCATGATCCCACATGCCATTATCAAGGAATGATAAGTTCGAGTCACAGGTTTAGGTCTTATATAATAAAATACGTAGAGTTTTCGCTGTGGTCCGTTTCCGAAGACATACATCCATCGAAGGTTTAGTTCTTATGTTTTAAATACCTTCAATAGCGACTACCATTTCTAGATGTACTTGTGATAAGAAGACCTGAAGAAAGACTTGCACACACAGTATACCGGAAATCTGCTCATACTGATAGATGTCTGAACGCCGCATCACACCATCACCCGGCACAAATAACTTCAGTAATCAACACTCTCGTCATCCGATCACAGCGACTTACAGATCAAGATCATCTTCATGAAGAGGAAAAACAACTGAAACGGGAACTTCTAGCAAATGGCTATCCCGAACATGCAGTGGAAAGAGTGTTTAAACGAGCAAGAAACGCACCAAGCACATTGGAGAATGAAGGGCATACCTTAGGCACTGCCTTCTTACCGTATGTGCAAGGAACTACGGATAAAATAAGCCGAGTACTACAAAAACATCAGATTAAAACTATATTTCACTCGGAAAACACTTGTCCAATTTACTCAGGTGTGCTAAAGATAAAATACCCCTAGAATCACAAGGGATATACGAGATCCCTTGCACCTCATGCGAACAAACATATGTAGGACGTACCAACAGACGAATACAAGAACATAAGTTTGCAATAAATCGTCAAGAACCTACATCAACTCTGGTGCAACATACGAAACAGGGGGGTCACGAGATCGACCTCACAGGATCTAGAACGTTGGCTAAAATAGATAATGAAAAATCAATAATCTACAGAGAAGCAATAGAGATTGAGAAAAGGCCACATTCCATGAACACCCAAGATGATGCCCTAAGATACCATCTGCATGGAAAACTGCTCTCGCTGATCACCATGTCGTTCCCAAAACAGCGAAGAAGATACGAAGAAAACCACTTTTGGGCAACATGGAGTGTGGTCGACGCTTGGATGGGTGTACGGCTTCCGAAACTGAAAACTGAAGATGTTTAACTACATAAGAACTAAACCTTGGATGGGAGTACGGCTTCGGAAACTGACCACACTGAAAACTGAAGGTATTTAACAACATAAAAACTAAACCTTGGATGGGTGTACGTCTTCGGAAACGGACCACAGCGGAAACACTATATATTTTTATTATATAAGACCTAAACCTGTGACTCGAACTTATCATTCCATGATAATGGCATGTGGGTTCATGCCGAAACATCGGAATCAGTGGCCAGAGGCCGAACTTGAATCCAAGACCCCGAAAACCCAAGAAAACTTTCATATTCATATATATATATATATATATATATATATATATATGCCTATATTAACTTTGTGTCCGAGTTGTAACTTGTGTAATACATTTCAACAACATTTTTAGGTAATATAAGACATGGAATGTTCTAGATGATAGTCCCGAATAATCACGTCTTGCCTCTAGTCCAAGGGTCGCGAGTTCAAATCCGCCCGGAGTCGATGGATTTTTAGGATGGAAAAATCCAAATGACATGTCCTCCGGGAGACATTTTGAACTTGTGTAACTTTCCATTGAAATATCGGTAATGAACTGAGAAGCTACAGTAAATACAGGATTTAAAATAAATTACCGAAGTATAATTTAAGCTGTGGTCTGAAGATTTTCGGACCCCTAAAAAAACTTCAAGACTAAATGAATCCCTTTGAGCAAACTTTAATCAGCATTTCCCATCCAAGTAAAACCTTAGATGCCTACTAGATATCTAATTGAGGCGATGTTCTGACCACATGTCGCTCACTGATATATTTCGGGAAATACGTGTAACTAAGCCTTAGATAAGAAACCGCTAGGGAGCACCCTTATCTCCACGAGGGTCATATGGGTTGTACATACATGACATATATTGCTTAATACAAGGAAAGCGTATCACCCGCCTTCCCTGGAATTTGAAATCGAGGTAATCAGATTTACACACTTGTTTTAAAAACACCCAACAGACGGCTAATCTGAAAGCATTAATTTCCATTTCTATTTTTTAAGAATAAATATGTGGTATTGTTGGAACTGCTAGTACTCCCAGCAGGGTCATAAACATACACATACGAATATATTCATGTGTAAGTGGAGAATGAAACGAAACAATTTTCCTGCAATAAACTGAGTCTCTTGCCATAATTCATAATTGACCGTAAAAGAACCGAATCATTCCGCTATCTTTATCAGCTTCCGAATTTATTTCGTAACCCTCGTCAAATAAAACTTGGTGTCCTAATATATATTCTTCCCGTAATATATTCTTCGAACCCTTAATCTCAAACTGATGCAGTTTTTGTCATGATAGAATTGTAGATATGTAGAAGGCACATTATAAGTATTGACAATTCGTATTCTGGAACTAAATGAGTTCGTTCCGGAAGAAAAGTTAGTTCATGGTGTATCGTAACTAAAGTTATTCTTGATATATACTTTTTACGGGCTCCCCAAGGAGCCTATCACTCTTAGGAAGAGATTTTTTAGTGTCCTTAAAATAAATTAATTAAATCAGATAATTTAAATCTTTCTGGTTCTACCAATTCATGCATAACTCGATTTTATGCGTGTCGTGTTTTGTGCACAGATTCTTCAAAATAAAACAAAAATGAATAAGCAGACACACTTTGTATCTAATCTGCCTTCCACCTCAGTGGCAGCGACGTTATAATAATGACAATAAAAATAACGATAATATAGGCCTAATAGATAATCTATCTAACTTCGGGTTTTTACAGCTGCTGCCGTCTTCCCGTGCCAAACCTCCAAAGCCTACGGTCTTGGGCATCTTCGATGCTTAGCCCTCTAGCTTGCATTACTGTCTTCATGTTTTCCTTCCATGTTAACCTTGGTCTCCCTCTTTTCTTCTTTCTGTTTGGATGCCATTCATATAGTTGCTTTGGCCATCGCTCATCTTCCATTCTTAAGACATGTCCTAACCACTTTAATTCCTTCTTCTCAATTCTTTCAATTATGCTTTCTTCTGCTTCCATTATGTTTCTAATTTCCTTATTTGTGACATGTTCTATTCTAGACTTTCTGGCACTTCTGCGTAAATAATCCATTTCTAGAGCTATTAGTCTATTCTTGTAGTACTTATTGATTGTCCATACCTCACTTCCATACATTGCAACAGATTCCACCAATGTTTTACCAATATATTTTTTGTGTCTTTCCAAATATGCTTATCCCACCATATGGAATTTAACGATGATATTATTTTGCTACTCGATTCAAATTCTATGTAATAGTAATAACTTATATTAAACGTGTGGCACAATATTTCCGTAGAGTGAAGGACGACTTAAGTGCTTGTTGTCAGTGGCTAGCAGAAGACAGCACAAGGATTCGCGGGAACACCGGGTAATCAGCACGGGGAATCTTAAAATAATTACGATATACATTTATAATTATTTTACATTTTACTTATTCAACTAATCATAAGAAGTGCATTAATTTTTGTCTTTCAGCTCATTTATGCCAAGAAGATTGGGATGAGTAGATTCCCGGACAACACCGGGTAAACAGCACGGGTATCTAAAATTAATTACGATATAAATTATCCCTTTTTACTTATTTAACAAAATATAAAACACATTAATTTTCGTATTTCAGCTCATTTATGTCGAGAAGATCGGGATAAGTAGATTCCTGGGTAATCAGCACGGGGTTTCTAAAAAATATAAATTTATAATTATTTTTCCTGTTACTTATTCAACTAAACGTAAATGTACATTAATTTTCATTTATTTAGGCGTAGCAGCGCACGCCGAGTATTAGATAGTTTGCTTATAATACCTACTAAGGGTCGGTTTCACCAACAGAGGTAACTGTATTAGGCCAGTTTAAGCTATGTATTATATATGGGGAAAACTGGCGTAATACAGTTACCTCTGTTGGTGAAACTGACCCTTAGTGTTTCTAGCGTATTTGTTTCATTATATTGTTGTAATCCGATACCTTTCATGCGATGTTTCTGTATCTTTGGAATGATTTTGCATTTTTGTACTTATTCTCTTTCAAAAACATTATCACCGTGTCTAGGACCACTTACAGTAAAGAATACATACATACCTATCTAAAATTCTGAACGCAACATTTTTAAATGTTATTGTCTCTGTTATTCGGTTTTTTTTTTTACAAAGACATGTGCATTTTTAAACCGATAAACTTAAAACAAAATATATGATGTATTTATTTTTAAATGATTTAATTTTTAAATTCAACGTACACTTTGTACGTTGTTTCAATTGAGTATTGAAACCCATTGAACATAGGACTGCAGTAGACCTACGTTACATAGCATTGAAAAAAATAAATAAACTCATCCTCTTTTTGTCTGAATACATTGTATTTTTTCTTTAGTTTTTTTCTGACAAATAGTATTGACTGGTTTCGGAGAGGACATTAGCTGTTTTAGTATCTATCTCTGTGTTTCAACAACTATATATTGTATATCGTCATGCAGTTGTTTTGTATGCAATTCCATCGCATAAAGAGGAAAATTAACCACTTGCTGTAAAATGTATGGTACTCTTCAGTTTTGTAATGTTATCTATTGTGTATGCAATTTTCCATTAACTATTAACAACCATGCATTAAAAATATTACACTGTGAACTTCTGTACCGTGTACAGAATATTTGTATTTTTATGTTACGTATCAGAGTGGTGAAATAATTATTCACTCTGGCGATGATATACGCATGAGAATAAACAAGATTTTGTGGACACATTTCATTTGCTTTAGATTTATTACTAAACGTAAAAATGATGTTTCCAATGTTGGGTCTATATTTAGTAGGTTTTTATTTAAGGGAGAAAAGTTAACAAATCTGGTCGCATGACCATGACATATATACTAAGCCATTGTATTGTTTACCGCTCTCTAACCCCGTAACAGGCTATATTAAATGGACATTTACAACGTTTGAAGTATTATACCTTATAGAGGAGTCAAAATGAACAATTTTATGGTCTAAAAGTCTTGCAGATTCACTGTTTTCTTGACGGAGGGATTTTCTGAAGTTAAGTTGAGCTTCGTTTCCATAAAAGTAGAGTTAACATTTTATAGTTACAGACATTAAAACTGTCCGCCATTAATCTCGTTACAGTGATTACAACTGTCATGTTGAAGTAAGTCATAGGTTTTCTAAATTTTAATTATTTTTCTTCCATATGAATAAATCTACACTTGCAAGTTTGGAGGATCGAGGTTGCTAAGATACGGATTCAATCTGACTAATCCAATGATAATGTTACGTTTCAAATTGACATAAATACATCGACGAATGCTATTCAAGTTTTCAAAGTCTATAGTGGTATAATGGTAAAATTACAATATTTTTGGCTCATATATATAATGGTTTATGCTGCAGTAACATTTGAACTGGTGATAATAATAATCATTATCCTCTACACCATTCTTAATCCGGCTTCTCAATTATCCCAAAATTTTCAGTGGAAGATTATATCTATTTTCTGTATATTCTGCATCCTTATACCGAATTTTTGCACATGTTACCTGTAATTTTCGAAATTTAATTGACAATAAATCATATTGCATGGATATGTTTATCCTATTCTTCGTAGATATATTCTGGTAAATATCTCTTGTCTTTGAGCAAAAAAGTCTCGAATGAGTTGAATAATCTCATGTATGTGGATTGCCATAAAAGAGAATTTCGACATTGAATCGATATCATCATACTCATGGCCATCGATGGTGCTGGAAAGTGGATGGGAGTAGAGCTGTTTTCTCTCAAGCACATTGGCCCATCATCGATGAACATGAGTGTTCGTACTGTTCGTAGAGGCATCGTATGTAGGCCTATGTGTTATTGTAGATAGGTAGGTTTTTAGGATGCATTTTTGTTGTATTAAAGGTGTAAAAGAGTTAAAAATTAGAATTGAAATATGAAACTTACATTTTCTTCCTAAACTCTCTCTCATTAGCATTTTCCCGTTCATTTACACTAGTTTATGATGAAATTTTATCAATGCTGGGACATCTTATTTAGTACCTTACATAGACCTATATACTTATATTTTCTAAATAAAAAGTTTCCAAATTCAGATAGATAGTCGAAAATATTACTCTTTTTGTAGGGAAATTTTGATCATAATCGAAATAATCGAAATGTTTTTGCAATAATTTGTTCATTTACTGTTATTATTATCATTATTATTATTATTATTATTATTATTATTATTATTTATGTTTAGCATATAAAATGTTTCATGTACTTGGAATATACGCTGCATTTTGAATGTATTATTTTTTAAATTTGTTATAGTTAGTGTATTGTAGACCTGTATGTAATCAATATTGTAAATATGTAGTTGTGCACTTGTGATGGTTGTGTGGAAGAAAAGACCTTGTGGTCTTAACTCTTCCACATGAAATAAATGAAATAAAACATTATTATTATGTAAGAAGTGTTGAACAAAGTAGTGATTTTTTATTTTTATTTTACTTTATTATTATATTTTTTTAGTTTTCTTGGATGTAAAATATCGTAACCAACAGATGTGAAACGTGGCTCCAATAAAGGTTTAATTCCATCTTGACACTTTGAGCTTGCTTGAGTTACAGTAATGAAGTTTTTTATATTACTTTTTAATGAGAATGTCTATTTATTGGAGGGCGTTGCTGGCATTCGTTGAAACGTGACCTGTAGCCCTTGCTGAACCGTAGACTGACACCAAAACATCATCCCAGTGTGGTAATGGCAATTCGGCTAGGTATAGTCGGTGAGCATTTATTTCGTTTCCACTGAAGTACATGGAGCGGAAATAAATAACAGTCAATAAATAGTTAAATGTATTGAAAATGAATAGGACTGGTGGCGGAAACCTTTTCTATCGTCCCCCTTCACTTGTTACAATTACGTACCGTACTGTAATTTCAGACGAATTTGGGTCTTGTTTTTATTCACTTCATCCTTCTCCAGATAAATGGTATACTTTCGAAAAAAGTGTAATAAGGAACAACTGGTATGAATTAGTTTTTCTTTACACTTCAGCTCGATTCATATAAGTTAAAACCCACATCTTAGGCCTACTAGCAGTTACGGTACTAGAGCCACGCATATTTTATGAAGACTGTTTTATTTCATAAAGTAGGAAATTTATAGCCTATTCAGCAAAATGCTTTGATTCCAATAATCTAAATACGACGAGGAGACGGAAAATGCTGTTAGCAATATGTTGCATATTGCACTCCAGATTATATGGATTCGAGTTTTAAGACCCAAACACGGCAACCTTATTTTCGTTTCATTGTCTTATCCATTTTTACTTAATAGAATTAATGAGATGAAATCTACTCTACGGGTTATGTAGTATGTTATGGTACTCATGGTTCGACACACATGACTCATGCCGCTATTTATTTTGGCTAGGTCCAAGGCCTCGAGAAGAGGCTACTACAGTCCAGTTCTGATAACTATAGCCTGGCAGGAAGGAACATTGCCGAGTGAGGGAGGGAACTAGTAGCCAAGCCAAAAAAATCTCATCAATAATAAAAATAAAATAAATTGTTATAAAAACAGCGCTATCCTGTAATGAATACTCTACATTTATTAGATAACAAAAATAGTCATAACACAGAACTAGTAAATAAGAAAACTCAACGTGTAGTAACTATTATGTTTTGTAAACTGAGGATAGTTGCTGGCAGTACCTGCAACTCGCCCTCACCTCTTACCGTACCAAATACCATAGACACCTCAAAAGCGGCTAAAGAAGCCAGAACTGCACAGTACCCTCCCTTTGGTCTTATTCTGCCTTAAGTTGACACACAGACTCGGAGCCATCAGGAAGTGCATGAATGTGCCCCATTAGATCACCAAAACCACATATTTTAAATATCTGTGGTTTGCTAAACGAGACTATTTATTACCTAACATGAGATGAGTTGAAAGGTGATATGAAATGAATGAATGGAGATGAAATGACACGATGGGGAAGGGAAGATAAAGCGTTGGTGGGATAAAATTCGGGAAACGGAATAGCTCCGAGAAAACCCAGAAGATCCCGGTGTGGCCCATCACCCATATCCCTGCGGAACGGCCAGAATTCGACCCACAGATCCCAGTCGGGGCAGCGAAGCGATGTAGCCACGTGTCCACCGAATCGACATATTGGACTCAACTACTATAGTTTAAAAAAGTTTGTTTGAAGGGGATGCGGTATAAAGAACTCCAGTATGCCTAATAAGATTCAGTACAACACATATTTCATAAAACTATTTTTTTGCATCCTTTACACAATAAATTAATTGAAAATATAAGTAAATGGCCGTACATTTTAGAAATTTTCATCAAGCCCACATTTGCTTCAATGCAGTATATGTTTTACTCTGTCAGGAAATCTAGAAACACAGCAGGATATTGAAGTTTTCATGGTTTATAAAATATATTTTGTTGCAACGCTATAATTAAACTATAGTTATTTCATTTTCGCCAGAGGTTTCAAGGTCAATTCACTGAATCTCCCACTACTCTCACCTACCCTAAACTCCGTGAAGCTGCGCAGACGTACTCAAAACAACTCTGCAATAGGACAGGCTTATAATGTGACTGCCACGTGAGGAGTAATGTTATATGAAGTGGGAGGTCGCCAGCGGAGAATATCTGATCACTCATATGTCCTTGAAACGTCAGGCGAAAATAGAATCACTATAATAGTGTAATTTTGTATGTTTGAGAAGTGTGAACCATTACTTTAACAATAGGAATAGCAACTAAAACGATGGGAGAATACGTGTGCGTGCGTGTGTAATCACTTGAAAGTTGGGAAAAATGGTTATAGGGCATTGTAAGGATTAAAGATATTTATTTTTCTTAGCGATTTAGTTATCGTCGTTTTGTAGATATAAGTTATTTATGCATTTTTTAAAGCAAACGCGGCTAAATTATTATTTGCTAAACTTCATGGTGTGATAAGCCTACTGGTCGGTGCTGTCCCAAGCTACTATTTGTGTCAGCCAGAGTTAGACGATTATTCTGTCAGTATATGGATACTATATGTAAAAGTTTGGAAGGGCACTTGTCCCATATATTGGTCGAAATTTCACAAGAACATTTTTTCCTCGTGGAGAAATGGAACCAGTGAGCGTTCCACAGGTCTTTCCAAGAAAAGTTGGTTTCACGTTGACCGTTACGGCCACGGTGTGGAACACACATGTACTAATTCTAATTTTAATGTCATGTTATTTTAAGCGATTTTTAAAATATAAATTTAACTTGGCAGAATTTCTAGACTATGGAACCTGTATCAGTCTAAAATACCTATGTAACTGACGAGCTCAGGTTTAAAGCAAGTTGAGGCAATTCATCTGTTTTACAGATTAGACAATGGTAATCTGATTTTTAAAAGTTCTGTGTATAACTTTGTCTTGAATTGCGTTTTAATCTGAAAATTGAAAGGAAAAAAGTCTCCAGATTCCTCGTATTTGGAGTAATGTCTATGATTTTGGAAATAATTTAAGCCCATGCATACTAGATGTTGAGAAGTTAATTTAAATGTAACATTTTTTTTTATTTCTTCTTGTAAGCCCTGTTTCCCTCAACGAGATTTAGGCGCCCTATCCCTACAGGAAAGAAATTGAGCCATACTAATTTTAGTTATAGGCCTACTTGTTTTCGTATAGTAGTCATTGGAGTGGCCCGTGGTCAGCGTTCAACCTCATACTGACGTCTAGGATAGTACTAGGACGGGAAAATTCGGTGAATTTTGCTTAGAGGCCTTTTTATTCAGGCTTAAGGATCTTTTACGAGCCTGAAAATCTTCAGACTCGGGACTCACGGCTTAAAGTCCCTCCCGGAGGACTTGCTCCTTCCATTTTTCCATCCTAAATAATCCATCGACCCCGGCCGGGTTTGAACACGCGACCCTCGGGACCAGAGGCAAGGATCGTAACCACTAGTCCACCGCGGCCGACAATTAAATTGGAAAATTAGAAAAATGACAGCAGAATCCAAATATTTAATAGGAGACGTGGGTTTCGCGAATTATATGTATTTAGGAATGTGTATATCTAAGAGAATAAGGATAGGGTCATTTACCTCGTGCCGTTAAAACAATGGTTCCAGGCGCTGGGCTTTGTGTACCGTTGTATTGTATAATCATTACATCATGTGATGCTTACTCTAGTGCATTGCGTGACATATAGTCATCAGGAGATAGGTAAAACTGTTCGGGCAATGCGAAAAATGACTTAGATTTTGTGATATATTATGTAGGGCAGATCATAAATTACCAAATTGCGAGTCTATCGTTAACCTGTAGTATAATGTGACAGTATTTACAATTTACCACTTACTTCAATACGAGAATTACGTATTTCTCTCATAATTTACTAGTCATTTATCTTTGTCCTATATGTTGATTTATTTAAAGTTATCGCCTCTAATATGACATACAGATGGGCCTATATTCAAATTGTCTTCAATGTTTTTATGCAGTCGATGACATGTCTAAGATGTTAAATAAAAGTATGTCAGAATAAACTATACTAGGCCCTTACTCACTAACTAAACCTTTGACACTATCAAACCCATAGATTCACAACCGCGCTGATATAATGTTTCCATACACCAGTATTCTGATCTAATATTTTCCAGCCTTTCCCTGTATAATTCACCTCCCTCAAATCATGGTTAATTTTATTCTCCCATCTGATTCTTGACCAATGTACTGGGTTATATCCCTCTAGTTTTCTTGCTCCCTCTTTCATTTCTCATTCTTTTCACATGACTTCCCGATCTCAGTATACGTGATTTAATTATTCTCATTCCATGTGGGTTCCCATAAAGATCATGGTGCACGTAGTTATGTAACTTCCTCCATTCATCTTTCTGTTCGCTTCTCTTATATCCAAAAATTTTCCTGATCACTTCATTCTCAAATGTATGTACTATTTTCCCCTCTCTTTAAAGTAGGAGATTACGTTTATTTAACATAAGTAACGCCACGAGTGATTTCCAATTTATCTAGAGAATTTGGAAATCAAGAGTGACATTTGTCAAGACTATTTAACGAATAAAATTAAGCTGTTTACTCACAAACCATTATTTAAATATAGTTATTTTAAAATATATATAGTGTGATTATAAAGTCCCAGTACATTTTAAAGAAATCGCTTACATATTGTATTTCTGTTACAGCCATTGGCAAGATACAAATATGTTCACCATTGAAGAGCGGATATAGATTGTTGCTGCGCGTATAAGAGGCCAGTCATAAGAGGAAGTTAGAGACAGATTCCAAAAGAAGTTCAGGAAACCGGCTCCATCACGAAGTAACATCCAGATTCACGTGAATAAGTTCATGCGTACAGGATCAGTGGCGGATGAGCCACGCACAGGACGACCACCAATATCCGCCGAAAACGTGGAGGCTACCCAAAACGCGATTGAGCGTAGTCCACAGGCGTCCACTCGCCGTTTGAATCGAGAGCTGAGAATACCACCATCATCGGTCAGGAAGGTGCTTCATTTTACTCTGAAAAAAAGAGCATACCATGTACAAGTGGTCTATAAACTGGAAGCCGAAGATTACGCAGCACGTAAAGCAATGTGTTTTGACCTCTGTGAAGCTGCAGACCGGTGTAACTTAATGGATTGGCTTGGCTTGACTAAACGAAAAGTTTACGGCCCGTATATGTTCGCCGAGCAATCACGGTAAACATGTGTCTTGATATGTTGCAACTTTTCTTACAGCCACAGTTACAGCAAGATGGTATCATTGATACAGTGGTGTTGCAACAAGATGGAGCACCACCACACTTTGCTCTGGCTGTATGCGGGTATCTCAATGACAGGTTTCGCAACAGGTGGATTGGAAGGGCATCTCCTCGTATCTGGGCACCGCGTTCGCCAGACCTCACACCCCTGGACGTTTTTGCTTGGGGGTTCATCATACAACAGGTGTACATAACCAAGGTTCCTATTCTGCAAGTGCTGAAAGAACGCATACGCTAAGCGAGTGAAATGATTACAGAGGATATGTTGGTGCATGTTTTCCGGGTGACGGTGCGTCGTTGGGAAACATTGTTTTGAGATTGATGGAGGTCATGTTGAACACTAACTTCATAGTAGAAACTACCTTATGATTTTTGTTATATTTGGACTGCGTTATCCGCGAAATGTACTGGGACTTTATAATCACGCTGTATATATTTAATGTAAACGGCGATGTTTGAAACAAATGAGAAACTATTGGTACGCTTCATTTACTTCTTTTATCACTGCAACCAGATCATATTATTTATTGCAAAGGAACGCAATATTGTAAGAATGCACTCTAGTGGAGAAAAAATGACACATCAAACTGTATATTAATTCATTTCTGATGTTCCTATGATGCAAATATGACAATTATATTTTTCTGGAATGTTACCTGGGAAAAAATACATTTAAGAAAGTGCAAACAGTGCTTTCTTTTTTTGGTGGTGTAATCAATTGCTCCAAATGTTTTTATTAACTCCTGCATGCGCTATGTGTTTACATTCATGCACTATATATACAATCTGGTAACCGCATTTCTTGGGGAGTCAGTCACTGCAAAATAATGGTATGACCTATTTAGAATGTTAAAAAGGAGGAGCTTTCTTTATTATGATAAACTTTAGTTGGTAAATTCTAGGCGAAACACGACTGTGGTTGGTTGTAAATAAAAAATCATTGATTCGTGATTGGTCACTGACTCCCATTTGGGCATGAGTTAAATAGTCCCTATAATTAAACTGCAAGGATCACCATTTCATATTTTCAACATACTTAAGAGAATTATGAATGAACATGTCCACCGCTGTGGTCTCGAGGAAGCGTGCTGCCTTGTCACGCAGCGGGCCCGGGTTAGATCCCCGGTCTGGGCAGTTTTCGGGGTGAGGTTTTTATCGGGGTTTTTCCTCACATGTAAGATACATGTCAGGAAAACTTTAAGGCCCAAACGGTCCCCGAAATCATATGGCCATCATGATCATCCTTCACCGGTGTGGAAAGCAACGGAAAGCTACCACACCTACAATCCCCTAGTAAAGCTGCAAGCATAGCATGAAAATGCTATGAATGCAGTGAAGGACCTGCCATCGGGCAGAATTACTATAGATGGATGGATGAATGAATAAAAAGGTACCTGAAATTGCATAATAGCAATGGGTTTCCGGAGTTCAGGCTTTGTTAAATTTATTTTTATTCTGATTCCAATTCGTTCTTATCGTTCCTAGGCAATTGAATACTATCAATTCTTCAAAATTTTAACCATTGTTAAAAACTGCAATTTTTAAATCAATTATACTTGCTATAACGTAATTTCGTTATCCATGCCTTATGTGGTGTCTTCACACCAGGGATTAAAAATGTCTTTCCATGCAAATTTTGAAAGCACTGGCAGAAAAATAGCACAATACAATTTATACGTGATACGGTTTTCAAAGTAGCTATCAAATAGAATAAAACTTATAATTTATTCGTTGTAATCCATGGTTAGGTTTCTATTGCATCAATTTTTTTCACTCTTCTCAGCGCGGGAATATTGTGTTAACCGTTTTCTATTAAGGGGGGCGATGGCGAAATTTTCATTTTCTACATTTTTTGAGCTACAGACTTGATTTTTTTGTTCAAACATTCACTATATAGTACATAATGACGTTTAAGTTTCATTCTTGTGAGACATTTATTTTAAGAGTTATTAAATGTTGTATTTTGAAAAAATTGCATATATTATAATTAAATGGGCTCCACAATTTTTTAGTAAAATGTGATTTTTTACAAGACCCGTAGAATATGTAGAAAAACATCATGCATTAGAATTCTTATAATGTTAATACAAAGGGAAGAAAAAAAATGTACCTCATGCGTGGAATTACAAAAAAATAATAATTGCATACATTTTATTTTTTATTTCTTAAAATACTACTTCAATCGTGAAACCCATTCACTGATTTCTTACCCATTGTTTTTAGGATATGCAGTAAAAATTTGAACCTTCTAGGACAACATTTCTGAATTCCATTCAATTTTGAATGTACAAAAATGCAGTGAAAATAAAAGTGCGGAAAAACTAGTTTAAAGATTTGCATGCAGGTGGCATTTAACTGGAGCAGCCTTTTAACTGTGACGTATTTAGGGCACTTAGAAGCGCCACAGGCCTCTGAAACTTTGCCAACATATACATTAGAGTACAGGCTATTTTTTAGTACCAAAAAAACAAAAAAATATCAATTTTGATCTCAAATGGTCAATCTTTCACCCATCGCCCACCTTAACGTCATTTAGGAGAAGAATACAGGCACGAGACTTATTGCCATCCTGCATTTTCATTTTGTACACACTACTATAGTATCGTCATTCTCAAACTCGGACTGGGCGGGCAGACTGCCCTGAACACCGCGACCTGAAACATTTATTGCACTCTCCCAGTAAATTTTAGATGAATGGAATGAAGTCTACTCTACGGAGTTCTGTGAGCTGTACGTATTGTTACGGGCCTTACAGTGACGCGACCTGATGGGAGAGGGATTTTAACTATGGATCACATACATACTTTTTTGATGACACAAGGACATGGAGGGCCTCCACGAATGAGTGATCAGCTCAATGTCAGGTCCTTCTCCGAGTCAATACAACATTAAGACGAAACACGCCTTTCACACACGTTCTTACTAAACTTGGCGAATATGATAATGATAGCGTGATGATGTTCAGGGACCATTTGGGCCTTAAAGTTTCCTGAGATTTGTCTTAACCCATTGCAGCGTCGCTACCCCGAAATCACAAGAGGTAGACTGTAATTCGACATGAGGATTTATTTTTTTTAATGTAAATATTAAACATTTAAACTCATCTGCAAAACGTCTTTGTAATGTAAATAATTGTTCCAGATCACCCTGTATATAATTTTATATTACGAGTTTACTTATCTGCAGTTGATACTTCCTTTTCTATATTATGTGTCTAGATCATACTGTAAAATATATATTTTTACACGCTTTATATTAGCTTGACCTGTATCTATCTATGTACCTGAATCTTCCAACGCGTTTTTCACCCACTTAAAATAATTGGATCGACTTGAAATTTTGTATAGTTGTAAAGGACCCGTGACAATACAATAATTTCATATTTATTTTCTAAAATCCTGGCCAGAATCGTCAGAAAATAAAAAAAGTGTCTTTGTATTTATGTAACGGAATCGTTGAACACGATTTTCACCCACTTAGAGACATTGGATTGACTTGAAACTTCGTATACTTGTAAAGGACCCGTGACACTACAATAATTTTATATTTTATTTCTAAAGTCCTGGCCAGAATCATCAGAAAATCAAAAAAAAAATAAAACTGGTATAGTAGATTACGGACTTGTCGACTTTTTAGTCAATCGTTGTAAGAGCTCAGTTGGTAGAGCTTTAAACTAGTGGTATACAATTTCAGTAATCCATAGGTCGCTGGTTCGAATCCGGCTGGGGAAGATTTTTTTTAGAAAAGTAATAGGCCTACTTTTAGCTTATACTACAATAGTATGGAATTTAAAGATATTTACATTATCTTATTCTGTAAAATATTAAAACTAAAAAATAAAGAAATAAATAATAGTTTTAAAAAACTAAAACAGCATGCTTTATTAGAAAACCGAACTCAAAAATGAAAAATAATTTTAATTTCCAACACGCTTGGGATAAATTTAAAGTGGTCAACAAAAAAAATCATCTCCAACACATATAGAATAAAACTAGAATTATCAACAAAAAAGAAAGTAATTTTACCATCAAAAGCGTGGGGTGCTTTTTATGATTTTTGCATGTTCTTATTAGAGACTTTACTTTTACCAATATCTGTTTATTATCAAATATATTAATTGATATAGAGCACCCCACGCTTTTGATGGTAAAATTATTTTCTTTTGTTGATAATTCAAGTTTCATTCTATATGTGTTGGAGATGATTTTTTTGTTGACCACTTTAAATTTATCCCAAGCGTGTTGGAAATTAAAATTATTTTTCATTTTTGAGTTTGGTTTTCTAATAAAGCGTGCTGTTTTAGTTTTTTAAAACTATTATTTATTTGATGTTACGTTTAAACATCTCGGCATGCATCATCAGAATGTCTTTTGGTTTTCCATTGTGGATATACTTTATCAATACTCCACGTCTGTCTGGTTTAAAGAGAAAATCTCGCTACCAGCTTTCGTTCGTACTCTTTACGGAAAAAAATATAACCTATATCGAATATCCCTATAATCTGCGGAACCCACAGTAAAATAGTTGCGAATCTGATGAATCCAAAAAGTAAGTTACTTTATGAAGAAACGTATTTCCTTGAATCCTCTCTATGGGATAATGTGAAGCCATATTTATTCTCAGTGGTAGTAAAGAAGATCACGTGATAATTTTAAAGCTAGAAATATGCTTCTGCGACTTCGTGTTATGCTTTATGATCGAAAATCCCATTCGCTAGATCTTTAGTTGAAATGTATTTGTCATGTGTGTCTCGCGCTTGTGTATGGCATCATGCCTTGGCACAGAGATACAGGATATGCGCTGGCTTGAGTTCCTATGTGGTAGACATTTTCTCATGGAATTTTGGGCAGTTTCGGATAGAACCTTGAGGAATTTAAGTAGATACAATAAAGAGCAGCTCCAGGATGAGAAAACCAGTATAATGGCTTAAATTATCTCCATCTCTTTAAATTATACATGGGGATTTAAGGCCAGCAGCCGGCTTTTAGACCAAGGGCCTTGTAGGGCAGTTGCGACATCGAGTGGAGTGTTAATTTTCTGTGAAATTATAAAACTTTTGGATTTTAGACTTTTTTATATATCCGCATTAACCCGAATATAACATGTACTATTTAACAAAATTCAAATTTAAAAAAAAAAACTGGTTATATTTTATTTTTTCTATCATGATTTTTAGGATATTGCACCAGATGAAGGGGAAATTATATTGAAGTCTATAATGAAGATGATGATGGCAATAGAAACGTGTTAGTTGCCAGTATACTTCAACATGTAGACCTATGTTTAAAGATTTACTTGTTAGCGCAAGAAAGTAAATGTACGTACATGGCTTTCTTAGTCAAGTTTCTATTATCGGATCTAAATGAAATTCTTTGGAAACACATCGAAACTGCGCAATTGAATATCTTCGTGGCATATTTTTGTAAGTTCTCTTGTGTAAACATGGGTTGTCATGTCGATAAAATTCAAATCAGTAATCAACGAGTTGTCTTCAATTTGTTAAAAACATTTAAATTGAAAAGTAAAGCAGTTTATTTGATACCGAAAAAAGATTTCAACTTCAACTATTGAATTAGTATTAACATTTTTAAACTCAAGATTTTCTCAAGAAAAATTCATACCTAACAAAGTTGTCCACGAATTTATTGATTAAATATGGACCAAACTTTATGCTACTTTTGATAATTTTTTCCTCAATTTTTTTCGCCGTCCAATTAATAGAGTGCGGCTTATTTGAAAGTAATTATGGTAAGTCTGTACGTAGCGTAAGTTGTCATTTTGAGTTTTTTGGGCATTATACCTATGTATAGGCTACTTTGAATTCTAATATTTCACAATAACTTTGTACATCAAAGGAGCAAATAGTGAATACAAATTATTATATGTGTTTTTTTCTATTACGCGGGTGACTTATATCACACTATTTTGGAATTCCCCCCCCAAATGCCCCAGGTTTGTCATTCGACATTCCTGGTTTCCCTCCTGGCATGGCGTACTTATAACCCACTTCTGAGGTTGGGGCGCCTGGAAGGCGGGGTTACGTTGCCCCGATGATATGATGGGTGATGATGATGATAATTGTGCGCCAGGAGAGTCCCTAATCCTAAGCTTAACCTAAGATAAATATGAATGATGATGATTGCGATGGCCATATGATTTCGTGGACCGTTTGGGCCTTAAAGTTTTCCTGACATTTGTCTTACCGGTGAGGAAAAATCCCGGTAAAAACCTCACCTAGAAAAACTGTCCCGACCGGGGATCGAACCCGGGCCGCTGCGTGACAAGGCAGTACGCTACCCCGAGACCACAGCGGTGGACATTTTGGAAATATTGTAACGATTAGTTTTTGTTAACTGAGGTCAATTCATGCATGTATTATATTATGTAATTATATTATGGCTGAAATTCGCCTTGACTGGTTCATTATCAAAATATGTCTCCCAAGGCAATTTAGCCGTTGTCATTTCAATATTAACCAGAGAACCCTCTAGGGTGAATGAAGCAGAATAGTCACTGTATCTATTGAGCCTACTGAACACAGAGACTGTCAATTTCAGTTGTTTAACGAATCTGTTTCTAGATATTTCGAAGCTAAGATTATGAAAAATCTAGATTTCTGACATTCTCTTCAACGACCTTGTGACTACTCGTAACTTTAGCTACAGCAATTCAACTTTCGGATAACTAAAAAGGGCCTTAAAATACAGATGTAGCCTTTTTATACTATTTCTGACAGCCAGAGGTTTGCTACTCATGTTAGAGGTTTATATAGTTATTTCTTTTTTATAATTTCTAAATTTCCCAGGAATAATTATTTTTGAAACTGTAATAGCCTGTTCTATTAGTAACAATATTAAAAAAACTCAACAATGTACGCTGACGTTTTATTTCACAAAGAAAATTTGTTTGATATTTGAGTCTTCAATTGAGCAGCATTCCACCTAATGAAGTAAATACAAATCCGCCGTTCCCTTCGATATCTGGTTATCGCGCTAGACTCAGTTTCCAGGTTTCGTGGGTTTAAATCTCAGCCGGAGCACATGAATTTTAAGGTAATAAAAATCGTGAGTATGGCTTCCTTGGGAAGGGAAGTAAAACAGTAGATTGTACGACACGTGAAAGTGTCTGTTATAAGGGGCTTGTGAGCAAAATGAATCGTCCTTTGACACGCTAATACATATTTTAATAAATTACTAAGACTAAAATTAATATTAAATCGTTAGTAACAGCACTGCAGACATATCATAATTAGTTGCTTTTAATGTTTAACAAATCTCTCAGATTCAAGTAAATATATGAAACTGGGAACAATACATTATAAAATTTGAAAGTATGCTGATTTCACTTAACATTTAGAAATGCCCTCGCTTAAAAATCTAAAAAAAAAGGTGTAATGGATAGTGTGTAAAAATGAGGCCAATACTCTCGTCATTATAAGATAAAGCACAAACCTCTTTCCCAACGGGTTTTTATGTTCACTTACCATAAATAGTCAACATTAATAAAGTTCCGTTGAGGTATTATTCAAAATTATCCTGTTACTTCTGCTGATAATGGGACTAGTCCCGAAAGCGCTATAGATAATTAATAATCTTTAAGTTGAGGAGACGGACCTTTTAAGTAAATATTTCATAATTTTATATTTTAATTTTACCATAAATACCTGTTAATTTCTTCCTGTAATATTTTTGAACTATTTATGATTATTAGAAATCGGAATAAATTTTCTCCAAAGAATGTTCGAATTTTTGTTTTATCATATATTGTAATTGTAAGATTTCTATCTTCTTCTTGTTCTCCTTCTCCTCCCTCCTTTCGCTTTAAACTTTAAACTTTTTTCATGTTATCTCGAATGTGAACCGGCATTCATCTGATCATCCATCAGAGGAGGCTCTACATGTCCGTCTACAGACAAAAAAGTGGTTATGATATTATGCGATCACTTAACAAATCTCTGATTCTGTAGTGGGGACCGTATGTGTAATTGTTACGGTATAGATTATAGTAAGACAAAGAGAAAGATATATATATTGATATAATTTCTATATGATTTGTACCCTAATATGGGAAGTGGCATGGGCGGAAAGTCATGTAATTATGGGGTGACGGACCTGGTTACATCCCGGGCATTATTGGAGGGTTGGAGATTTCTCTCAACTATTTCGTGTTTAATTTGGTTCTTGTACTCAGCGTAGATATTAAATGAGTATCTGACAATTTTGTTGAGGAAACGTAGGTCTGTTCTTATGGCTATACACTCAATCACTTTCCAGTTTTTCGTGGCATTGGAATTCTGGTGTTCACGGTCCCATAGGTATTCAAGGGACTGTTACTGGAGCATCTTTACCTTTATACTTACTTACTTACTTACTCACTGGCACTATCGAACCCGTAGGTTCATGGCCGCGCGGACATAAGCTCTCCATATGTCCCTATCATGAGCTAATGCTTTCCAATCATTATCTGTATAATCTACTTCCCTCAAATCATAGTTAATGTTGTTCTCCCACCTCATTCTTGGTCTACCAACTCGGCGTTTTCCTTCTGGCTTTCCTACAAGAAGTTTCCATGCACGTCTTTCATTCCCCATACGCGCAACATGTCCTGCCCATCGCAGTCTACGAGACTTAACTGTTCTTATTATATCTGGTTTCCTATAAAGACCATGTAGTGCATTGTTATGTAGTCTTCTCCATTCACCTGTCTGTTCATCTCTCTTTGGTCCAAAAATTTTCCTAAGAACTTTATTCTGAAATACTCGTAATCTCCTTTCCTCCCTTAAAGTAAGAGTCCATATTTCGCACCCATATAATATAACTGGTAGAATAATAGTTTTATATATTTTCAGCTTAACGTTTTTTGAAAGGAGTTGGGACATCAAAAGTCTCTGCAATGCATAATAGCACGCATTTCCAGAATTGAGCCTATGTTTAATTTCTTTGTGCATCTCATTCCTATTTGTGATTATTGTTCCTAGGTATTTGAATTCAGCCACTTCCTCAAAATTTCCCTCATTTGTCATCAGCTGTCCATTTCCATTATATAATGAATTTCTACGTGTGACCATACATTTAGTTTTACTGATATTTACTTCCAGTCCCAATTTCTTAGTGTTACTCAATAGGGAGTGCGTGTTGGCCTTCAGTATTTCCTCGCTATCGGCCAGTAGTACTACATCATCAGCATAAACTAACAGCTTATTCCTTTATACATACATTAAATACATTTTCCCTTCTCCTAAAATTACTCTAGTATTGACTTATTTTATTAAATATATTACTAGTAGGTCTACCAGTAGTATAATGCAGGGATCTTCTGCGCTTTTTAAAGTAACGAATAATCTTCATTTTATTGACGACAAAATATCAATTTCCTTTGTTAATTCTTATCAGTGACACACAATTGTAATGAATATTGAAAGATAAACATTCAGTTAACTAGTAGAGGCCTGTTCATAACTTTGGCGCTTTAATTTTTTTGTATCCTTTGTTATTGAGTTATAATTGAACTGTAGCAGCATGTTTGCTTATTTGAAAGAAAGAAAAAAATCTATTTCCAAACATCAATATTTTGGAGTATTTTTTTCGCATTTAACGCGATTTAGGTGGAAAACTTGGTATAGGTTTTCTTAAGGGTTGTTAGCGCTGAAGTGGGCGTGTCGAGCGACATAACATTGCAACTTAATTAGCACAGAATACGAAGAACGTTTAGGTTGATGTAAATAGAAAAGGAGCTAGCTAATTTCTTTGGATGTGTAGCAGCGCATGCACATGCATTCAGTCTCTCTCTCTCTCTCTCTCTCTCTCTCTCTCTCTCTCTCCTCTCTCTCTCTTCTCTCTCTCTCTCTCTCTCTCTCTCTCTCTCATGCCGAGTAATGTCAATTTGTCAACGTCACATTATGGTGACTTAAGATAAGGAACCAGTTCATGACCTCATAGTTTCAGGAATGTTCTAGTCATTTACCTCGTAAAAATAATTACATTACCTCCACATAGAATACACCTTATGCACGGACAGGTGACTGCTTTAAAATAACTAAAATGCTCAGTGTCAATTTGACTAACAAACGAATAGGTGTAAAGGGTCAGCACAATCGATTACTTCCATATAATTCCATTCGATTAACGCTGTTTAACCTCTCACGTTATAGTTACTTTTACGTGTCACACGATTCCCGGCCTTACAAGTGACATGACCTGCCGGGTGAGGGATTTTAACTATGGACCACATACATACATGTTTGACCACACGAGGACATGGAAGGCCTCCCCGAATGAATGATGAGCTCAATGTCAGAGCCTCCTTAAAGAAAACACAACATTTAGACGAAACACTCATTCATACTAAACATGGCGAATATAATGATGATTATGATGGGCAGATGATGTTCGGATACCGTTTGGGCCTTAAAGTTTCCTGACATTTGTCTTACTGGTGAGGAAAATCCCCGAAAAAACTTCAACCAGGAAACTTGTCCCGACCGGGGATCGAACCCGGGTCATGAGGAGCTATAGTTACCCCGAGACCACAGTGATGGACACTTTCATTTAATAATTATTTTCAAATTAATAATTGGAAGAATCGTGAAAAGGAATTAATGAAATGGCGATGGCTCCCAAAAGTATAATTATAAACAATTAATTCGCTACTCACTTTGCTGATATCTGAAATAAGTCAAACTGTTTTAAACCCGTTTATGATCCATATTCTGCACGCACAGTATGAGCATATTATTCAAAATGTATTAACAGATGTTATCGTGAACTTTTTTTTTTTCAAAAACCTCCAAATATTTTTTCTCTGTGTCAATAATTGCCTTTTAGTATAGCTGAGAGTCGCATCTTCTGTAACTTCGGATTTTTACATTTTCTTTACAGCATGCATTAAAGTTCCTGCTTTACTCTTCTAAGTAAACATTTAGGACTAATCTTCAATGAGAAACTCACATTTAAAATTCTGGAAATCTATAGACATGACCAATGTTCGTGCAGGGATTGAGTATGGATTCCTCCTCAACTTGTCCTTATGAAACTAGTAATAACAAACTATATTTTTCTATTTCTCATTTCTTAACCCTTAAATTGGCGAAACAATAATTTCTCATGCCAGTTATTCAAATGTTTCGGACCGGAAAGAAAACAAAATCATGTAAAACCGTAAGTTGTTATTGTAGGCTACATTGTTACGTAATTTGACACAGACTTAAGTAATTTATAATAATTTGTTTTTTATTGTTTTATAAATAAAATAAATTAAATCAATGTATATTAAAAGATACATTGTGAAGTTAAGGGTTAAGAAAATGGGGTGGGGGAAATCTGTATTCTGATAGATTTTAGCAAGTGACCTGTATATAACTCCAAACGTTATGGGATTTGTAAAAAATAAGTTTAGAAAGTAGGCCTGCTAGTAAGCCTATGTAACTGAGGAATTGTTGAAGAGTGTTTTTAATTCACAAATTTAATTCAATTTTAAACCATAAGACTTTTAACAATGGAATTGAATTTTATATATAATATATAGCAAAATTCAATATTTTGTACCTATGAAGTATATATAATACAATTTGTATCATGGCAAAAATTAAGTGGAATATACCATTTAGTCATCATATCCTGTTAAAATAATATTGAATTAGGCGCTATTATGCTGAGATGTTGAAATGAAAGTTTTAAGTATTACTGAGGTGTAAAGAAATACCGTACTTAAAGTTCATAATACATGCTAATATTGAATTTCGTGTTTGAATGATATTTAGATCTTGAAATTGTTGATTATGTTTGGAATTAAAATTTGAGCAACGTCATTTTGTTTAAAGGCTTATGATATTAAGTAGAGGAGGATTTCATATGTACTCTCTACAAAATCTATATCTGGGTAGAACTAAAGCGACATTGAAATTGTGTTCCTAAGAATACGGAAATGGGAATGCATATCGTTAGATTAAATTGAATGCCTTAAATAGGCTCGTTGAGTAGGGGACAACTTTGAACCGGATTCTTGGGCCAGTTAGGAATAACAATTTTAATTACTTTATATTTTCATTAAATTTTATCATCATTATGTCTCCTGATAGGGTTTCCAAACTAATTTTAAAATGCCTCTTCAACACAAGCATTGCTTATTCCTGTTTACGTATTGCAATATTCAGTTTCAAATAGGTTTTATAGCACAGTATCGTGCTGTAGATTTTAGTTCGCGCACACTAAACTGACGGGTCAGTGACGTCATTGTACTTGGGAAAACAAGATGTGAATAAAATTTGCACTACTAACCGACTTAAAATATTGACTCGCCTGTTATTACTGAATAGGCATATCAAATGTGTATTTGTACTTAGAAATGATTGTAAATATAAACTAAACTTTTAACTGACTGAAAAATTATCACGTGTGGCACAACACTGATACCAACAACAGAGACAGCTATTTCTTTCAGATCTATACTGGAGGTTGAATTATAAAGGAAAAGGTCGCCATGGTCGGGGCATTTTTTCTGGGTGAGGTTTTTATCGGGGTTTTTCCTCACCTGTAAGACAAATGTCAGGAAAACTTTAAGGCCCAAACGGTCCCCGAAATCATATGGCCATCATCATCATCATCTTTATCATCATCATCCTTATTATCATCATCATCATCCTTCACCGGTGTGGAAAGCAACGGGAAGCTACCACACCTTCAATTCCCTAGTAAAGCTGCAAAGCATAGCATGAAAATGCTATGATTGCAGTGAAAGATCTGCCCTCGGGCAGAATTACTATGGATGGAGGTTAGAAGACGACAAATGAGTAACGATTTCCACTCGAAAATTTACAATGCGCGAAGTATACGTAGGTTTTACTTCGTCCTTATTATAGATTTTAGATTTTGTTTTCGAAAGAATAATTCATAACTCTATATTAAAGACTTGTAAGTAAAATTTTCCAAAAAATATTGTTAGTAATATTAAATGTGCAGTTAGGATTTTTATTTAACCGCGCTTATAAACAGCTAAGGTCATTAGCATCGCAATTGAAATTTGGGCGTATAAGGGCTGACACATTTTGGTGGAAGGCCTCTTATTGCAGACTTCAGAATCTCTATGGCCCGTAAATCTACGACACGAGACCCACGACTTTTATTATCTACGAATGGAAACGATGCGGTGGATTTTTACACCCTTAAACTTCATCGACCGCGGTCGAATTTGAACCCGCGAACGTCGGAACTAGAGGCGAGCATGGTAATCCGTTCTTCTGAATGTGTAGTATCACCATTATTTTCGTATAATACAATGATGAAATATAGTGTACGGTTCTGATGAACACCCAGCTTTAGTTTCTAATTAGTGCTCTGTGTTTTGTGCGTGGTGGTGGTGGGTTAAAAGCTACCGGCATATAAGAACGAAAACTTTGTTCTGTATATAGTCAAATACAGGTGGGATCTTTTAACTTATAACTTTCCCCTGGGCCTGTAACGAGTATGTTTACTTAACTTTACGTAAAAAAATAATTATAAGTTAAGAGTTTGCAATAAGCTTTCACAACCACTCCCCTAGGAAATTGCTCTGTGTATTCCTGTTATTTGCTTGTTCGTGTCCGCGCATTTGATGCGATTGCTAACAGTGAACAGGCTAATCTTCCCACCAGCTTGTATTCTTACTCAAATACTTTTATTTCTGCTTTTTTGAAACATTTGGGAAAAAAAAACATAAATCAGTTTGACATGACAAATGGGTTTTTATTAATATATAGAGTAATGAAGCTTTTCGGCTGTTAGTTAAACAGATGCCTTTGTTGTCATGTATAAATGAAACATAAGATTATCATCATTATTATCTAATACTTAAAAATGAATGTTTGTTTGTATATATGTTTGTTCGTACTTTATGCGCGACCATACCGTTGATCCGATTGTGATGGGTTTTTTGCAAAATGTTCAGGAGATTCTCGGGATGAACGTAGGCTATAAGAGAGTTGTGATATTCAACCCCTTCACCCCTAAAAATCACCCTTTGTAGTGAATGGAGTGAAATTAAGTCCCTATTTTGACGCTTTAATGGCTTACGCTACCTAAACCATGCCAAATACAACAAATTAATGTACACAGAATTGAACATCTCAAAACACTCTACAAAAAGTCCGCGACAGCATATGTTTATCTTTTACGGATAACTCACAATGACCATTTTTGTCTTTCGTTGATACCAAGAAGATCGGGATAAGCAGATTCCCGTGCAAGCATGCTCTGCCATACCGTTCATACGATTAAGATGGGGCTTTTTGAAAAAAATGTTCAGGAGATTCCGGGGATGAACAGAGGCTATAAGACATTTGTAATAGGCCTACTCAACCACTTCACCCCTAAAAAACCACCCTTTGTAGTGAAAAACGTGAAGTAAAGCCCCTATTTTGACGCTTACGCTGCAAAACCATAACAAATACTCCAAATTATTGTATATGGAATTGAATATCTCAAAAAACTCTACAAAAATGTCCGGACAGCATATGTTTATCTTTTACGGAAAACTCACAATAACCATATTTGTCTTTCATTGATGCCAAGAAGATCGGGATAAACAGATTCCTGTGCAAACATTAGAGTATGTACACGGCTGTGGTAAAAATATATTAACATTTATTTAGGAGCAGCAGCGCACGCCGGGTATTAGCTAGTTATTAATATTATTTATTAAAGGATTATCCGTATTTTAATCGTTTAGTAGTGGTGCAGGCGGTATTTGAATAATGTTTTAGTCAGCAACACTAACAACTCTGGTCCTTTGCGTCGCATTTCAAGGCTGGGCGAGAAAGAACTCAAAAGGCGTCATATTTTGAACTTTGTTATACATGTCGTTTATCTACGAAGAAGGATAAATAGCTTCCGAAAAAAGTAATAAAACACTTGTTTGGGTTTCAACCCATGAAACTTGGAACCAGATGCGAGCATTGTAAATACTTATTGCGAGTGTAAAAAGTGATCTTATAATTATTTTTTGTACTAAAAATCCAGAATGTTAGCAATCGATAAACATAATTAGTTTTAAAATATATTTTCCTTATGTTTCGTGGCACGTCTAACATTAATATACAAAAATAATAACTTTGCCATGCTGTATGAGCCTTGAAGAAAAACACAAAAGTCTAGTCATTATTCGACGAGTAAGAATTAAGTGTGAAATTCCCTGCACCTTCCCATATGACGACATTACAATGTACACAGTACCTACCTCAGCATATAATTAATACAGTTGTGAAGAACACACAGGACAGTTAAATTACTCCAAAAAGGAAATAAACAACAAAAGAGCAACCTAAAATTATCAGTGCATTTGTATAGAATACACAAAACACTTAAATCTCTCCGAAAAGGAGAAAAAAAAAAGCAAATAAAAACAAAAGGAACAAACAATAATAATAATAATTTGACTTAGGGTTTCACGGTCGGAGTTATTACGATAATCTCGAAGAAGATTTCCGGGCTTTACGGCTTAAAGTTCCCCGACGTTCCGCCAGAGACTGCGTCCGGCATCCTCAAGACAACCCTTGAGGATGCCGGACGCAGTCTTTGGCGAAACGTCGGAGAACTTCAAGCCTCAAAACCACGGTTTACAGCCCGGAAATCTTCAAGATAATAAAATTAATAATAATAATAATAATATTATTATTATTATTATTATTATTATTATTATTATTATTATTATTATTATTATTATCCTCAACAACTCATCAACCATCTAATTGTAAGTAAGCCGATCTCTTGCCGTCTGGCTTTGATTGCATCACCACTTAGGTATCTCGTTTGTATGTATTCTTTTTACGCCCAACACCACCGATACACGTTACAATATGATTAAGGATGAAACATTTTTATTTTATCAACAGTTTAGTGATGGCTAATTTATTTTTCTATCTATTTTTACTTAGTAGTCTGAATAATTGTATCTAAAAGTTCCCAACTGGAAGAATTATGAACGTTAAAATTGTTTATGTATCCATGACTACGAAGGTTAAAGTTATTCTTATCTTAGAGTATGCAGATTAGTCTAAATATATTCCATACTTGAAGAGTTTTCTGGATGGGGGTTGGGTTCCGTATTACTCTCATTTTCAGGGAAAAAGTTTTAAAAGTTTACAACTTTCTTTGGTAGTCTTATTTTCGAATAAAGCTGTTCATAAAATTCCCTTATTAGTGCTGCTAATTTTCAATAGGTTCGTTACGTATGTTAGATTATTAATTTACCTAATTCATTTTCCTAGAAATATTACATCAGGGTCAGCAGAATTCATGAAGACAGATAATATTTTAATGTATCTAATTCATATCGCAAAAACATCATAGCAACAGTAACCATTCGCCATGCATTATCTCTACTCCAAACATGTGTGATACTATTGCATGGTTTTAATTTAATATCTACCGTGGCTACACACATTTTTCACGATGATGAGTTGACACCAGTTTCAATACACTGACCGAATTGACACGCAAAAATATCTTTCCCCTTGTTGATTCGAACTAGGACATCTAATTGTATTGATATTTTCAGAATTTTTCGACTGAAAATTAAACGTATATTACGTACAAAATCGTTAATTTGTCCAAAAAAGTTAAGCAAATTTAGTACATGCACATTTATAAGAGAAGAAAAATCCTCTTGCATGTATATGAATGTTTCAAAAAATATATATTCATCTGCTTATTTGGTTTCAGTAGCGGGTTCGGCTTCGATCCCCGGTCGGAACAGGTTTCCTTGGTGATTTTTTCGGGGTTTTCCCTCACATGTAAGACAAATGTCAGGAAACCTGAAGGCTCAAACGGTCCCCGATCATCATCTGGCGATCAAAGCACCATTATCATATTCGCCATGTTTAGTATAAATGTGTTTAATGACTGTTGTGCATCGTCTTAAATATTGTGCTGTTTCTGAGGTGATCCCGGTTTGAGCTGATCACTCATTCGGCGAGGCCTTCGGCGTCAAAAAATCATTCTGCAAGTTTCCGATCTAGATTTGTAAATTAATTATTTAAAAAACCATTTTGCACGTTGTAGCACAGTTGATTGAGGCAATAAGCTACAAGCAGGAAAATAACGTGTTTGATTCCCGATGGGATTAGGAATTTTAAACGGGCTTAAACCTTCTAGTAACACCATGGCCCTGTGGCTGACTCAGCCTCTAACATACATTCTGGGGGCAAATACTGTCGTAACTAGAGCTGACATCCCGATTGACTTCTCGTGCTGATTGTCTAGAATGGTGGAGACTTAGTCTGTTACCACCCTAAGGCCTAAAGTGCGATCAATTTAAAATCTGCCTTCATTAAGCAGTTACTGATAACGATGAGGACAGCATAAAACAATATTTGACTTTTATGTAATTTAAGTTTCCAGTTATTACGAAAAATCTGCTACATCTGGTATGCATATTTTTTAAATTATTTGTAATAAAGCGTTAAAAAACTGAGTATATACTTATTTGCAAGCAAAACGAATACACGGACCTTGCCATAAATTTAGGGCACGTAAAGAAACTCTAATGTGGGATAAGAAGACATCTGGGCTATATTTGTTTTCACATTCAGGTTTAGATTTGTATTGGTATGTTAGCAAATTGTGGTTTTAAAGAGTTATCCTATAGAAAATACAAAATGGCATTTGTTTTACTTCGAGAATGATCAAAAATATCGTTATTACCCCTTTCATTTCAGGAGTTTTTTAGTTGCGGTGTGTAAACACTTAAATAGATGTAGGAGGAAATGTAAGTTTTGCATCCATTTATATAAATAAATAAATAAATAAATAAATAAATATATATCTTAATATATAAAAATTTCGTGTCACATTGTTTGTCCGCGATGGAATCCTAAACTACTGAACCGATTTTAATAAAATTTTGCACACTGTGTGCAGATTGATCCAAATTGAGACTTAGGGTAGTGTATAACTAAATGTATAGTCGCATTATTTTTTTATTGCAAATTATTTGTTTATTATTTAACAAAGAGTTATAATTATCTGTGAGTTCCATACGATTCTAACAGATGGCTGTGTAAGGTAATTTGGTAAGGTAATTGGTTTATTATTTAACAAAGAGAGATCCAGATGGCTGTGCTTTTTGTTGCAACCGCGAATTTCAATTGAATTACAAATATTGATTATTTCATAATTTAAGTGTGTTCAGTGTTAATTTTATTTTCAATATTATTAATTTCGTGTGTAAGTATTAGTTTTAAGTAATCTGGCTGAAAGACAGCAATTTAATTTAAATTTTTAACTTGTACCTTAGCCACAGCAACGCGTGTCCGGGACTTCTAGTGTGTGTGTGTGTGTGTGTGTGTGTGTGTGTGTATATATTATTTCTATCTTAGTTACGCCTCAGCCTAATATATTCTCCATTGAACACTAAAACCTTAAATTCAATCTTTGTCTAGTAAATAACCTTTGTAACATATAGCTTACCGGGCATCTAGAGTTCTGCCAATTCCGATGACTCGTATCTATATAATGTTACCGCAGCAAGTGCCCATGCATATTCTGTAGTCAAGATTTGATTAAGTGATCATTCATTTCCCAGGAAATATATCAGCATATTTCAGTGAATCTAAGATGTTGGACCAGTGGAGAAGCTATGCATTTATAAAAGCTGAGAGACGACGTCCGTTACGATTGAATGAATGACCCATGTACATTTCCTTCACACATCATTGGCCTATATGGTTTCTCAATAAGTAATTGCTGTTTTAGTTGCACAACTTGATTTGTAAATGGCTGGATGGAGTTTTGGTTAAAAACTTACGTAGACCTAAGCTTCATTTACAGTAGGCAGTATTTTTTCTGACACTCTTTAACAACTCGTTCATTAGCGTAGCAATTCAAAATTTGGCGTGAAAGGGCCGATATTTTGGTCCATCATCATCATCATCATATTTGGCGTAACAGCCCAGGTCGAGTCATAGCCTCTATAAGCATTCTCCTCCAGACTTCTCCATTTCTGCCAACTGTCCACCAATTTCGAATGTTAAGTCTTTGGACATCTTCCATAATTTTATCCATCCACCTAGTTCCAGGCCTTCCTACATTTTTTCTCCCATCTGGATGATCCACAATTATATGTTTAACTGTCTCACTATTATCCATTCTCTGGATATGTCCTGCCCATCTTAATGTAACTATTTTAATAATTTAACAATGTCTGGTGATTTATACGAATTGTATAATTCCGTATTAAATCGTATTCGCCATTCTCCTCTTTCTTCAAAAGTCCATATATTTTTCTCAGAATTTTCCTTTCAAAAATTCCAAGTTGAACAATGATATTTCTAGTTAAGACCCAAATCTCACGTCCATACATTAGCACTGGCTTTATTAAGATCTTATATAATCTATTTTATAAGGTGATAAATGTTGATTAAAAATATTCTATCATTCCACAGTAACATTTATTGGCACTTTGAATTCTCATACTCTTTTTATCTTTAATCTCATTAGAGTTATTAATTTGGGACAAAACAAAACTTTCTACTATTTCAAATTAAATATTTTCTATACGTGTTTATTGTTCCTTTCTTTTATATTTCTTATTTTTATTAAAGTTCATATTTTTTCCCTCATTTATCTGCAGACTCGTTTTATTTACTGCTTTATTTAAAACTCTAAATGTTTTCTTTACATCGTTTTCGGACCTGCCAATAATATCACAAATTTGTGTTTCGAGGTCTCCTATTCCAGGCTTTAGATTATTTTACGTGCGATAAATTAAGGTTACAAGACACTAAGCCTTACAATTTCTCTTAGGACTGAAACCATATTTAAAATGTTTACAACGTGGAAAAATCCAGAGAGTATTCCTATATTATGTGTAGAGTATTTTGGAATTTTCATTGAAGTGTTTGTTTATTCGACTAAACATTTATATCACAAGTTGATTGAAATTTCATTATTCACATACAATCTTCTCCTGTGCAATTTCTGTTTGCTGAATAGGAATTATAGATTGTGTAATTTCTATTCAAATATTAATCCTAAATTATAATATTCACTTCTGTATGGATTTAATGAGCTTCTACAGCAAGTTAGTTAGAATTGAATAAGTTGATATTTACATGTCGATAATTTTTCCAATAACACCTCATTACGTATTTTATCACAATGTTGGTTTTAAATATTCTAGAACGCTTTATCTTGTTTCGTATTACATATAATTGAATTCCATTAAAATAATTACATCAACAAACTTTTTTTTTTCGTGTACTGCGGTTTATATTACACTGATTACTATAAATTACGTTGAGAGGTTTAATTTATATAATCTGCTGAAGTTCGTTCGATGCAATTAAAACAAGTTGTGGTGCATAAATTTTAAACATTCTGGTAGTTGTTTGTCTATATTATATCATCTTGTCTTGTTAGACCAAATTCAAGACTCACCTCATAATGTTACTTTACCCGCTCTATTTGAATCTGACAAGGGAAGTGTCAATTATTGCACGCCGAAACCTACCTTGAAATATCTCCCAGAGAAGCGTTGCGATATACCAAGGTCGTGTCCAAAAAAAATGCCTTTTTAACTGCAAAGTACAGAAATTGAAACCAATGTCAACCCACTGAACGGAGCAGATGGACTCCCTGCCCTTTAGTTAGAGTGGAGTGAAGTAAGGCGGGACGACAGGCAGTGAGGGTTATCCAGTCTACCAATTCAGGCGTTGCACTACTGCTTAATAATTTAAATGATAGATTTGGCTATGAATTTTAGTGTTTTGCAGTTAAAAACGGCTGTTTTTTTTGTACACGGCCTCTGTACGTCACAACGCTTCTCTGGAATAAATTTGAAGGTAGGTTTTGGTGTACAATGACTGACAGTTCCCTTATGAGAATTGTGTAGTGCGATATTTAATTTGTGATTGCTTATTCCGTTTGTATCATTTCAGTCGGTCCTAATGATCACCATGTTCGCGTTTGGTTCTGAGGTTCTCGGGTTCAAAACCGGCTGGAATATGTGAAATTTAAGGGCGTAAAATTCCTCAATGAGTTGCTACGTAAAGGAAATAAATTAACTACAGTAATTAGACCACCGGAAATGGGACCGTGACATTTGGAGTTGAACTCGAAACTTGCGTTCCCTCTCTCGTAGAGGGAAATATTCCCTTAACAAATTACTTTATTTTGTTTTGACATCCAATTAAAATTTGACACCATGTGCTCCATATTATAATTTGGAGGGAAGAAAATATAATTTTTTAATTTTTTTATTGCATTTGGTTATGTATGTGATACGAAAAGAATGTCAGCTTTGCTTGCGGAGCGCCTTTATCCTCTTGGAGTGGATGATTTACGCTGGATTACATTGCCGCTAATGATAGCATGACACTGTGAGAGGGACTTAACGTCCGCACCATATAAATCAAGTTGCAGAGTACGTAATAAGTTTAGTAGCGGGCTTGTACTAATTTCCTCTATAGAGATTCGAATTAATCACTAATAATGACACCTCAGGTAAACTGAGTTGTGGTTACTTGTCTGGAGATTTTTGGCACCCTAGAATTGTGTGCGAAAGAAAAAATAGGAAAAACTTTCTCGTTTGATGTTTACATTCGCTTGATCGGAGTTGTGGGGAAAGCGTTGAGTGTAAATAATAGGACATTGCAGTCTTCATTGGAATCAGACTTTCCTAGCCACAGTATAACAGCAAACGTCAAATGCATTTCCGCATGTTTCGTGTCATGGTGTCCAACATTTAAACCGGCGGAATGTAGACAACAAGCCTATATGAATAGTTGTTCCATCCCATCTCGTCCAGTCTTATGCCATTAGAAAGACGACACCTGTATGAACAATTTTCATGCGTCTCGGTATACGCGTTGTTAGCGCGCACGTCTGCCCCGACTATACCTTATCCGCCCTCAGAGTGATCCTAACATAAACGCCAATTATATCCTTCCGCCATTCGCGCCACAATTACTGTTACTTTGACAGTATATAAGACATATGGTCGTTGAATGGGGTTGAGTGCAAGAAAGCTGTTGAGATTTTTCAGTGATCTTGTGAAATACATTAAAATAACTTTTTTACCACTAATCAAAGGTTTGCCAGACGTGTTATAAAATTTTAGATGGCGACACAGCAAAAGAAGATTCGATACTTTCAACCAACTTGTTGCATCAGAATCGACTGCATCATCCATATGTAATAAACTATTATAAGTTGTATTTACTGATTAGGTATATTTTAGAATAGTTTCTATGTTCTGAATATCATTATTTTCATTCACGAAGAATAAACGGTATATTCAAAGGTCATATTTTAAATTTAATGAAGGGAACTATTTTTTCGCATATTTATTGCTTCTACATCGTACGTCGGTGTCCATAACCAATGGAAAGCTAACAGTCACATGGTTTTGTTTTGATGGTTATCACTTTAAGAGCGGATAACCTTCAGGAACCCAGGTTCGAATCATCGCAGTTCCAGAGGGGTATCGGTTGTGGGTCATATCCGATTTTTTCGGGGTTTCCCCTTTTCCTGTATTTCGTCCCACGAACACTCTTCATTCTCCCTTCCCTCTCTTTCATGTCATTTCATTTCTCATTAATTAATTTAACATTGCCATCTTTTGGCAATAAATAATATTATGATCTGGTTGCAGTGATCGAACAAAAGAAGCAAATGAAGCGTACCAATAGTTTCTCATTTGTTTTCAAACATCGCCGTTTACATTAAATATATAAATGTTTTAAAATAAATATAGTTAAATAATGATTTGTGAGCAAACAGCTTAATTTTATTCGTTAAATAGTCCTAACAAATGCCACTCTTGATTTCCAAATTCTCTAGATAAATTAACTCCTCACTTCGTGAGTTGTGAATTTATCGATAATTTGGAAATCACTCGTGGCATTACTTATGAGAATTTGGAAATCAAGAGTGGGATTTGTTAGGACTATTTAACGAGTCAAATTAAGCTATTTACTCGCAAATCATTATTTAAATATAGTTATTTTAAAATATTTATTTATTTAATGTAAACGGCGATGTTTGAAAACAAATGAGAAACGATTGTTACGTTTGTTCGTCACTGCAAACAGATCATATTATTTATTGCCAAAGGATTTAAATATTGTAGGAATGTATCCTAGTGGAGAAATTTATAACCAACATTATATGTATTAATTAATTTCTGATGTCCTATGATGTAAATATGTCAATTATATTTTATGCAACGTTATTTCTTCGGAAATAATTCGTTTAAGAAAATGCAAACAGTGTTTTTTTTTTGTGGTATAATCAATTGCTACAAATGTTATTATATAATCTCCCGCAAACACTATCTGCTGACATTCGTGCACTATATATACAATCTGGTAGCCGTATTTCTTAGAGAGTCAGTCACTGCAAAATAATGATATGACCTATTCAGAATGTTAAAAAGGAGGAGCTTTCTTTAATATGATAAACTTGTTTGAAAAATTCGAGGTGAAACACGACTGTGATTGGTTGTAATTAAAAAATCATTGAATCCTATTTGGGGCATGAGTTAAATAAATAGTCTTGGAAACATTGGTTATAGGCAGAGAGACAAAGAGACGGACTGACTGGTTGAGTGTTGAAAAGAGACAATATTTTAAAAGCATAAGAAACTTGTTTCTAGACGTCATGTCCTTACAGAAGAATATTTAGACGACATAGATGAAAGACTAGAACAAGACCATATAACAAATCCCTAAGCAACTTGTTCGGGAAATAGTTTTCAAAGTTCTCGGTACGATATTCGTCTCCTTTTTCCACAATGGCGTAACAGCCCAATGTCGGACCTTAGCCTCTCCTTTGTTAGGAGTTACTAGATCAAATTAATTCAGTTATGCTTATTTCCATATAGATGTCATGAAACTAGGGTGTTACTAAGTTGTTGAAGGTCGATAAATTTTGCTTAGAAGCATCTTTATTCAGGCTTACGGTTCTTTTACGAGCCTGAAAATCTTCAGGGGACCCACGGCTTAAAGTCCCTCCTGGAGGACTTGCTATTTGGATTTTTCCATCCTAAAAAATCCATCGTCCTGTCGGGTTTGTACCCGCAACCCACGGGGCCATAGGCAAGGAACTTAACCGTTAGTCCGTCGCGGCCGACACGAAATTAGTCTGAATTACTTAAATTAAAAAAAAATACAAATATACAGTAGCACATTAACTGCAACAGTGCAATCAAACGACTAGAATATAATTCTGTGACAGGATTCTGGATAATAGTGTGGATGACGCAGTAAATGTTATAACTCAGTTACTTACTAGTCATTATTATTATTGTTGTTAATATTATTATTATTGTTATTATTACTATTGTTACTATTATTATTATTATTATTATTAGTAGTAGTAGTAGTAGTAGTATTATTGTTATTATTACTATTGTTACTATTATTATTATTAGTTTACAATATTTAGTGCATTCAATAAAAATAATAATAATCATCAGGGACACTACAGCCTCGGCTACTTCTAGAACCTTCTTCTAGGCTTCTCTATCTCTCCAGCCACCATTCTTCGATTCTCAACTTCTTCAGATTCTCCAAGATTCCATCCATCCATCCAACGCAGTCTTAGTATTTTTAATGCTCCTTGTTTGTATATTATTGGATATTACATGTACCAATCCGTAAATCGTTCATCTTCTTCTTGCCAGTTTGTCAACAATTGATGCTGCCGGGTGGTGTTACTAGCATTATTTTTTTTACAGGGTAGGATAGTCTCCCTACGCCCAAAAATTCAGCTATCCTGAAGGACGAGTTGGGGTTTTCTTCTCTAGCTATTAGGTTTCAAGTATAGCGTCAAGGACCCGCTGTGACATAGCGTTACCCGTGGCATGGACGTGCGTGTGTAGGACTATGATAGAATCAATGGAATTTCTCGGGGTTTTAAGTGGTGCACATCTATCAACAAGATGTGTACCCTCAAGGCCACATACTATCCCCTTTGCCCTCCCAGTAAAATTAATACTAAGAGTGGCTACACTGTCTACAGTAAATATTGTTCATACATGTTATAATATACAAGAAGAAAAGTTCGCTCAAGTTTAGCATTGATTTTGAGTTTAGTTTTTGCTGCAGTTTGTTATCGATCTTGTTCTATTTGCACACGTTATGATATGGTATTTTCTATACCTTTCTCCGCATAGCAGGCATTTACAATATTCTGTCAGCTCGAGGAATTTCTTGTTCGCACAAATTTTATGGTCAAAACCGTGTATTGCAAGTCATGTTATTGTGTGTCTCTGAGTCTTACACTCTCTGGTCTAACTATCATCTAGCATGGCTGTTGTGGTGTAGAACTCTAGATCTATATCTCTCTTCTTGTGTTCCCTGATGTTAATTAGTTCCTGATGTGGTCCTGTAGATGGTAACCAGTGTTGTAGTCTGATATCTATAAAATAGGTATCTCTCATGAGCTCGTAAACCAGGCGTGATGGTGCTGTTTTTCCAAGTCCTAACATCCGTTTCATGTACATAGTCTTAACTTTAAATTTATCCATATGATCTCTATTTAATACTTTATGACTGGTGCCATTGCTGTTTTAAACAGTTTCATCGTTGTGTCTGCTGATAGATTGGTTATGTTCGGAATATTGCATGAATCTTTAGCGGCTGCTTCCGCTCTTTCCTGAATGTGCGGGTTGAAAGATGTTGCTGTAGTCTGTAGTGTAATTCCGAGGTATTTGTACTTCCTACTATCTGAAGTGGTTCATACATGTTACAACGAAAGAATATGCAGGGATTGCTGGTGGATACGAAATCTGTACACATTTAAAGTTTTTACAAGTGTAATATACATGCTTAAATTCATCGCTGATGTAAGTCCTAAAGTTGCTGAACATTAAATGAATTCTCAAAGGAGCTGAAGAAAATTACTGACAAGACCGCGCCTCGTTTTCCCGTGGTTTGAATTATTGACAGATTTTTGGGCTAAGAAAGTTGCATGCTAGTAAGTGGGGGGAAAACATGCAATGAAGAAAATCACGTCTTTATGCGACTACAGTTCCTTCTCAAGTGTTACATTACAATATATATTTCAGCATTCTCTTTTACATTATAATTTACTTCATCTTAGAAAACGAAGAAAAAAATGAATAAAATAAAGATATCGTAGTCTTCTGAGTTGCTCCATTCACTTACGTACCGGCATGTCACATGTTACACAGAATTTAGCCATCATTGGTATTATAAAATAGAAAATCATCTTGTCTGATGTGATCATTTTTCAGAGTGAGAACTATTCTATGTAGACCTAATTATCTGATTTAGTGAATTATGTGCTACCAATTAATCGCCAGGGATTACTAACACTAGAATGACTATAGAGAGTTGAGGGGTCATTTTAATTCGTATATGAAATTATTCTGTTCATACTTCAATTGCAGCCTCTGAATTTCATAGGAATTACATTTACATAAAATAATAAAAAGTCTTAAAAGTACAAGCCAGTTGATTCATACGTACGGGGGGGTAAAGGTTGAGGAACTTCATAGAGGGATCAAAATGACCCCGTTGTCTTTCTAGTGGTAAAAATTGTAATATTAATTGTTGTGAAAATGCCATAAACTATATATTGTTGTGCAACACTCTTCTATTCATGTCACTCAAGGCATAGTATTTCAATATTTATATTAAAATATTGTATTTCGGTAAAAAATACTGTAGGGTCTTTTTGACACCTCAGTCGTTGTAGGTAGTAACTTCTGTAACCCCCTTCATATTGCAATTGCAACTTCAGAATTTCATAGAAATTAAATTTACGTCAAGTAATAAAAAGTCATAAAATCACAAGCCAGATTGAATCATACGTATGGGGGATAAAGACTGAGGAACTTCATTGAGGGATCAGTCTTTTTAGTGTTAAAACCTCCCAATTTCCTTGTTTGAGGTAACTAACCAACTCACTGCTACTATCGTACCAAGTTCATGGTGACGGGAACATAAGCTCTTCATACAGCCCTATCCTGAGTCAAAGTTTTGCAATCATCCCCTATATAATTTACCTTCCTCAAATCATTGTTAATGCTATTCTCCCATATCATTCTTACCCTACCTACTGGACGGATTTATTTAAGTTTCCATGTCCCTCTTTCATTCCACATTCGTGGCACATACCCTACCCATCGCAGTCTACGAGACTTAAATGTTGTTATTGCATCTGGTTTTCCATAAATATCATGTAACTCACTGTTATATAGTAGTACATCCAAGGGTGATTTATCTAATTCCAACGTTAATAGTTCTAGTATCCCCCTAATATACAGTGCCCTACCATTCCACTTTCCTAGGAACATGTCCCTATGTTTGAGCCTTTGCCATGGATTTCCACTGAATTAGTTCCCCCCCCCAGATCTGAAGTGGGACTTTTTACCTCTGGAAAATTTTACTCCAGTGAAACCCATGTCCACGTTTCTTAAGGGTTCTATTTTTACGTGTGAAAGATCGTCATTCTTTGGACTAAGGAAGTTTTTCGTCAGGACTATCGACTCGGACCTGTCAGGTATGAGTAACCTTATCGGCAGCGCTACCACAGGTATATCTATTGGGGGTCATTTAAGCCACTCCACCACAAGGTAAAGACACCATCGAGGTCCTTGTTTGAGTTAAAACAAATTACTACAGAAGTTAATAGTTTTGTATATGAAATAATAATTTTGAATGTTCATGTTAAAAATGGACGACCTTTTATATTTCATTAGTGTCACAGAATCTATTTTCTAATCTAAAAAAAAGAGAGAAATTAACGCGTCTTTGTTCTATTTGTAAGCCAATATTTTAGCTACGAATTCTTTAGTTAGACCCCATTGTATTAAACTTAGCCATTATGTGGGGCGAGCGTAATTTTAAAAATTAAGTCAATTATATTAAACAAAGGCAGTGAATTTATTAATCGAAGTGCAGTTTTAAAAATCTCGTACGTCTGGGTGAGTTTAACAGAATTTGTATTACCTGTAATTCATTTGATGTAATTAAAGCAGAGAGAATTCAGGTTCTTGTCGACTGCGCGGGGCTTTAATGAGCTGTAAGTTGCAGGTAATAAGCCCTGTTAATGACCACTGCGGTTTATGATGTATTGTTTGATAGAATTCCAAACCCAGACGCGGTATTTACAGCACATTGAAGGCTCATGACCTCAGTACAATTGAACGTACGTTGTTTCCTGATAGAAAGCAACCAACCCAGTACTATAATTCTATTACTCATATTATGATAAAGTGTGTATACTTAAATTTTATTCTATTTTGATCCTACTTGTATTCTTACTACTATTGTACATACCAGCGGTTCCCAACCTTTTCGAATCGCGAACCCCTTTGACAGCGTTCTGAGTTGGGTGAACCATTGACTTTCAAATGCACATACAGTAGATATGCATAACATTTAATTCCAACCAAATGTTTAATAACCTTAAATTAACTTGACCTTAATGGTTAAAACCTAAAGTTACTCTAGTTGCGGCTCAAAAGTTACAACGCGTAGCCCTAGTTGTAGCAAAATCAAATGCATTTCTAACGTTGTTACATAACTGTAAATCAGGCATTCGCGGCAAATATTAATTTATTGTGGAAATAATGTAATCTGTAACAAAGGGCATTATAGGGTTAATTTAATTTTAGAATAATAATAATAATTTATTATTAATTTTAGAATAATAATAATAATAATTTATTATTAATTTTAGAATAATAATAATAATAATTTATTATTATTATTCTGCAAAAATGATGAAAACAATGATAGACCTAACCTCGAATCCCGCCATTACGGAAAAGTTTTGGCGAACCTCTTGAAATATATAGGTTGGAAACGATGGTATATACCATGGCTGTCCAAATGGCATCATGTGGGATCAGGTCAGAATCCGCGGGAATTTCCAAGTTCATAAGTTTTTCTTTCTTGTTTTTCTGAATGTGGATTTCCCCCCCCCCAAACGTGAGTTCCTTTTGTTTGTCAATTTGTTTAATTAGATTAGCTTTTGATTCAATCATGTTTTTGGACCAAGCATGAACAGCTACTGCTGACTTTTCCACTTATCCATTTTTAACATTTCTAAGATGTTCTTTCGCCCTTGTTTTCAAAATTCTTTTTGTTTTTCCTATATACATTTTGTTACAATCTTTACATTTGACAAAATTTATATAGGAAAACAAAAGGAAATTTGAAAACAAGGGTGAAAGAACATCTTAGAAATGTCCAAAATGGAGAAGTGGAAAAGACAGCAGTAGCTGCTCATGCCTGGTCCGAAAAACATACAATTGAATCAAAAGCTAATCTAATTAAACAAATTGATAAACAGAAAGAACTCACAGTTTGGGAAAAAAATCCACATTCAGAATAACAATAAAGAAAAACTTATGGACTTCGAAATTCCCGCGGATTCTGATCTGATCCGGAGGTTCATCGGTACACAAACAGAGGGAAGAAATAAGTGGTCCTTCCGATCGACATAACATCAGTCAGCATAAGTGTACTGAGGATAGGGTTATGAAGACCCTAAAATCGCGATCTACATAGAAGATTAATTATGAGGAGAGTATGAAACATTATAATTTATCTTGAATTAAACCTCATCGTGATTTATTCCTATATATTTGATTTAGTTATGTTTATTTACCCATAGATGTCAGCGAATATTATGGGACCGGCATATTGCCTCAGTGGGACACCTAGTGGGTAACTAAGGTATTACTTGGATGGGTAACAGTTGGTAAATTTTGCATAGTTACCTCTTTATTCAGACTTGCGGTTCTTTTACGAGTCTGAAATTCAGACCCGGGACCCACCCTTAAAGTCCCTCCCGGAGAAATTGTCCCTTGGATTTTTCTATCTTAAGAATCCATCTATCCCGGCTGGGTTTGAATATGTATAATATTTAATATATAATATGTGAAGGAGAAACATCTACAACCATGAGAATGGATGGACCGACAAAATTGGCTATTAGGAATCGGACGATTTCAAAGACATTATTCAACCGATGATCTATCTATATGTATATATATATATATATAATATATATATATATATATATATATATACACACACACACACGTGTATTATGATTTCACATAGTGATGCCGTGTTGCGACTATTGCGACGTTCTACCAACCGGCATTTGCGATGGAATGTCTGTCATAATGCAGCGTAGTCATAATATGTATACCATAATCATATTTAATGTCCGAAACTGTGATTACATTTCACCATTATTCCAGGAATTGGCATGACTTAGTTTCCAGGATAGAAAAAATTACATTGTCCAGTTCGATATACTTTGAATCCAAATTATGTAGGATCTCGTTTCCAGTATCTATCCTCCAACCATTATTTAAAACACATGATTATACCACAAATTCTTGCTTAATATACCGCAACATAAGATAACCCATTACTCCATAGGCCTGTCATATATTATCTCCACTTCCTGCAACTGGAATTCTCTGCCACAGGAAATCAGGGGCTGCCGGATGTTAGAATCTTTTAAAACAAATCTAAATTATTATTTGCTTTAACTGTGGTTTGAACATTTCCTTCACGCGTAAATTACATGCATTTATTGGTGTTTCCCGTTCAATTAATTTATTATTATTATTATTATCATCACCATCAGCAGCAGCATCATATTTAGCGTTAAAAATGGCGTATGTGCATGAATTATACATTTAAACGTTAATGTATTTTTTAAATTTTATTATTATTAGGTTATTGTATATATAATTATGTTGTAAATCTGTTTTCGTATTTTTTGCTGGTTGAGTGTAAGAGAAGACTTTATGGAGTCAAATCTGCCAAAATGAATAAAACATTATTATTATTATTATTAATTATTATTATTATTATTATTATTATTATTATTATTATTATTATTCCCTAACTTAAATTCAGGGCTTACTAATTTATGAAACTTTAGTTATTTTTTGTAGGTAACAAATCTGCCTTGACATAACATATGAGCAGCGTAAGATAATTGGTTAAGTTCAATAGAGATATATTTTTTTTTCTAGTTTTGGTCCTAAATAGTGGAGAGACCGCTTTATATTGGAGAAATAGGACAATGTGTATTGGTCTGCGCCCCGAGCTCGTGATTCCCTTCAGTTTAGACGTGTTATTCCCACAAGTTAGCTAGCACGGGAAGGAATCAAAGGTCTCTCATTAGTTATTCTTTGACGTCTATAATGGTACATGACATTGCACTTACAGCATATACATAATAAACACGTACTTACCTATTAGTAGCTACATAATATCTGCTACCATATAGTCTATACAAATGACAATGCACATGCGAAAATTGCATTAACAATTGCACATTCTTAAGAGTTTTGTGCAAAATGTTAATTATGTCATATAATATGTCAAGTTTACATTTAATAAAGTTATTAAAAACCTACATGGTAATTTCGAAATCCAGCAGATAGCATGCAACTTATTTATTTTTAGTATAAATGGGTGGCATGTTCATAAGAATCATCAAAAAATCTCAAAACACAAGGAGAAATATAGAAATTAGATTATTAAGCAAGGAGACCCGTGCTAGTATTCCATTTTGTATCTTGCATCCCAGTATCTGTCGCATTCATTGGTGGCATTCAGATTAGGGGATTTTTGAATGTATTGTTGATCCATATTTTCTCGTCGATGACATAGGGTACAATACGGAGATTCTGCTTTTCCAAACATAAAGAGATATTTTGATATACTGGTTTCGGCCTTAGTTTATGTTGTACTGTAAACAAAGTCACAAAATGTATCCTTCCCGCAGGCATCTGTGATTGGCGGAGCGATGGTACTACTTTACGCGCCATCTGGCTTGCTGTCAAATTCCTGTGGCATCATAAGTTACCAAAGTCGCATAATGCATCTACAGTCTACACGTATTTTAGAAATTATAAAAATATTATTTAAAATAACAAACATGATTAGGCCCAAAAGTTTTTCAATTCATTTCGAAAGAGGGAAGCGATAAAATAGTTATGCTACTAATACACATGATGTTTAACGTATTCAACACGAGCGGCCATGTTGGAATAACTGAATATCTCTCTTCGTCTGTGCGAAGTGGTTTTATATTTAAATTTATATAAATTTGTAATTACTGTTCACCATTGTCATTTTTTCATATGTTATATTGTTATTAATATATTATTATTTTTGCGATAATTTTGTTCATACATAGTAGTTATACCGTATTATATAAAATGTAGATTTATCAGGGAACTATGTTTTCATCTACGCCGCTGGACAACAATGTCATTAGGTTCATGTGACCAATAAAATCACACTTAACCACGTGCTTCTGTTTACATTACAACCAAAACTAAGACCGAAAGAATTATAGGCAGTAGTGTTCTGTGTGCAACCAGAAAAGCGCTACAAAATTTCTAGGTCAATCGGGTAGGTCTTGAATTGAGGTGTTCTACTCTTTTTGTGATGTTTTGTAATATGGTGGTCGTTCAATATTTTCCCTATGTATCGTTTAACTGTGGTATACGAAGTATCTTCTACTTGAGTTTGTAGAACTATAGTGCGTTTCTTGGCTACATCTTACATTCATTTCCGAAGATCTGGCAATGTCCTGGTATCTATTGAAGAAACTGCCTATGGTGGCGAGATGGAAGCCATACACTTAGCACTCAGTCACATATCGTTCCATCTAGACAAATTCAACCAGGCTGTGATACTGTGTGACTCTAAAAGTGGAATATAATACATTGCCTCTTTATACAACTCTTCAATAGAAATTACCAATTGCAAAAAGTTAACAGGTTAATATATAAGTTACATAAATAATTACTGCGAAAAGGGAAAACTTTCAGATATCTAAGGATGTGAAACATTGATGTAGGATTTATCCTCATTTCCTTATTAAATTCACATTGTTTCTGAAGATAACGTAAAAGCCAATGGGAAAAAATCTCAATTTACGTTCATTTTTTCATCCTGTAGGGCCTACACCATTTCATCCACATCACTGTACTATGTTCATCGGTACAGTATTTAAATAGTAAAACATTACGTAAATATTGATTTTTTTTACATTTAAGACTTATATGCATGATAATTATTTAAATTATGAAAAATAAATAGATGTGCTAATACGCACTATTTTATAGAATTTAAAAATGCAAATAACGCATCTGGAACCTGACTCGCACAGTTATTCTCACTATCTGCTGGCAAGTGCTTTACCCAATGAGCTGAGACTCCGAAACATTACATGAGCAAGAGTGGCTTTTACCGTAGCTTCTATACAATAGAATGAGTATCACGAAATTAGACAATATACTACAGGTATTCTATTTAACTCCTACAATAAATTTTCCGATTTTTATATTTCTGTATTTGTCGAGAATCTCCTGTTTTATTGGCAAATTGAATATCGTGAATGTTATAATAAAAAATGTAAATATGCGTATTTAATTCAATAATTTCCGACTTTAACTATATGAAAGGTCATCCAGTTATTATTTAAAATAAAAGTAAAAAATGCATCAATAAATATCTGACTGGAATTTAAAGAAAACTATAGTTCGCTAACATTTCAGATATAAAAAAATTCTGTAGAGGATAACTGGGATATATATTTGAAGAAAGATGCAATAAAATATATGAAAGAAACGCACGTTACAATTGCGCTCTGGCTGGTGGGTTCACGGAGCTCTGCGGTCTTGTTAGTAGGATGTTGGGGGGGGGCAAAAACCTCAGGCCATAACCCGAATTTTAGCAAGGTGCCCCGAGCGAATAGTGCTAGGGGCAAACTACTTGTTAATAAAACTCCCCGAGATTGCACCTGGTTTAAAAAAAATAGCTTGTCAAAAAAAAAAAAAAGAGAGAGAGAGAGAGAGAGAGAGAGAGAGAGAGAGAGGAGAGAGAGAGAGAATAATATTTCCTATTTATCTTTCTCCTCTCCGAGGGGTGAGGGAGAGGGAATAACCAAGATAAATCTTGTCAAGATACTACTGTCATTAACTACTACAGATGCGCAGTGCATGGGTCTCCATTTCCATGTTTTCCGCGAGTTAATTCATTGTTATAATCAGGGCTAGGATTTCTAAGCTGATACATATTTGTTTCTACTATTATTAAAGTTAAAAATTCGTCAGATGTTTACGAATTAAGTTATTTAGAATTATTTAAGAAACATTTATTTTTCCGTATTTGTCCTTTTTAGGGGGTTAGTACATATTTTTACATATTTCATAAAATGACACATATATTACATTATTAAAAGTTTTGTCTTAAATATGTTACTTTTTTAAGGTTTGAGAGGTATTCTTGTCAGATAATCATAAAAAAATTATTTTACTTGTGCTGCATTCTTGAATTTGTATGGAATCTTGAAAACAAGTTGTGTCGTATACACATTTTTCTATATTGGTGAGCCTCCGCTTTGGCATTGGCAATCAACTTCTTGTGACAATAGAATTCTTTATACCTGATCACAGCATGTCTAGTCCAGGAAATGTTACAGTACGTTATAGAGCTAAAATATTTAGCTTATTGTGTTCTATTTAGTTTCAGTAATTCTCAAACAAACAATCATGTTTGAGCTTTGAGTACATATTCTTTTTTTTTTGTGTGATCCCACAACAGGCCCGGAGGCCCTTGGGGTAGTAGGAGGTTAAGGCTCCCACTTTTTCTAGACAATCGGCACTTTATGTCAGCCCTGCGTGACGGCCGTCTTTACCCCAGAACAAGCGTCTGGTACTCATTTCCGTTAGAGGCTGAACGACCCCAAGGCCATAGTGCCGCCAGAGTGTTTTGGTCAGTTTTAAAAATCCTGACCCCAACGTGACTTGAACCCTCGACCCTCCGGCTTGTAGCTCAGTGCCTTAACCACTACGCTACGGCGTGCCCCTGAGTACATATTCAGTGTGGACTGTTTATTTGATGTTTAGCAGTACCTGTTTATGGCCCACTGCGCATGCTCGACAAGCTAAAACTGTGGTTCACGAGGTAACGCATTGTTAAATGTTTTAAATACGCTGTATTTGGTTTTAATCGTCTTACATAGTTAAAGAACAGTGAAGGAGACATGTTTCTAGATATTTACGAGTGTTCGACAAATGTAATATTACTCAAATTGCGACGTTTTAAATAAAGTTCAACTCTCGTGATTAGTGTAAAAGTAAACAAGGCAACTATTAACCAACGTTCGGGTAGCGTAGGTCGTTAATCCACTTACAACAAATGAAATGTAGGCTATATGAGAGCCAGGATTCGAATCTTTCGACAATGTTTTTTTTTATTCATTTGTATTTTCGCAAAATACATCCTATAACATTTAATTCCTGCCATGTAATCTACGTCCACTTTACACTATATTAAGTAATACTCCTGCCTTCGTAAACTTTATAACACTATTTAGCTGCCGGTATAAATTTGTGTGTGAAGTACCACGTTTTAATAATAATGGTATAAATTTATGTAATAAAATATAATATAGCTTCACATATTTATATATTTATTTATTTATTACGTATTAGTGAGGATAAAGTTTCACCCTTCAATTAAAATAGTTTATATAATAATAGCCCATAGATGATGGACAATAAAATAGTAATAATAATAATAATAATAATAATAATAATAATAGGGTGTATCAAAGAGGGTGTATTGCAGAGACTTTTGATGTCCCAACTCCTTTCAAAAAACGTTAAGCTGAAAATATATAAAACTATTATTCTACCGGTTATATTATATGGGTGCGAAACATGGACTCTTACTTTAAGGGAGGAAAGGAGATTACGAGTATTTGAGAATAAAGTTCTTAGGAAAATTTTTGGACCAAAGAGAGATGAACAGACAGGTGAATGGAGAAGACTACATAACAATGAACTACATGGTCTTTATAGGAAGCCAGATATAATAAGAACAGTTAAGTCCCGTAGACTGCGATGGGCAGGACATGTTGCGCGTATGGGGAATGAAAGACGTGCATGGAAACTTCTTGTAGGAAAGCCAGAAGGAAAACGCCCAGTTGGTAGACCAAGAATGAGGTGGGAGAACAACATTAACTATGATTTGAGGGAAGTAGATTATACAGGGAATGATTGGAAAGCATTAGCTCAGGATAGGGATGTATGGAGAGCTTATGTCCGTGCGGCCATGAACCTACGGGTTCGATAGTGCCAGTGAGTAAGTGAGTAAGTAAGGGTGTATCAAAGGATGTGAAGAATGTAATTACCTGGGGATCAAAATTAACTCAAAATGTACCTAAGAAGATGACAAAATGTAGAATTGTGTAGAATTGAGAAAGGCAGATCGGTATTAACAATATTAAACGGAGTTTTGTGGGATAAGAACATAAGAATAGATACCAAATTAGAAATTTATAAGTCCATAATTCGAAGCATGCTAACATACGGCGCAGAAACTTGGCAGTTGAATAACATTTTGAGTTTAAAGCTTATGTCTACTGAAATGGATTGTATCAGACGCTCAACTAGACATTCTAAATTTAAAAAAAAAATCAGAAATGCAATCATCAGATAACTAGAATGATATTGTCATACACGTAGGATGCCAGATAAAGGAATGCCCAGACAAGCTTTGGAATGGATTCCACCTGGAAAAGGAAAGAGAGTTCGACCTAAATTTAAATGGATGAATGATGTAAGAAGAGATATGAGGGGTCTGGAAGAATTGGAATGGGAAGATAGAGAAGAATGGGGAAAGAAGATAAAAATTTAGAAAGCTTCGAGCACAGGAAGATGTTTTATTACGTTGCAAACCTGTTTATAAATAGATGAATAAATAAATAATAGTAATAAAAATAGTGAAACTTCCAAATAGTTAGTACGTTTTTCTTTATGATTGGACATACAGAATAAAGTAGAAAGCATTTTAACAATTAAAAAAAATAACCTCACTGGGAACCGAACCTGTGACCTCTTTATTACGAATCAAGGCACTGAGCCCGCAGATAAGCGTTCGTTGCCTTGTTCTGTTTAAAATGAATGTTATTCAGAGTAAGAAGGGAAACGTATTGCAGTTCTTATGTGCAATTAGTTTACTCGTGTGAAATGCGCAAAATATTAGAGATGAAGAGTCGGTCCATTCTTTTTGTTAAGTGTACATTGCTATCTGTCAAATTACGATTGCATGCAAGCGATTTTCTGATTGAAACGCTACCGACAAATGGTAAAATTTTATTCTTGACAAAAAAAAACTCTTGCAGAATTTTATAAAAAGTTTTAGTCCATATATTGAGAATCTTTAGTCTACGTGGATGCAAATATTAAGCCATTTTTTATTATATATAAATCCTAGGTCTGTTCATAACAAACATTATGAATAATAGTAGCAGCTGGTAATTTTAAACACCGAATGCATATCGGTGTGACTATTGTTTTACTTCGGAAACATAGAAAACTCATAAAATGTGACAGGTATTTGAGGCGGTGATGCTTGTTGCTACTGGGTGTACGGTTCGAATTCAATTTCCGGCAGCTTTGGAGGTTTTTTTTATGTATTCGTACCTAATTTACCCTCGTGTCCACTTAGTCTCATACAAAATAAATATCGTGAACGTTCTTAGTATAAAGTCGATCCCTATGGGCCATTAGCAAGAAATACATTAGTTAGCGTCATATTTTTACAGATAATGATACAGAGGAAACGAATTGCTTCACATAAACAAGCACAGAATTCGGTTGATAGTGATTAAATTCATAAGAAAAGTCCGTGGAAAAGATTGTTAAAAAGAGGCTTTAGATGTACAGTATTTAATTGTTCTCTAATTTTCGTACAAATAAAATTTAAAGTGATGCGGAGATAAAATTGTTTTTATATCATATATAGGGTGTAACAGGATCCGATAAACTTTTAGGAATGGGTCATACAGAGGATAATTTTTCGTTAAAGAACACCCTAACACATCGTTTACGAGTTCAGAATATTGGTCAAGGTGTTTGCCACTAAGGTTCGGACATTGAATAAAAGCATTTGTACATAAAATACATTTTACTAGAAGACATGTTCGGACACTTTACAATGTTTCTTTTTTTCAAGCATACTCAGCCGCGACTCGTTGATACTGTCACAGCAACGACAGAGCTTCACAGAATTCTGTTCAAAGAGGTGAAACGCATCATTCATTCGGCCAATCGGTTGAGCTCCTGTAGTAACTCGCGATTCATACATCATACTTCTGACATCCCCCTTAAAAAACCTCGGGCTTGTTTACCTGAATTATTGTGCACCTTAACCAAAACCCAGAACTCAACGAAGAGTTTGGGAGTATGTGTTAATTAACAATAAAGAATCCTCTATTTATCACCTATATTTCCTAAATGTTCGTCGATGTCCTGTTGAGTTATTACAGGCACACACACATTTATTTTTTAATTTTCTTATTCAATATCTGTATATCTGAGTGGCACCAATCTCTACCCCCAAATCCTTGCAACCGCCCTCTATACGAACCCATATGCATTCGATGCTATTAGTCTAGTTAACAGTATTAAATTAATATACTGCATTCAATAAATTAGCATTTTCCGTATTTACTACATGAAAGATAATTTTCATTAGACTGCGCGCCTTGCATGTCTTTTTGCGACCTGTCAATATATCCATCCGGATACTGGAAATAATAATGCCAGGTTACACAAACGGTCGGCTGATCAGAGATAACTTTGCATGGTTTCCTTGATAGTTGATTATTCTTGTGTGTTAAATCGCACAAAATCTGATGTTCAATTAAATTACGCTGGTAAACTAATTGACGAAAGAATAAATATGGTAGCATGACTAAAATATCTAGTTACGATTCGCATTTCGTTTATAGGTTTCCCCTCCACTTGATTAACTCACAGAAACGGTAATCAAAACTGGAGAAACTAATTATAGGAAAGAAAACTCTTGTGGAATAGATTTCTTACGCATACTAAAATTATGGGGATATGTTGTTTAGGCACAACAAAAAGTGAAGACATGAAAGAGCAGCTTTATTTCAACTGATTCACCTGGCTCAGTATTTAATGCGCTGCTCATTTATCGCCCAATACAATGTCGAAGGTTCCAGTGACAAAATAAATGTATTGGTGCATCGGACTTCATTGAACATTCCCTCATGTCATATTCCTCGAAAATGTCTAGTGCAAATGTTTTTATCAAGTACGTTTTTATTGTAATTTGTTAAAAAATTCTTACAAATAGCAACACTAATCTATGAACCTGGACTTGTTTAGAGAAGCAATACCTGACCAGCTACAATTTTCTGATGAAGTTTCGTGGAAGATTAAGGTCAGATAAAACATTGATCCAGGAAAATATTTGATTGAGAATCAAACCATTCTTGATCGCTGATTGAACAGATATCAATTTTGATTGTGTTCTGCAACCGGGAATAAATGATTCATCTCGCGGGTGGGTACCGGTGGACTAGAGGTTACAAACCTTCCCTCTTGTTCCGAGGTTCGCAGGCTCAAACTATTTTGGAATCAGTGGAATTTTCAGAGCGTAAAAAAATCTGCTTATGTTCTTCTTCGGAAAATAAGTAAAATGAAGGGTCCCGGTACATAAGGAACCTTCAGTCTAAAAAAGACGTCTATGAGCATAATGTGTTGGCTAATTCACGAGATGTTTATGACTTCAACATATTACACAAAATACTACCTACGTAAATACCTACCTACTTATCCACTTGCTTACCTACTTACCTACCTGCCTATCCGCTTGCCTGCCTCTTTATGTATCTACCAATCTATCCGCTTGTCTGCCTAATTACGTACATACCTGCTTGCCTGCCAGCCTGCCTACCTACCAATCTAACTGCTTGCCTATCTTCATACCTAGCTACCTAACTACCTGCTTGCCAACCTACCAACTTACCTGTTTGCGTACCTACCTACTTACCTATCAGCTTGCCTACCTACCTACCTACCTACCTACCTACCTACCTACCTATCAGCTTGCCTACCTACCTACCTGCCTACCTACCAGCTTTTCTACCTATGTAACTACCTACCAGCTTGCCTGCCTACGTACCTACCTACCTACCTACATACCTACCAGCTTGCCAGCCTGCCTGCCTACCTACCTACCTACCTACCTACCTACCAGGTTGCCTAACTACCTACCTACCTACCTACCTAGCAGCTTGACCACCTACCTGCCAGCTTAACTACATTTCTAACTGCCTACCTAACTACATCTTAACTTATACCTACCTACCTAACTACATATCTAACTGCCTACCTAACTACATCTTAACTTATACCTACCTACCTACCTACCTAACTACATATCTAACTGCCTACCTAACTACATCTTAACTTATACCTACCTACCTACCTACCTACCTACCTAACTACATATCTAACTGCCTACCTAACTACATCTTAACTTATACCTATCTACCTACCTACCTAACTAACTACATATCTAACTGCCTACCTAACTACATCTTAACTTATACCTACCTACCTACCTACCTACCTAGCAGCTTGACCACCTACCTGCCAGCTTAACTACATATCTAACTGCCTACCTAACTACATCTTAACTTATACCTACCTACCTACCTACCTAACTACATATCTAACTGCCTACCTAACTACATCTTAACTTATACCTACCTACCTACCTACCTACCTAACTACATATCTAACTGCCTACCTAACTACATCTTAACTTATACCTACCTACCTAACTACATATCTAACTGCCTACCTAACTACATCTTAACCTATACCTACCTATCCCTACCACCTACTTACCTACCTATCCCTACCACCTACTTACCTACCTATCCCTACCACCTACTTACCATCATCACCTCTTGGGCTTACAACCTGTTTGGTAACAACAAACATAAAACTCGCGAAACGTTTAGTTTGTGAAGCTTAATGTGGGTCAAAATAACTTTTAAGATCAATTCACAAGATAAGTGATTATTAAAAAAACATTGTTACGTACTTCACTTGACAAATTTTCTGACTGATTGGATGTTTTCTGATTTTTTCAGGTGAGTTGCGTCATCTTCTCTATTGGTGTATTGATTGCCGAGAGGCCTATTCGATTGTAAGTAGCCTAATTGTTCAATTAGTGTAACTGTTGATGATGTGATCTACAGAAGGAAGCGACTGTCAATTTCTACATGCTTACAAGATTTCGACTGAAAATCCGTTACTGTTTTCATATCTAGGGCTAGGTATGTACAAAGTTCCTAATTGCGGATGAATTCACATCGTTAAGTTCCATTGATTTCATCCACAAGCAATAACGATGATTCTGCAGATTTAATAATAATCAGATATATTTGTCAAGATACCGCTGAACAGACTGACTCTCAGACGGACGAACGAACGGACATACAAACACACACATATGAATGCACGTATTCTATAACTCTCGCTTCAATAACTTTGCAAGTGGAATTTCTTGGCATGACAGTTCTTCGAATTGCTTAATGCCATGTGATTTCAGAAGATCAGTAATTTATATCTAGGTGCTTAGTGGTTACTTCCAATATTATATGTAGATCCATTGTATTTTGTCAACCGTCGTGGTCTAGTCCCGATTGTCGCGGGTTCAAACCCGGCCAGGGTCGATGGATTTCTAGGATGTAAAAATCTAAGGAGCAAGTCTTCCCGGAAGAGACTTTAAGCCGTAGGTCCCGACTCTATAGATTTTCAGGCTCGTAAAAGAGCCGCAAGTCTGAATAAAAAGACCACTGTGCAAAATTTTAACCGACTTTCATCTATCCAAGTAATACCTTAGTTGCCTACTAGAAATCTATTGAGACGATGTGTTAACCATATGCCACTCGTCGACATCTGTAGGTAAATAAGCGTATCTTAAATAACTTGGTTAAGAAACTTCCGCTTGGGAGCCCCCGTGTCTCCATGTGTGACGTATAGGGTACATATATGCATGCATCTCTTTCTTAGTTTAACCCACATGTGGATGTGAAGCCAGCAGCCTGCTGGTACAACAATGATCTTCCAGTTTTGTCGCCACATAAAGTGTAAGAATACCACTTGTACTGTGTTACAAACTAATACTACATTTACTATATTTAACATTTCCTTTTGATGGTATGTTTACGTGCCTCACGTCTCCGGGATTTTAGAAGGACACAGCCCTTTACATAATGATCACATTTGTATTTCATAATATTGGTTACGTTGGCATTAACGTGGATTTGCTATATTTTAGCTCAAAATATTGGTAATAATTTCTGGACGTGTATTTCATCATCATCATCATGAACAAATTCGTTTTAGGCCATGTGGCCTGTACGGGTGTATTTCATTATTTATATAAAAATCACATTCTTCATTATTGTCATTATTATTACTATTATTATTATTGCTTTTGCTATTATCATCATTACGGTATTCTATTATTAATTCGATGTATTTGTCTCGTCCACTGTTGTGGTTTCGGCACTCAGTATTATTTCTGACAGATCAGCGAGCAAGCCTTGTTATCTCCACGAGATGAAGATTGAAATCATATCCTCTTGCCTGTGACCGTTGTGGCCTCCCAACCAATATCAATTTACTTCAAGTTAGATGTAATATTCAGAATTCCAGTATCATATAGACTTAAAATATAGGCTACATTCCATTCTGGGAACAATCTCTTAGCTGTTATGTTGCATTGCAAATTTCCTAGTTCATAATTAGACGAAAATTTAAATAAACATTTTTTAGATGCTAAATAATATGTTTATAAAAATATTCAATTTTTTCGTACTTAATAATTATTCTGAGTACATTGCTCTCATGCTTTGAGTTAAGCACCCTTCATCCGTCCACCCCTAGCTCCACGGTTCATTATCAATAAAATGTGATGTGGAGGTGGATAATATATAATCACGGAGAAATGGGTAGCACGACACGCGGGGAGGGGGTTGGTTCACTTTAATGCCCCTTGATCCTGGCAGTCCAATTTCAATCAAATTTAATTGACGGCCTAACAGCATGTAAATACGTGTGGTGCTCGAATAAACTTAGATGGGAGGTGCGGCCAATTTCATAGCATTATAAATGCGCGTATGCTTCTATTCAAACACCCATGCTATGTAACCGTAATTTCCTTGCTTCTTGATTGCGTCCAAAGTCCTCATTTTGAATATCCATAACTGAAGCAGTCCGATATATTGTGTTAGCTCTTTATTTTTTAGGATAAAATGCAGATAAGCTCATTTAGTTGTGAATAAAAAAATAGTCACTCCAGAAGTCCAAATTTACTAAACGAACTATATTTCTTCACACTTTGGTTAGTGTAGTCGCATTAGGAATAAGAATTATTTCTTGAACGTCCATTTATTTCCTGACTCTCTCTAAAATGATGATCATCAAAGATCAAATTATAGTAACAAATTAGATAATTAATCAACCAAATGACATATTTCCTTCTTCTTTTGTTTTATACGTATTGCTTTTCGGGCTTTGTGCTTATCTGGTGTAAATTGTAAATATCTTCGACGTTTCGTTTCCAACTGCTACAGAATCCTCAAGATGTAGCGTTCTCACCTAAAAATACATAAAGAAAATATTTCTAAAATCATAATAGGCTATATTTTGTCCAAAAGAACACACAATTGCCAAACTGCCACAGACGACATCTTTATTTTCTGGATGAGAATTTATGGAGAATTCAGATTGATTTTTTCCGCAACACTGAAATAAATTTTTGGGGAAAATTTATGTAGGCTACATAGCGTAAAATTTAAATTAAAAGTAATTACGATATTTTGCTTGAATGTTTACATTTCAAACGCAGTATACAGTGTATAACTAAATTGAATACCCAAACTTTTAGGTATGATAGAATAGACCAAACATACAGTTTTTGTTGTATGACAATAGGTCTGAATCTATTTTTGAATGGGGGAAAAAAAAAAACTGCAAACTGTACTGTATTGTAAAGAACGAACATACTATTTTACTTGTGACACTAGCGAAGTCGTAGAATATTTGAACCGCAATTTAAGTGATAAATGGATTGGCGTTGTTGGGTCCATTCGATTGCCTGCTCGTTATCTTTACTTTGCCCTACATAATTTTTGTATAGCCTAGTGTATGAGACTTCAATTGAAATGGAAGAACTCATCGCTCAGGTCTTAGCAGCTGCTGAGTCGTAACAGCGCATGCTTGGAAACTTACAATATAGGCCCTATACAACTGCAATGAGTTTGTATTGAAGAAGGAGGCAGCATTTTTTAACAGTTGTAAAGAATTACTATGTGAAATATTTTTAATCATAAATGCCATATGCACGTTTTACAACTGTAATGTGTTTGTTAGTTATAGAATGGCACAGTTTCCGATTTAGTAAATAATTATAGACCCGTGGTCATATAACAAAAAAAAAAGTTCGTTTTGGTCTGTTCTATCATCCCTAGAAGTTTGGGTATTGAGTTTAATCATACTCTGTATTTGTTTGTTCCTTTTATGTCAATACTTTGTCCATATAGGCTATAGCGTTTTCAGGGAAATCGTCGTTGTGTTACTCAATGTCACCGTGTCACTTTGGCAATTTGGGTAAATTTGAAGTACCTATAATATATTGAACTCCGTAAAGTTAACAATATCCTTAATATTTATTGCGCAGTAAATGAAAACTCCAGCTATCACTGCTCCGGCGAACTTGCACTCACCATACTCGTTTCAGGTTTTGAGGAATTAGCGTATTCATTCCCGGCCTGGAGAATATATATTTTTTTTTTTTCCAGGGCGTAAAAATGTAGCCCTATATTGAGTATGATTTCCTTCGCAAAGGGAGTAATAAAACCATAGGCACTGCTGACACAATGTTGAATGAGGAAGGGACTTAACGTTGTATTATAAGCTATATATCATATATTTAATTACTTTATATTCTAATATATTTTTAACATAGGCCTCAGTCTAGGAGAAAATATCGAAACTAGAATATAGAAATATTACGTCGACTTAGCTAGTCTCTGGATAAGTAGGCCTACATCCATCTTGAGATTCCAGTTTATTCATTTCCAATTAAGGCAAAATCATATTTTTTTGGAGAATTTTGAGACTTTTTTTTTCTAAATTCAAGCTTAACTTTCTGTGGCAGAGGGAGGGGAGGGAACATTAATTTGTTGGATATAATGCATATTTAGGGCTACTAGTAAAATCTCAGGCACAGGAAATCTCTCGTATTGTGTTTATTCACTTATCGTGTTCATGAAACAAACAATATTCGCAAAACCTTGTTAACAAGTTGGTATAGCCAACTGTTTTTCTGTTTTCGATGTGAAATCATTAAGCAGAGTTTAGTAAAAATGTATTTTCAGGGTATCAGTTATTACTGTCTTTTCTAATTTTTTGTCATGGGTTCCAAAATGCATCATTTTTATATGATCAGAACTGTTTAATATTCAACAACAGGACTCACCTTGTGTCTTTGTGTCTTGTAATAAAATATCTTATTTCAGTCTCAGTTAAAATTAATGTAATATTGACGATAGTAGGAAACACGCTACAAAAAATATTTGTCTCTATTAATGTTTATGCAAAACCTGTCTTGATTGGTGACAAAAGACTGGACCAGGAAATTAATATAGCCGGATATTAAACGTGGTGATTGTAACATACTTCGCTTCAACTATATTGTTTCTTCACATAGACATAGATAACGTTTGATTGAGATTTTAACATAAATTCACATGGTTAAGCTGAGTGTTTTTTATGTCAAATTCTTGGAATTTTTACTACAAATGCTATCTGACAATTAGATTGGAATTTACAAATAAAGCAACAGAAAACACCATTTCGATAATACATTCATTAGAATATTAAAATAATGGCTTCCTTTTGATGTCAAAAGAGTTTCATTACAAAACCTAGTGGTTTGATTATTGTAACGTGTAACTGAAAGACCTTAACGACAGACTAAATTCTAAAACGTAATGCATTGTTTGCATGGGCAGCAGAAATATGTTAAATATTCGTAAATATGACCAATTTTCTTCATCCTTCTCGATTGCTGAAAAATGCACATAACTTTTGCTCTATGAAATTATAGATACTTATAAACCATGGATGCGCAACTCAGCCGAATGATGTGAAATTCTTAAATCACCCATCTATCGGTGTGATCTAGCAAAATATTTGATACGTGATCAGAGTCGAGCAATCATTACTAAGCCGTTTTAGGCTATTGTTAGTTTGTAGAATATTAAACTGATAATCTGATCCATCGTTCATTCAGCATATTGCATCATATTCACGTCATGCTTACACCATTCATAAGAGCGTTGGTATTGTGATGGCAGACTACGTCACCCTCACTAGCATATTCAATGGATTGCAGAAACAAGGTCTAAACCAGGCCTAATTTTTGTATTGTTTCCATAATAACCATAAAAATAACTGAAAACCACATATTTTTATAAAACCTTGTCATGGTTGAGACTTTTGTTTCTTTTTGCTGTTAACCGTGGATTTTCAGTTTTTAAGGTTGTTACGAAACATTAAAAAATGTTAAACCGTGGTCGTGATGCAGATTTGGTTTCTGCAATCTTCCAATTGTGTCACAGATGCACATCCGTGCTCTAACTTCCAGCCACAATTTGAGTAAACCACCGCACACAATGTTGCTACTTAATATCCCACATTAAAAAATCCACCCAGTATTCTCATTCCTGTTCTGTATCGTCAGCTGGAATTCCTTACCACAAGGGAATAAGGTTTGCCAGACATCAGTTTCTCTTAAAACATTTATGTGTAACAATCAATCAAATCCGGTGTCATGATAGCTGTCACCGTCTTCTGGAAACCAGCCTATCCACTGGTTCGGTTTCAGTCCGTGAGTATTCATGGCCGCTTGTACTCCATGCAGGTCTTCCTCTTTCGTCTTCTCTCTGTTGGCATCCAATCCATAATAATTTTTTAGCCATTCTCTTAATATGTCCATATCATTGTATTTTTTCTTCGTTTTATCTGGTTAATCTTGCATTCCCATCATTTTTTATCTTCTTATTTCTTTCCATTCGGGATATTTATTATTTATTTATTTGGTAATTGCTGTATCAGCAAAATAATTTCTGGGTTTCTATTCGTTCAGGAAAATATTATTTAAATTAACTTTAAATTTAGTTTCGTTTGTATGACCATAGAAATACATTATATAATGGAAATGGACAGTTAATGACAAATTTGAGAAATTTCGAAGAAGTGGCCGAATTCAAATACCTAGGAGCAATAATTGGAAACAGGATTGAGGTGCACAAACGAATTAAACATAGGCTCAATTCTGGAAATGTGTGCTATTATGTATTACAGGGACACTTGTCCCAACTTTCCTAAAAAAAAATTAAACTAGAAATATATAAAACTGTTATTCACCCTGTTCTATTATGTGGATGTGAAACATGGTATGTTACTTTAAGGGAGGAGAAAAGTTTACGAGTATTTGAAAATAAAGAACATTTTTGAACGAAAGAGTGATGAACAGACAGGCGAATGGAGAAGACTTCATTAAAGTGAACTACATGATATATATATATAGGAAACCATAATAAGAACAATTGTGTCTCATTGACTGCAATGCTCTGGACATTTGGAGGCACGAATGGGGAATTGGATATGAAGCATGGAAAATTCTTGTAGGAAAACGGGAAGGAAAGCACCTTTTATAGGCCAAGAATGAGGTGAGAGATTAATATTAACCATCATTTGAGGGGAATAGATTGTACAGGAGATGATTGGAAAACATTAGTTCGGCATAGGAATGTATGTGTTCGCTGTCATGAATCTATGGGTTCCATACTGCCAGATGACTTAGTTAGTTGCATGACCATACAAAATATTTACTTAAAATTATTTATATTATTTTTGGCGTGTCGAGTGAGAAAGGTTTTACTGTCCTAAACTAGGATTGCCCCGTAATGTTTATAGGTTGCATGAAAGGAGGTACGTCGCTGTTACTTTAGAAAATACACATGCTACACGAAAACTTACCAACATGAGCTAGCGTCCTTTGGCTGAATTATTGCAAGAAGTACGCTTGAAGAAGTTCAACTTCCATCACGCTAGATGTCACTGACAACAAGCTCCTAACTTTATTTACGAGCTCGCAACAACCCCCTACTCCCAAAACCTTCCCTTTTGCAATTGAATTATTGCTAGAAAGACGCGCCCTGAACGTCAAATTCCCTGCTCTACAAGTGTCTTGGAGCAAATCCACCGGCACTCGTTCAACAACCCAAATTTACACTCATACAATCAACACACTACAAGTGTTAAAACTAATTTAATCACAGATCTCGAAATTTTCCGGGTTTGCTTTCCCTGAGGTCTTCTGGCAAGAAATGATTCAGAGCTTGGCTGTGCTCACTGGAGCTCTATTAACAACAACTGAATGATGGAAGTAAAAATAAAATCATCTTAATCTGAAAGTTTATAGTAGACAGAAACAATTTAGAATTCATAATACCTACATTAATTTCGAATTTCTGTGCCTTTCAGAAGATTATCATATTATAAAATAACACCACAGAATATTCAGAATTCATAGACTCAAATTTTATTAAGCATTTTTTATGCACGTCTGAAATTTTGAAAATACTTGGGTTTTCTCCTCTGAGTGAATACAAGATTCAATTCCAATTTAATAACAGAATACAAAATTCAATTTCTTATCCCCCGGAAATACTTACGTTTGAGGTTAAAATGAAGTTTTGTATGCATGTTGGAAACGAATTCCACCTACTACAAACTTAGAGAAATTATTCAGATATGTTAGATGAGTGTTTTGATGTAAGGAACCCATGGAGTATGTGTTTTTTTTTTTATAGTTTTCTGCCTAAATGTAATCATTCACTGCAAACTCACCTTTAGTCACTTTTCCCCTCAGTTCCCTGTGTGTATGCAACAATCTATTTATATTTTTGTTGACTAGCATTTATGATTTCTTCCCTGGGCATTTATTACGATCACTATTCCTTTTAGTGCATCCTTCAACTGCCTATTTTTCCCCCCTTGCTTAGCCATTCGCCCAGACAACTTATTCTCCTATATTTTTATCATTTTGCTCATAATTCCTCTTTTTTTTATTGAACATTCTGATATTATCGATATCAATATTTCTAGTGCTTTAACGAAACTCATAGTATTTATGTTGATACATTAGATATGTATTATGTTGCTGAGCTATCAGACCCCGAGAATTGCCGGATCACGTGACAGATCATCACGTATTAGTAAAACTCCACGTATAAGCGTCCATCTACTAATGTGGATGCCTTTATAAACTTCATTTAACTCGTTGAAGAATAAATGCATTCCTTCCATGTATTTCATAACTAGGTGGAAGTAAATGACCGGAGACCACGAGTTCCTTATAAATGTAAAGTGATCCCATTATAGGCCTTAGGAGGTCCTTGGGGAAGGAGGGAGATTCTTTATAATATTTTATTCTTTTGTATGTAGACATATGTAGATAAAATATGTTTGACTGCTTCTGTGTTGTAACGGCTAACATGCCAGGCTGGCTCCGAAAAGTCGGGTTCGAAACCTGCCAATAACACAATATATATAATTTGTCTTGAACGGTGTCCACTCCGCACCCTGAGGACGGCTGAGTAGCTAGCTACTTGATATGAGGAGTAGCGTAATCTGGTTAAGAAATCAGACAAGATACGCTGGTTGCTTAGTATGATTTGGCAAAAAGAAGCTCTTCCAGATGAATGGAAGGAATCAATTATCATACCAATTTATAAGAAAGGAGATAAAACTGATTGCAACAACTATAGGGGCATCTCATTACTTTCAACTTCGTACAAAATTCTAACAAATATATTAGTAAGCAGACTTACTCCCTATATTGATGACATTCTAGGAGATCATCAATGTGCATTTAGAAGAAACAGGTCTACAACAGATCAGATTTTTAGTATAAGACAGATTTTAGAAAAGAAATGGGAATATAATGGTACTGTACATCAACTATATGTAGACTTCAAAAAAGCATATGATTTAATTAAGAGGGAGAAGTTATATAGTATCCTGCTGGAGTTTGGAATTCCTAAAAAGTTAGTTAGACTTATACGAATGTGTCTAAATGGCTCAACGAGTAGGGTGCGTGTAGGCAAACAGTTTTCAGACACTTTTGAAATCCAGAATGGGTTAAAGCAAGGAGATGCACTATCTCCTCTACTATTTAATTTTGTACTAGAGCATGCCATTAAATCTTTAGAGAATGAGGAAGGCTTACAACTCAATGGTATTAATAAGCTGTTAGTTTTGCTGATGATGTAGTACTACTGGCCGATAGCGAGGAGATACTAAAGGCCAACACGCACACACTATTGAGTAACACTAAGAAATTGGGACTGGAAGTAAATATCAGTAAAACTAAATATATGGTCACACGTAGAAATACATTATATAATGGAAATGGACAGCTAATGACAAATATGGGAAATTTTGAGGAATTGGCTGAATTCAAATACCTAGGAACAATAATCACAAATAGGAATGAGATGCACAAAGAAATTAAACATAGGCTCAATTCTGGAAATGCATGCTATTATGCATTGCAGAGACTTTTGATGTCCCAACTCCTTTCAAAAACGTTAAGCTGAAAATACATCCAACTATTGTTCTAACCAGTTATATTAGATGGGTGCGAAACATGGACTCCTTACGTTAAGGGAGGAAAGGAGATTACGAAGTAATTTGAGAATAAAGTTCTTCAGAAATTTTTTGGACCAAAGAGAGATAAACAGCCAGGTGAATGGAGAAGACTAAATAACAATGAACTACCTGGTCTTTATAGGAAGCCAGCTCTACAACAGAACAGTTAAGTCCGTAGACTGCGATGGGCAGGACATGTTTGCGCGTATGGGGAAGGAATAACGAGCATGGAACCTTCTTGTAGGAAAGCCAGAAGAAAAACGCCCAGTTGGTAGACCCAAAAATGAGGTGGGAGAACAACATTAACTATGATTTGAGGGAAGTAGATTATACAGGGAATGATTGGAAAGCATTAGCTCAGGATAGGGATGTATGGAGAGCTTATGTCCGTGCAGCCATGAACCTACGGGTTCGATAGTGCCAGTGAGTAAGTAAGTAAGTAAAGATCAGAGATTGGCTCGCAAACCGTATCTCTCCTGTAATTGTAATCTGTTGACCATTCGCAGCTACATCTTCGGTCGATCTAGTCTCTTAGGAAGGCTATGTTGCACGGATTCAATTTATCTTGTTTGAATAAAATTTGTTTCAATAATTCCATTATTTACTGCCATTTTTTTTAAAGCGTCCTTAGAAATGTGAATCATGGGAAATAGAAGCAATAAAAGATACATATGTACGTAGACACAATGCATACACAGTCATTTCTGAAACGCTTAGACACTTAGCTTTATAAGGGACAATAGTGGTTGTGATTATAAGCAGTATGATGGAACGGTCATTGCGTGGACCACGAAGTTGTTCTGGATACGGTATTGAGAAGAAAGCGTTCCCAAGCTTCTTAGTCAACTAGCAGTACCGCATCTTTTACGATGACCCGGTTTTGCAGAGGTCAAAAAAACAATTCTCCAGCGGCCAGAGTACGACACGAGAAAGAATCTCTCTCACATTATTCGTCTACAGCGTGATCTTTGTTGCATCTAATCCCCATCTCCCTTTTACATATTATAAAGACATTCTTTTTAAGGTAAAATTATTTGTAGGAAATACTTTGTTATATGTTCTTAAGCTGTTAAGTTATATGTCGGGATCAAAATTTATGATAGAATACTGTATATACTATGAATATGGAAGAGACGTGCACTTAAAATCGTAATGTTGGAGGCCTTGGGTTTAAATCCCGGTTCAGACAGAACTTTTTCTCTTCGGTTACAACTATAGCTTGCGGGCGGCAAAACCTTCATATTACATTCCTATGTAAATCCCATCATAATGTGTGTTGCATTAGTAGACACTGAAAACAACGAAAGCAAATCACTCTATTTCTACATTTTTACAGCCTCTTATTCAAAGTGTTATGTTGCAAACTCACTATACTTCGCTTCCCGTTTCCAAAACCTATTTGCTTATGATTGCAATCAACTATTCTCTAGGTCTCATCCCGTGGATCTGTAATACTCTGTCTCACAAAGTAGGCCTATATTCATTCGAATTCCATCGAAGTGTCCAATGTTAAAAACTTGTACACGCTTCCAAGCAAATTTAGATGTCAGAAACTGAATTCATAATTTATTGTTAATGTTGATGTTTTATTACACTTTTCGCACAAATAATGAAAACAGCATTTATGTAATGTACCTCAATGCTAATATGTTATTTCAATTTATAAATGAAGCGTTCAGGGAAATGAAAAGCTAATTTTATTCCAAATTATAGATTTCACTTCCTTCTGAAAATATGATATATGCATGGCATATTGCGCTGTATCCAGTATTATTGGATAAATTGGGAAAGCAATTATACTCCTAATGTGATACAGAAATGTGAGAGATATGGAAAGATTGCCCTGCAAAATATATTAATCTTCACTCTAGTCTTTCTTTCACTGAATACTTTGCATTGTTATTATTATTTATTATTATTATTAGTATTATTATTATTATTAGTAGTATTATTATTACCGTTCTAAAAATAACATCGGCACACCCTTGTTTGAAACTAGGAACACGTAGACAGCTAGCTACAATCAATTGTAGGATATGCTGATCTTGTAATGCGAATCCACATTGGCGATAAATTGTATCACTTAACTGAAAATAGAGTAATTCTGGGTTTAATATTTACGACCTTTTTTCATGCTATGATGCATACTGATTACCTCTTGAAATATTTATCATAACTGTGTGATCTTACATCGTTTACAATATCGTTAGCATTTTCTTGAGTATTCTTGGGACAAAAAGAAATGAATACGAATTGTCAAGTGGGGGGAGAGAGAGAGAGAGAGATAGGGAAAGTGGATTTATTTCAGGTTATATTGATATGAAAGTTTCCAATCCGATATAACAGTATCACAGATTTTAACTAATCATAGCTTTGTATTCACACAATTTTATCGTTTTCTTGTTATCGAACCTACGATATTTTTTTTTTCGAATTCTTAAGAAGAGCGCAGTGAAATATATCTTCAAAGTTATCTATGTAAGTTTTAGTCGTAAATATTGTTTTAGTTTCATTTATAAGAATCAATAATCAACGTGTTGTTTTCAATTTGTTACAAAGCGTTTAGTTGAAAAAAAAAATAAACGCTTTATCCCAGAAGAAAATAATTTCAATGTACTTTTCATCTGTTTGATTGTCAAATGAATAGTAACATTAACATGATTTAACATTCACTGTAAGTATTATTTTATAAAATTATTTTATAGGTACCGTATATTAATTTATTTGTATTATTTTATTCATTAAACAGTCAATACAAATGGAATTCGTGTCCAGATTAAACAAGATAAATTCTGGAGCACTCCTTATATTATTACAGTTTATAATATTGCGTTGCAGGAGGAGAGAAAGTTTGCACTGAAATGATTAACGAGGTATTATGAATCTCTGAATTTGCTCGAGACCCATGTTCAACTTTCCTGTCTACGGAACGTGAGGTCCGTGTGAATACCCGTTAGGATAGAACTAAGGTTAATAATTCGTTCTCTACTTGAAATATTACGTTTGTGCTATGATATAATTTGCTTCTCCACATTTCTAAAATAATGTGCCAATGTTAATTAATATATATATATATATATATATATATAATATATATATATATATATATATGTGTGTGTGTGTGTGTGTGTGTGTGTGTGTATTATAAGTATCATAATCATAAGTCTTAAGGTGCACCAGGGCTGATAATAAGTGCTCAGTAGGCGTGAAACCTACGTCGAATAGGCTACTCACATGTCAGTTGTGTTGTTTCATTGGGAGTGCATCTGTACGCGGTGGGAGCGAGGACCCGTTTTCACACCTAGTGAGCATAGCCCTGAGATACACACATACTGTATTTTCTTTACTACAGGATTATGTACTAAAACAATGAAATTAGGATGTATTTGTGCCCCTTATGATTATATATTCAAGGTGAACCCAAGCTCTATCGACAAACTTTCACAAATCGTTCGGAGATGTTACTGAGTGTTTTGATATGAGGAATCCATGGTCTCCGAAAACTAGTTATCATGTAATTTCTTTGTTTTTGATTTGTATAACTCAACCACCTTGTATCTGTTTAATCGGAATGTGATTGCTTCCAAATTACACTGTTACACTGTTGTGTAAAGTAATTGTTCAGAGTGTCCACCGCCATGACCACGACTAACTTCACAGCGTCTCCTCATGGAATGTTGCAAACGCTCTTGCAACCCAGGAGATTGGCTGCTAGAATCCTAATGACAAGATCATTACACTTTTCGACAAGATTCACGTACGCTGTGCTCTTCACGTGTCCCCTGAAAAGGACGTCCATCGGTGTCAGATCTGGTGACCGAGCTAGACATGGAACAGGATCTCCACGACCAGCCAATCTTTGCCCAAAGTGTTCATTATGATATTTCCCTAACATTCCCTGCAAAATATGCTCGTTTCAACATGCTGAAACCTGCGATTTTTCAGTGACAAGGAGGGCTCCGCATGAAATAGAAGCTTGAAATTACTCTGTAATGAGCTACTGGAGACCATGAGTTCCTTATATATTAAAAGGCTCAAACAAAAAATCCCTGAACACCTTGACAAAGTTTGTCGCTATATTTCATGTTTACCCTGTATATTGCACTATAATATGTGGTACAAGGGCAAAATTCACAGGTTCAAATTGACTAAAAGTAAGATACCAGAGAACTATATAAATGTATAACCCTGATATTTAAAGATGGACGCCATACGATATCGCATCAAAAGCGTATCCACAGTATCTGGAGATATTTTGTGGCACGTTTTAGCCAACAGATATTAAAAAGGACAACAAGACGACCACAAATGTAGTGGTTTATATTTAGGGGTTCCTGATATCTACATACTGCTAATGCTGTTATTATAATTGTAAGAGAAATCCCTGTGCTAATTTTTGCACATGTGCACTTCGAATGCATGTAATATAACCCAAGGAAAATTCACCCAGGGTGAAATATCACCACATGATTTTTCTTGCACTCGAATTGGATGATGTTAAATCAGTTATTATTCGGTCAACGCACATATTTTGCAATTTCATTGTACGAAGTTGTACTTCAGACAGCCGTGTTCTTAGCGCAAGCGTGCAAATATTAATTTATTCGGCTTAGTTTAAAACATGGTTGCAGTCTTTTCCCAACGCTTCTTAATATATACTTAGACGACATTATTGATTAATGGAAACAATTAGTTCACAAGGGATTAAAATTGGACGAAATAAAACATTGAATGCATTATGTTTTGCAGATTATATAGTATTAATTTTTGACAGAGAGGTCAGGTTACAAAAAGCCGTCTATCAATTAAATAATATAAGAAATGTCCACCGCTATGGTGTCGAGGTAGCGTGCTGCCTTGTCACGCAGCGGGCCCGGGGTTCGATCCGCTCTCGGGGCAGTTTTCCTGGGTGAGGTTTTTATCGGGGTTTTTCCTCACCTGTAAGACAAATATCAGGAAAACTTTAAGGCCCAAACGGTTCCCGAAATCATATAATCATCATCCTTCACCTTTGTGGAAAGCAACGGGAAGCTATCACACCTACAATTCCCTAGTAAAGCTGCAAGCATAGCATGAAAATGCTATGGTTGCAGTGAAGGACCTGCCCTCTGGCAGAATTACTATGGATGAATGTAGGAAATATAATACGATAATTTCAAAATTAAAAACTAAAGTAAATGGCGTTCCATGGAAGGTACCCAGTAAGAACAAAAATAGTAATGGAAGATAATGTGTTGGAATAGGTTTCACACGTCAGTATTTGGGCTGCGATGTTACTTGTGAAGAAGAACAACCTATAAATAAGAAAATACAGAAATTTCAACATATTTGTGGAACAATCAGACGAACACTGAAGAAGAAACTTAGAAAGGAGACGCAGCCAAAATTTTACTCAACGATGGCACTACCAGTGGCGATGTATGGTAGTGAGGCCTGGGTCCTGAAAGAAAAAAGTAAAATTCAGACAGCGGAAATGAAATTCCTACGGGTTGTGAAAGGTTGTACAAGAGAAGAACATATAAAATACATTATTAGAGAGAAACTAAAAGTACAACAACTTCTTCAACAAATAGAAGAACACAGGAACAATTGGATAGAACATCTGCAACGAATGACATAGGATACCAAAGAGGGCACTGATATATAATCCTGGAAGACGAAGATCGGTGGGAAGACCAAGAAAGTGCTGGGCTGAACAGATGTGAGACAAAGACCTAATCCGTGAAGGATGTTGAATGATTATCATACAGAGACGCAAACTTAGTAGTCTCAAGTTCAGTTTTATGTTTAATACTCTTGTATTGCTTGTAATTAAGGCACAAGGATTCAGGATCGACTTTTTTCTTCTGAAGGCCATTTTTAAAGTATATATTTATTGATGTTTGTTCGATACTATATTATGAAACCGGTTATGCCAAGCCTCGGTAGCAGGGAATATCTATTATAGATTTTGGATTTGGTGGCGCCATTGTTTAATAGCCCTTTTCAATTGTATTCGTGAAGGTAGAAATGGTTATACTTCTGAAGGCTTATTCTTCAGCTTCCGTTGAATAATTTGCGATGGATCCTCAAGGGATTCATTTTCCTTCCAACTGAAACATCGCGGGACTGCTTGAACATCTTCGTTACATGAAGGATAATCATGATAATCTGTTTTAAAAATTTGTTCAGTGGGACCATTGGGGATTATACATTGTGGCCATTTTGTGAATTGTTTCTTTCTGCATCTCAATCTTGTTTGTAATTATTGTTCCTAGGTAATTTAATGCTTGCTATTTTGCATCAAAGGGACTCGTGTCGTTGCAAACTCCTTTCAAATAACGTTCAACTTAAAATATATAAAACTTTTATTCTCCCAGTTATATTATATGGATGCGAAACACGGACTCTTACTTTAAGGGAGGAAAGGAGATTACGAGTATTCGAAAATGAAATTCTTAGGAAAAATGTTGGACCAAAGAGAGATGAACAGGTGAATGGAGAAGACTTGCATTACAGTGAGTTACATGGTCTTTATAAGAAGCTAGATATAATAAGAACAATTATACCTCGTAGACTGCGATGGTCAGAACATGTGCCATGAATAAGGAGTGAAAGAGGTGCATGGAAGCGTCTTATAGGAAAACCAGAAGGAAAACGCCCAGTTGATAGGCCAAGAATGAGGTGGGAAAATAACATTAACGGTGATTTGAGGAAAGTAGATTAAACAGGAGATGATTGAAAAACACTAGTTGAAGATAGGAATGTATGGAGAGCTTATGTCCGCGCGGCCATGAACCTACGGGTTCAACAGGGCCAGTGAGTTAGTTAGGTATTTAGTTCAGTCACTTCTTCAAAATTTCCCTCATTTATCATTAAATGCCCATTTCTATTATATAATGTATTTCTACGTGTGATCATGTATTTAGTTTTATTGATGTTTACTTTCTTAGTGTTACTCAATAGAATGTGCTTATTGGCCTTTAGTATCACCTCGCTATCGCTTAATAATACATCATCAGCATAAACTAATAGCTTATTAATAGCATTGAGTTGTAAACCTTCTTTAACCCCCAAAAATTTGATGGCGAGCTCTAGTGCGAAATTGAATACTAGAGGAGGTATTCCATTGTTGATTTCAAAAGTATCTGCATACTGTTGTACTACACGCACCTTACTCATTGTGCCATTTAGGCACATTCGAATAAGTGTTACTAACTTTTTTAGGCATTCCGAACTTCATCTGGATATTATTTTAACTTATCCCTCTTAATGAAATCGTATGCCATTACATTTCCATTTCTTTTCTAAAATTGTCTTAAACAAAAAATCTGATCAATAGTAGACCTATTTCTACCAAATCCACATTTAAGACAACCTATTATGTCGTCAATACAGAGGAAGTCTGGGTACTAATAGCATGTATTTTCAAAATTTTGTACGAATTTCATAGTAACGAGAGAGAAAATAATCCAGCGACAAGTACGTGAGCAATTGTCAATGAGCTCCGTGTTCGCCATAGTTTGGTATGGAGTATGTTGCAAGAACAGTTGCTTCATCATATTCGTTCCTGTACGGTGCATGCCATGGAACGAGATAACTATCCACCCCGATTTGAGTTTGTACGCTGGTTTCTACAACAGACTAATGAAGACATTCAGTTTCCTGAATGCGTGGTGTTTACAGATAATACTCAATTTTCTCGGGAAGGTATGTTCAAGTTACACAACTTACACGAATGGACAGATGAAAATCCACGTAGTACAATTTGTGCATGGTCATCAGAGACGTTTTGCAGTAAATATTTGGGCTTGCATCGTGGACGACTACTAGCTTGGGCCTTGCATGTTGCCTCCTCGACTAAGGTGGTCAATGTACAGACTGCTCTTGGAAGCTTTCCTCCCGATATTATTGGAGGAAGTAGTACCTCTCTAGGGATGAGAAGGAGAATTTGGTGTCAACATGCTGGGGCCCCACCTCACTTTGCAGGCTCGGTCCATGCAGTACTTACGAATACTTTCTGCGATCTGTGCATCGACCGGGAGGACCTGTAAATTGGCCTGCAAGGTCCCCGGATCTCACGCCACTAGAATTCTTTCTCTGGGGCTACATGAAAAACCGAGTGTATTCTTCCCCTGTTACTCGGAGATGGTACTTAATCAAAGAATTCTTGCGGCGGCCACAGTGATACAGAACACACCGTATATTTTCAGCGAACACGAGACAATCAACTACGAAGATAACGGCTCTTCAATGAGGTTAATGGTACTCTTTTTGAACATGTATTGTAATTTTCAAATTAAAATAGTGCAAAATATGTGGCATTGTTTTATTTTCAAACATACCCAATAATGTCTTCCATGCTCAATAATCACTCAATTATGAGTTTATGACACGTGGTTATTTAACAACATATATTTGTTTAGATCTGGTCCAACAACTCTACCAGTTTGGCCACTGACTTTTTGAACACTATGTATATAAGATAAAAACTTAAAATATATACCTTTTTGGCAGGTGCCGTCGTCCTCAACTATGTTAAAATATTATCTGGAGGCCTTTCGGAAGTTAACTTCCATCATCAGCAGGATGAGCTTCTGCTACTAGTTGTTGTTTATGACGATGTCGACTCAAGTGTCTGTAGCAGCAATTGACTTTTTTTTTTGACGATCTCGTATAAGGGGTTGTTTGTCTGGGTTGCGATCTCATTAAGAAGTAAGGTGTTGTTTTGACTTAGGCTTTCACGGCCGGCGTTACTATGATGATCTTGTAGAAGATTTCCGGGCTGTTGGCCGTGATCTTGAGGCTTGTAGTTTCCCAACGTTTCGCCAGAGACTGCGTCCAGCATCCTCAAGGCTTGTCTTGAGACTTGCAATTTTGTCGACTACCTGCTCTATTTATACATTTATCCGCGACGTGTTCTCTGCGCGGTCCTTTACTTCGTAAATTGTATCTGCCTTCTGGTTGGTTAGCATTAGGGTCTTCCATTGCACCAATGAGGTTGCTGTCTGATGTTCTAGTAGATTGTTCTCGTAGGGGTTTATATCTCGCTTTTGTTAAGACTGGTTTCAATGCTTTGTTGACTTTTAATGATTCTTCTTTTCTATTGTAACTATTTTGACGTTTGAATATTTCAATGGCTTCTCGTTGCAGACGGGTAAAATAGTGGTGTGCAGTTAGATAATATATCTGTGTTGTTGATTGTACTGTATGGCCTTCAAGTAGAGAGTGTTCTGCTACTGCCGACTTTTCCACTTGTTTAAGACGGCTGTATATTTCGTGTTCTTTAAGTCTGGTTGTGATGCTGCGTTTAGTGGTGCCTAATACACTTGGCCGCAACTGCACGGGATCCTGTATATGCCTGCTGATTGATGAGGATGAAGTTGATCCTTAATCGGTCTGTTTTTATGTCTTCTTTCTTTAACAGCTTTCCAATTAGGTCAGTTACATTCTTGATGAAAGGTAAGAATGCCCTGGTTGCAGAGCTATCTTTAGTTCATCTAAGAAGTCCATCGAGTCTTTGACATATGTATCACTGTTGGATGTATGGGGTTATTACCACTGGAAAAGGCAGAAACTATCCGCAACGAAGTCTCTCGCATTCTGAGATAGGCTCCCACACCAGAACACAATCTCTCCATTGAAGAAAGGAAGGCTATAAAAACCTTAAAAACGGATGAAACTATTATAATTCTACCAGCAGGCATTAGAAACTCTACAGTTATATTAGAAACAGAGGAATATAATCGTAAAATCACAGAGTTGCTGGATCCTGGGAACTACCGTAAGCTGTCAGACGAACCAACCAAAAGGATACTCCGTAAAACTAACAACTTGATCAAAGCCTCCTCATTTCCAGGCAACGTGAAGAAAGAACTTCAGAAGAACGAGGCCCTGCCACCTAGACTCTACGGACTACCTAAAATCCATAAAGACAATATATCTCTAAGACCGATCGTCAGCGCCATAGGATCACCAACTTATAACCTAACGAGACGTTCATCTACTCTACTAAAACCAGCTTCCTCAAGATATCACTAATCTTTTCGAACACTGCTTAACCACCAGCTATTTCTTATCCAATAACGACTTCTATGAACAAATAGATGGAGTAGTTATGGGTAGTCCCCTGAGCCCAGTAGTTGCAAATTTCTTTATGGAAAACTTCGAACAAAAATGTTTAGAGACTGCCGCGCTTAAACCCAAGACATGGCTTCGTTTATGTAGACGACACCTTTGGAATTTGGAACCACGGGGAAGATAAAATAGAAGAATTTCTGGCGCACATCAACAACATAAACTCCAATATACAATTCGCCGTAGAAAAAGAAAAAAGATAACAGCATAGCCTTTCTGTACATCTCAATCAGAAGAGAAGAAGATGACAACATTTATCACACCATATATAGAAAACCTACGCATGCTGACAGATATATTCATAAAACCTCCAATCATCACCCCAAACAGAAACTTGGTATCATCAAAACATTGACAAATTGCGCCAAGAAACTTTGCCATCCTGAATTATTAAAGACTGAAATCAAACATCTCCGTACAGTATTCACAGCCAATGGATACACCAACAAAGAGATCAACAGAGCAAACCATCCCAGACGATACAATAACGCGGAATCAGAAGAAAAAACGCCAACTAGGGCATTCTTACCTTTCATCAAGAATGTAACTGACCTAATTGGAAAGCAGCTAAAGAAAGAAGACATAAAAACAGACCGATTAAGGATCAACTTCATCCTCATCAATCAGCAGGCATATACAGGATCCCGTGCAGTTGCGGCCAAGTGTACATAGGCACCACTAAACGCAGCATCACAACCAGACTTAAAGAACACGAAATATACAGCCGTCTTAAACAAGTGGAAAAGTCGGCAGTAGCAGAACACACTCTACTTGAAGGCCATACAGTACAATACAACAACACAGATATATTATCTAACTGCACACACTATTTTACCCGTCTGCAACGAGAAGCCATTGAAATATTCAAACGTCAAAATAGTTACAATAGAAAAGAAGAATCATTAAAAGTGAACAAAGCATGGATACCAGTCTTAACAAAAGCCCTACGAGAACAATCTACTAGAACATCAGACAGCAACCTCATTGGCGCAATGGAAGACGCTAATGCTAACCAACCAGAAGGCAGATACAATTTACGAAGTAAAGTACCGCGCAGAGAACACGTCGCGGATAAATGTATAAATAGAGCAGGTAGTCGACAAAATTGCCAGTCTGAAGACAACCCTTGAGGATGCTGGACGGTCTCTGGCGAAACGTTGGGGAACTACAAGCCTCAAGACCACGGCCAACAGCCCGAAAATCTTCTACAAGATCATCAAGGTGTTGTTTATTTCTTTTATAATCTCGAGGTCTTCAAATATATTTATCTTTGCTGGAATGTTTTCTCTATGAATTTTATTGGCTATGTATATAGCTTGAAACGGAACTTCACTGACAAACGTTTACAAGTTGCGGGATATTGACTGAATATTCTGATACCAGAAATTAATGATCACCTGTTACTTATTACAGAGTAATATGTTTTTGATATATTAGTCATGTAGCATGATAGTGATATGGTGATAGATTGTAAAAAATAATAAACTAAACATCGCATAGAGCGGGTAGTAATTAGTTTAACAGATCGTTCAGAAAGTTGCCTCACTGCTTTAATATAAGAAGCCCATGGTCTCCAATGACTTATTGTAAAGGAATGATTTATAGATATGTTACACTTGTAGCATGCTCTTTTGTATCGTGAAAAGACGATGGTTGTGAAAAAAAAATAGAAACTAATCAACTAATCATTACCAGAAGCAGATGCTATAAAAATTATAAACTGCAATAAAAGCAATACAAATATTAAGCAAATTATGCAACAAACCAATGACAAAACTCATTTGTTAAGGCACTGTACTTTACAGTACACTGTACACTTTTCCATACTGTGCGTAGGGTTTCTTGTTCAGAGCAGCTGTTAATTTTAAATGTTTCTTTACAATTGTCCAGAACCCATGTTATCACGATCCACAGGACATTTTATATACCCAACACATCAAACACTAATTACTATACGGTAACGCGCGAAAAAATCAGTCCCGTTTATTCAGCGTAGAATATGTCTCTTATGCGCGCGCGTATCCAGAAATTAATGTATGCAGTTTCGGGTTCCGCTCACTAAGTACACTTTCGTCCACATCCTTTGATTCCCCTCAACTTTCATCCCACACTACATTGTGTCGTCTTTTAAAACTGTCCACAACCAACCTGAAGATGCCTTGAAATCATTTTTTCCTAGGGATTTAGCAATGGCTAGGTCTTGACTTTGGATCATTGATCCGGAAATTTGGAGATTTTATATTCAGTCACTTTCGCTTTTTCGTTTAATGATACATACGTATTAGCCATCTTTCTTCCGTAAATTCAGAATGTAACCTGAGAAAGATCAGCCTCAGAATTTAAACTAATTTAAGATTTTACAGTGCAATAGTTATTTGTAAGGCAGGTATCTGTATTTCGCATTAGGGGTGTGCAGTGAGGTCGAAAGAAAATTTCAGGTACAGGTAGATTCTCTACTTCACCTGACGGCAGGGAATCATACCTTATTGTTTTCTTGGCCTAAAACTGGAATTCAATGAAGTGGAAACTAATTTATCTGTCTTTCCGCTTTATAATTTTTTCCCTGAATTATGCAGAAATAGCCTTCCGTTTCCGCGTTGGGCAGATTCCGTTTTATACAAAGTAAGTACACATGAAATTACTATTATTTCGCCGGGACCAATACATTTGTTCACATTGGACAGATTTCCGCATTATTCATGTTCCGGATTAAACAAGATTTACTGTAGAATTTACTTAAATTTGTCCCGAATTAAATAATATTACTTACACACTAATAAGATTAGAGCAATTAATTTGTTTTTTCATTGCGGCCGGACACATTTTAATGTACAGGTATTGTCACCACATGTGACCCCTACACTGGCTAGATGTTCGTCTACCTCTGTGATTGATATGTGGATGTGAGGCCAGCAACCGGTAGGCAGTCTAAGGGTCTTCTAGGCCTGTCGCGCTTGGAGGTATTGTATGAAATATTTAATTTCACAATAGTTATGTACCCTCATTAGTTCTAGCCTTTGACGCTCTGAAAAGAAAAAAAAAAACTGTTGAGGCTTGATAACGTACTCCTAGTCTAACGAGGATCAGCAGTTGGAAAATGTTAAAGAATCTAAAATAAACTTTGAAAATTTGATAGTTCAGCAGGGCTTAAATGTAACGCAGGTGAAAAAATGAGTCGCATTCATATATGCATATATCAGATGGTTCTGTCGCTTCAAAAGTTATTCAGAAACTATGTTGATGTTTCTTTCTTTAGATTGATGCGAAATGTATCAGAAAAGTGAAATGTGAAATAAATAAAGTTTCTTTTTGAACAGATGTTACCCAAAAGGATAAAATAACTGATTTAGGGTTCTCTGAATATGCAGATTTCAGAAGCATCTTGCTAGAAGAAGAAGTACATAATATCAAAGAGAGATGGATCTATAAAATGAAATTGAGTTCTCGAGGAATATAATACTTTTACCTCCATGATTGTATTCAATTATTAGAATTAAATAAAGAGATAGAAAACAGAAGCGAAAGTAAGTGCATGCATGAATGCTTCGATTTTTAATCTATTACGATCTCTCTGCTTCCTCACTTGTAGCTGTCTGCAGAAGTGATAGAGTGCATTATAAAATATGGCCTTAGGACGAAACTCAGAGTCCCGAAGATGTTGCCATGGTGTAATATATATGAAGGGCTTAGAGCAATTACATGATAAGCCACATATTATTCTTTCTGAGATATAAGAATTTTAATGTTTCAAAAAATTATAAATACAATGTGTGTCTATAACTCATCACTGGCGCACTTACAGATGATTTTATGGGTATTTCAATATCTTTATTTTCCTTCATTGTAATAAATGACTTTTTTAAAAGAAAGTTGCTTATCATATTACTGCCCTAAGTCCTTCATATATATGACAAGATAAGAAAAATAAATGCCTGGACGGGATTTGAACCCGGACCTCTGAGTTGATATCTCAGTGCGCTACCACTTACACTACCAGCCGAATCCACAACAAACATTTATTTTTCTTATACATTTTCTCTATTATTACCAGATGTAGCGGGAACTCGGTCTCCACCGCCACCTAGTAGCTACTATAACAAGTAAGCAAATTAAAGAGACCATTTAACTCATGCCACAAATGCTAGTCAATGACCAATCACGTTTCAATGAATGTTGTTTTACAACCAATGACAGTCGTGTTTCACCTTGCTCTTTGTCGATTTCTCCTTATCAGCTCCTGCTTTTGTGATAAAGAAAGCTCCTCCTTTTTAATGTTCTGAACAGGTCAAAGCATTATTTTTCTCCAACAAATACATTGAATATAGCAAATAATGAAACGATTCCTTGATTTTACTGAGTTGTTTACTAAAAAAATAAATGAATAACCCGTAATGTTGATTGTTTCATTATTTCTCCACTTGGGTGCACTCTTACAATATTGCGATCTTATTTGGCAATAAATAATATGATCAAGCAGCAGTGAATGAACATAACCTCACATTTCTGATTTGTTTTCAAACATCGCCGTTTACATTAATTATATAAATATTTAAAAATAACTATAGTTAAACAATGATTTGTGAGTAAACAGCTTAATTTTATTCGTTAAATAGTCCTAACAAATGTCACTCTTGATTTCCAAATTCTCTAGATAAATTCGCTCCTCACTTCGTGAGTCGTGAATTTATCGATTTTTGGAAATCACTCGTGGCATTACTTATGAATATTTTTAATTTATATAGCAGTGACGCTTTTTCGATGTTATAATTAAACCTTTTTGACATTGAGCAATGCAAGCTTAATATGACAAGATAAGAAAAATAAATGCCTGGACGGGATTTGAACCCGGACCTCTGAGTTATCTCAATGCGCTACCACTTTTATATATATATATATATATATATATATATATATATATATATATATATCCAGCATCATACAAAAATGGATAGGTACAATAAGTAGCGGGTTCAAGTTGAGAAAGCTAGCTTCAACGGCTGGGGCACTCGACGTGCTAACCACGTCACCACAATACTGGATGAATGTTCCTCCTCTACTGCAAATGGCATATATGGATTTTAGGCCAACAGCCAGATGGGGGCCCAGGACCTTCTATACCTCTCGCCCACGAAGTTTTAAACGCAGAATTTAATATATTTAATCAAACGCAATTAATTATATAATACACTCACTAAAGTTTTTATGGTAATCATTAAATTTCCACATGCGCACGTCTTGTGGCTCTTATTTCTGTACCAACTGAAACGTTGTTTCCACGAAGGCATAATCTCTTGTGTGCAACGTAACGAATACCAAGTTCCCTGCTGGCGCGCCTAGCATACTTGCATGGACTTCGCTGCATTGATTCTCTACTACATTTTCAGAAACTTAGCACATATTAAGTCAGTCTCAAATAGTGGTTTTTTTACTACATTGTTATTGTATGATTCCCGGGCGGTTTTCTCTGATACTTTTGTCGAAACCTTCTCTGTACTTTACTACAATTTTTAAATTCTGCATGCTAGCAACTTCTGTTGGCCTTGAAGTCTATTTAAAACATTATATATTATTATTTTAATCACAAATTAATCCAACAAGGACATATTATTGTGCCAGCATACATTATGAGGGAATTTAATCTCAGGCTTTCAAAAATGCCTAAAAAATAACTATATATAAAACAGAAACTCTTTTAAGATAAACAAGGCAATAATTTTAGTCTCAGTTGATCTGGAAATATTTAAACGATGAAAATATGGTGTTCCTGTTCCTGTTAGTTGAAATATCCATGGCGTAATATTTTAGAATGGATTCTACATCCAGGTTGTTTGCTACGTGGTATATATTTTGTAGAATATAAAAAGAACAGATTCAACGAATAAAGTGTCATCATCATGCACGATTTAGGTTTAGGATCAGTTGAGCCTGTTCCTATAAGCTATCTCGAGATATTCTTCATTTCTCCAGCGTCGTTTATAACTCTTCATCTGCCTCTGCGTTCTTTAGGTTAATACTGGAATACCTTCTTTGCCAAACTATTTAAATTCCATTTTGTGGAGATGATTTAACCAATTGTTTTGATATGTTGGGATAGCTTGTAATATTTAAATTCATCGGAGAAAATGTTTTTGAAAACTCACCTCATAAAATTCGTTCCTCTTACGAAACCATGGTTTCGTGAAAAGCACGGAATTTATGAGGCAAGTTTTTAAAAAAATTCTCCGGCGAATTAAATGGATTCGTGAAAAGCACTTAAATTTATGAGGTGAGTATTAAAAAAAAATTCTCCGATGCATTTAATGCTTTAGTGAATAGCATTTAAATTTGAGGTGTTAAAAGCATTTTCCGCTGAATTTAAATACTACCGTGGTTTCGTGAATAGCCCAACATTTATGAGGTGAGTTTTCAAAAAAGAAAAAATCCTATTAATTTAAATGATTATTACCTCATAATGTTTACTTCCCAACATTAATTTCAATATAGTGCGAGGATTATGGGATGAAGATAAATATAAATAAGACGAAGGCCATGATTATAGGAAAGAAACAAAGGAAGATAAACATGAAGATTAAAGATGAGGCCATTGAGCAAGTGGAGAGCTTCAAATACTTGGGTTGTATTATCAATAGTAACATGAACTGTGGTCAAGAAGTAAAGCAGAGGATAGCAATGGCAAAAGAAGCTTTCAACAAGAAGAGAAGCATTTTCTGCGGACCTTTGGCAAGAGAAATAAGAAAGAGGCTAGTGAAGTGCTTTGTGTGGAGTGTAGCATTATATGGTGCGGAGAAGTGGACATTACGACGGAATGAGGAAAAGCGACTGGAAGCTTTTGGATGTGGATATGTAGTAGAATGGAACGTATAAACTGGACAGACAAAGTAAGAAATGAAGATGTGCTAGACAGAGTGAGTGAAAGAAGAACAATGCTGGAACTCATAAAGAAGAGGAAAATAAATTGGGATTGTGGCCCACTGGCTAAGAAGAAACTGCCTGCTGAAGGATGCTCTAGAAGGAATGGTCAACGGAAAGAAAGTTAGAGGCAGAAAAAGACATCAGATGATAGACAATATTAAAATAAATGGTTTGTATGGAGATGCAAAAAGGAAAGCTGAGTCAAGGAAAGAGTGGAAAATGCTGAGTTTGCAGTGAAAGACCTGCTCTTGAGCAGAACACTATTAATGAATGAATTTAAATATATCTTGTACTATGTTTTAAATTTTTTACTTTCGCGAAAGTCAACATTTCTCTTTTTATCCAATCTACTTAGACTTAAGGATGGATGCAATCTTATCTATATACATTTACGGATTGATTACCCTGCATGTTTGTTATGGCAGTTTGGTTGGCAAATTATCACAGAAATTTTGAACGTAAACTAGATTTAGAGCCGTGCGTACATCCAGATCGTAGCGAGTTTTCATTTTTTCTCAAAAATAAGCTGCGTTGTAGTCAGCACCTGTGGACACACTAAACCGTTATAATGCACAGTTATGAATCATTTTCTGCACGTGATGCGTGGCATGCGTAAGAAAATGGCTAAAATATGGAATAAGATTATTATACTACACTTATCTGGTTAAGGTTGAGAGAATACAAGTTTCAAGGAAAACACATTTAGAGAGGTCAGGAATTCCTTACCCGAGTCTAATTTTATGAGGATCTTAGATTTGGCAACATTTATTCAAACTGATTTCATAATAGGAAATAAGGATTTTAATTGTACATGGATACACTATCGAATACTACAGTTTCGTGACTTTACTTTTGTGTACTTCTTTTCACGTCTACATTTGATTTTGGACGCTAATGACCTGAGTTCTTGAGAAAATTTAAATAAAAATACTACCTCCAATTAAACGTGCTATAAATCGTACTTTAAAGCAAATAGGATTAAGAATGCGATAATTTATCAAAATTGCTATTTAATTACAAGAAATATCTTATTTTTCTCCATCGTTGTATAACCTCTCACCTTATTATTTAATTTTGCATGTCGCACGCGGCCCGGGCCTTAACAGTGCCACGACCTGTCAGTGGAGGAATTTTAAAATTGTACATCACAGGATAAAAACGTGCTTTGTCAGTTTCCAACCGATTTAAGATGAGTGTAATGGTTTACCTTTTTGAAGGGATCCTTCGAATGAACAATATTGCAAGAAAAGATTCCAGCTAAGTCCATTGTGTTTGTAATAATATGGCCACTCATACGTGTAAATATACACTCATATTATTATAAAATAATTTGATTATCTACAGAGTTTTTCATGTCTGGAAAAAAGTATTACTCTTTCGTGTCGTTGGAATGGAAGAATTGAGAAATCTGCGTCATTGTTAATTGGATTTAGGATGTGGCGATATTTGGTTGTCGATTTGGAAGAAGAGAAAATGTTATGCAATTTACGCAGAATTACTTTTTTTTTCTTCACAAAATCGCAATATTTCATTTTTCAGTGTTATCTTGGGTCTACGACTCTTCTTTTCTTCGGAGATACCACATAGGTACTAGAAGCTTTACTACAAATTTTCTGTAGGCTATTGTGATAAAAAAAACACCTATAGCTTTAGAAAATTCTCGTCGAATAAACCACACGTGATATATTGCGTACTATCCTATGGCTACAGCTGTACGTGTCAGATTAAGTTTCTCTTGAAAGGGGATGATCCAGTGACAACTCAGCTAGCCGCTGTTCCGGTAAGAGAGTTAACCCCCTAATTTTATTAAACAATTCGGTGATAAATTTTACGTTGTATAATGGTATTTTTCATGAATTGGGCACCCGCTTTCTTGGCAAAGTTGTAGGTGAAACTAATTAACCTAATTGTTTCAAATGAATTAAATAATTTATCTCACATAAAAGGACACGTTTACTAGAAAGAATTGCTTCGTAAGAGCAGTGCTATTTTCTAGGCGTGAAAAACCCTATAGAACAAATGAATGTTTCTGTAATCGAAACAGATACATATTAACAGAATATGTTTATGACAAGTTGATAACATTAAAGTTATGTTAATGCTGATTAAATTTTTATTTATTGTGTAAGTTACACGATTTTTTATTTTTGGTTTAAAACTTTTAAATCGCTCTCCTGTAAAATCAACGAAATAGACAACACACATTCTTCCCCTGTTGTCTTCACGTTTAGACATGTGGATAATGGGGAAAACAATGACTGCAATCCACAATGTTTTGAAAGATATATGTATTGAGGAGGGTGTATCGCCCTATATGTGAGATTGGTGTCTGGCGAAAACGCCAGGAGTTGTATGCATTATTCAAAGATGGAGAAATTAGTAAATTCATTAAATTAACCAGACTACGTTGGGCAGGGTATGTAAGAAGAAAGGAAGAGTCAGAAATGTGTAGAAGGATGTGGTCCACTCTTACCAGAGGGTAAAAGAAGAAGAGGAAGACCGAAACTACGTTGGGAGGATGGGATGGATGGAGATGCTAGAGAGTTGGGATTGTTACATTGGTGTAGAGTGGCAAAGGGCCAAGCTAATTGGAGGAGGCTCCTTGAGGAGGCCGGGACTCAGGAATAGTTGTTGCGCCGGTGAAGATGATGATACTATAAGAGAATGATGCGCTGCGTATGTAGGCTCAGAATATTCCTGGAGATTTGTATTTACTCTTGTCAGCTTTTCTGCGTTGTAATCCGGTAATTGCTGTGCCCGCTTTCTCCTGAGAATCAACTCTAATAATTTATCTTATCGCGAAACTCCGTGGAGCCATATTTTTGTTTCTTACTTGAAGCTGAAATCTTCTGCTGGGATTTAGACGGTCACGACCTAGCCAAGTACTGCGCTTTTCATAGGATATGTTCCTTTTGTAATTACAGTAAAACTTGTTCAAAGCGGAATCGCATGGGACCATTTTTTTCCCACATTAGACAAAATTCATCATTATAAAAATAAAATAAAAAATTAACCATTCTTAGATTATAGAGTACGGTATATGTCTTTTTACGTACTTTCAATTAATTGTAGTTCCGCTGCCGTTGAAAAGTGAAGTACACTATGTACTAGCGATTTTGACGGTAACGCGCAAAAAAAAACAGTCTGTTTCATCAGCGTTAAAAATGTCCCTTAGGCCCGTATCCTGAAATTAAATTATGCAGTTTCTGTTTACACTCACTAACTATACTCTCATCCACATCCTTTGATTTCCCGCAAATCTCATTCCACACTACATTGTGCCGTCTCTTAAAACTGTACAGCCAACCTGAATAATATGAATGTTCTGATGCTACGAATCTTAACCTCGAGACAATAAGGTTAGTCAAAGTGGTGACGTAGTCTCAATATACCATCGCTACAGCTACAATGATTAAAACTATATACGTAGCCGAGTGGTTTAAGGCATGATGCATTGGCGCAGATTTATGCTGGTTCGGGTCCCCATGGGGAAAGGAATTTTCTCAAGGATTTTCAGCCAGTTTGGAACGGTCACACAGCATCGTGAGGAATTTGGGTTGCTACAACAAGTTTTGGCTCCAGGTTGAGAAAACCAGCTGTGATGACTGGGGGACCCAACATGCTTACCACATGTCACTCCTATATTGGCTGGATGATTGTCCATTTCCTGATTCACATGTGAATAATGTCAGCCGGCTGGTAGGCCTAGGGTCTTCTAAACCTGTCTCGTCATTTATATATATATATATACATGGAACGGTGTTTTCTGAAATAGAAAATGTAAATTTTATACTGCATATTTTTGCATATTATGCATTATTTTTATAATTGCATAATATATAGAGTATATCATTAAAATATACATTTTCTTAGATTTTCACACGGAAATATTTTTACTCGTTTGATTAATTATTGGCAAGATCATTTCTGAGCAAACCAGAGAGCAAATTGTCGGACATTGAAAAAACCTTGTTCTTCGAGGAAGTAATTATTTTTAAATATGCTCATATATAACATCTGTTGTAACCGATTTTTTTTTTTTTTGCGATAGAAAAAAATTCTAAAAGCGCAAGAGAATCGTTTCTGTCTTCAACTCTTGAGAAGAATTTTGTTACACTGCAGTGGAAAGTATTTAAGTTCACTTCAGCAGATGCTCCAGTCCAGACGATAGATGATTTTTACATTTTTAAAAATATTATAAGTTAACTTAGTTTTTCAGTATATGGACTAAACGGACAGAATTTAGATTTTTACTTTATTTTATAATTTTGTGAAGTTTTGGAGATTAGGGTAAATATTTTTCGGACCGTTGATGCAAGTATCTCTATATTAAATAGCTAATTACATGCACATTTCGAATTTTTAATACAGAGGGACTTGAGCACTAACCATCACATGCATTGTATTCTCTCCGATAATACAGAGGGACTTGAGCACTAACCATCACATACATTGTATTCTCTCTGATAATACAGAGGGACTTGAGCACTAACTATCACATACATTGTATTCTCTCTGATAATACAGAGGGACTTGAGCACTAACCATCACATACATTGTATTCTCTCTGATAATACAGAGGGACTTGAGCACTAACCATCACATACATTGTATTCTCTCTGATAATACAGAGGGACTTGAGCACTAACCATCACATACATTGTATTCTCTCTGATAATATAGAGGGACTTGAGCACTAACCATCACATACATTGTATTCTCTCTGATAATACAGAGGGACTTGAGCACTAACCATCACATACATTGTATTCTCTCTGATAATAGAGAGGGACTTGAGCACTAACCATCACATACATTGTATTCTCTCTGATAATACAGAGGGACTTGAGCACTAACCATCACATACATTGTATTCTCTCTGATAATACAGAGGGACTTGAGCACTAACCATCACATACATTGTATTCTCTCTGATAATACAGAGGGACTTGAGCACTAACCATCACATACATTGTATTCTCTCTGATAATACAGAGGGACTTGAACACTACCATCACATACATTGTATTCTCTCTGATAATACAGAGGGACTTGAGCACTAACCATCACATACATTGTATTCTCTCTGATAATACAGAGGGACTTGAGCACTAACCATCACATACATTGTATTCTCTCTGATAATACAGAGGGACTTGAGCACTAACCATCACATACATTGTATTCTCTCTGATAATACAGAGGGACTTGAGCACTAACCATCACATACATTGTATTCTCTCTGATAATACAGAGGGACTTGAGCACTAACCATCACATACATTGTATTCTCTCTGATAATAGAGAGGGACTTGAGCACTAACCATCACATACATTGTATTCTCTCTTATAATACAGAGGGACTTGAGCACTAACCTCACATACATTGTATTCTCTCTGATATACAGAGGGACTTGAGCACTAACCATCACATACATTGTATTCTCTCTGATAATACAGAGGGACTTGAGCACTAACCATCACATACATTGTATTCTCTCTGATAATACAGAGGGACTTGAGCACTAACCATCACATACATTGTATTCTCTCTGATAATACAGAGGGACTTGAGCGCTAACCATCACATACATTGTATTCTCTCTGATAATACAGAGGGACTTGAGCACTAACCATCACATACATTGTATTCTCTCTGATAATACAGAGGACTTGAGCACTAACCATCACATACATTGTATTCTCTCTGATAATACAGAGGGACTTGAGCACTAACCATCACATACATTGTATTCTCTCTGATAATACAGAGGGACTTGAGCACTAACCATCACATACATTGTATTCTCTCTGATAATACAGAGGGACTTGAGCACTAACCATCACATACATTGTATTCTCTCTGATAATACAGAGGGACTTGAGCACTAACCATCACATACATTGTATTCTCTCTGATAATACAGAGGGACTTGAGCACTAACCATCACATACATTGTATTCTCTCTGATAATACAGAGGGACTTGAGCACTAACCATCACATACATTGTATTCTCTCTGATAATACAGAGGGACTTGAGCACTAACCATCACATACATTGTATTCTCTCTGATAATACAGAGGGACTTGAGCACTAACCATCACATACATTGTATTCTCTCTGATAATACAGAGACTTGAGCACTAACCATCACATACATTGTATTCTCTCTGATAATACAGAGGGACTTGAGCACTAACCATCACATACATTGTATTCTCTCTGATAATACAGAGACTTGAGCACTAACCATCACATACATTGTATTCTCTCTGATAATACAGAGGGACTTGAGCACTAACCATCTCATACATTGTATTCTCTCTGATAATACAGAGACTTGAGCACTAACCATCACATACATTGTATTCTCTCTGATAATACAGAGGGACTTGAGCACTAACCATCACATACATTGTATTCTCTCTGATAATACAGAGGGACTTGAGCACTAACCATCACATACATTGTATTCTCTCTGATAATACAGAGGGACTTGAGCACTAACCATCTCATACATTGTATTCTCTCTGATAATACAATTTTCATTCAATTATTATATTCTGAAGGACAAATATTATTTAAAAAGTAGGCCTATCTGTTAGTAACAGAAAAATTTGTTAAAAAAGCGTTATACCAATAATTATATAGGCGTCAGGAATTCAGGGACCTTTAAATATGTTTATATCACATTCTTCAGACCACAGGCCGTTAAATTGGGTGTCTTTTAATTTTTTTTTGTTCTCCTCTGAATTGTTTCAATGGATTTATCTTAACTTCTCTTCAGATTTATGTTATTTATAAAGCTTCTAATTATAACTGAATGTCATTGTGTTATGGTCGGAATTGAAACGTGTGTTACACTCCTGGGGATTGATAATAATTGCGGGCATCTTACCAGAAATAGGAAAATCTGAAAACTTTTTTTGAGGTATCCTAAGGCCCGCTTTGGACTGTTCAGCCAATGATGAAGATGATTATAATTGTATCAACATATAACCGTTACGAATAGAACTAAATTTTGTCTGTAGTGATATATTTCGTATATGGAAACTTGAAAAGAAACGAACGCTATCTAGAAAAATATATATATGGAGATAAAAATCTATAAATCTGTAAATATATTTATCAAACTAGCTGTTTATATAATATTTAGGGCGTTAATATATTTTTACATTATGATTTCACAACGATACGCAATTGGCGAGATCTATTTGTTAACTTATTTTTATAAACCTGGATGAGGGGAGTGGAGGGTAGCACTGAAATTGTGCGAGATGCGTTCTAAGGGTGGCCTATACAAACCTAGCCATTCTCTACACGAATCCCCTCAAAGTACCGGTCTTGTATTAACCGTGTTAGCTATGTTTTTCCAAACATGTCTTTCGAAAAGAAACGTCCAACGTATTGTCAGTATTTCAAATACGTTAAGAGAAGCTGCATGTTCTTTCCATCGTTAGAATTTCACATCAACTGGGGATAAAATTACTGCTAACTTTAATTGGACAATAGAGCGTGTTATTTTTGCTTTCATATATATATATATATATATATATATATAATAAGGCATGAAAAGAAAAATAAATGTCTGACCCGGGATTTGAACCCGAGACTTGTAACTTTGTACGTTAGCCCTCTAACCAACTGAGCCACTCATGAATCCTAAAACAAACATTTTTTCTTGTGTGTGTGTTTATTTGCTTTCGAATCCATTAAATAAGTGTATCAAAGCTATCACTGTTGAACAAAAATCAATTTTTATTTAATGATGTTTATAACATTTAAACTCCATGGCGCTACAGGTCTAGAAGGCCCTTTCCAATCAGCCGGCTGCTGGCTTGAAAAAATGGACGGACAAAATAAAAATGTGCTAGACAGAGTGATTGAAGGATGAACAATACTGGAACTCATAGAGAAGAGAAAAGGAAATTGGATCGACCACTGGCTAAGAAGAAACTGCTTGCTGGCGGATGCCCTGGAACGGAAAGAAGGTTATGGGTAGAACAGTACATCAGATGATAGGCAATATCATAATTAATGGTTTGCATGCGGATACAAAACGGAAGGTTGAGTTAAGGAAAGAGTGGAGAATACTGAGTTTGAGGTGAAAGACCTGCTCTTGGGTAGAACACTATGTATGTACCATTTATTTAATTTTATTGATGTTTACTTTAGAAGATAATATTTGTTAGATCAGGATGAAGACCGATGACGGATTTTGAAATTATGGCAGTAAAACCTCTAGCTTCATTGAAATGAACCTACATGTCATTGATATTTTCCGGTCACGTATAAGTGAAAGTGGGACTGTATAGTTCAAATAATTAGAAAATTATAATAGAAGTTGATTAAAATCCTATTTTATTTAATTTATTCAGTTTACTGTGATTTGCTCTCTATCAATACCGAAATGAATTGCAAATTGCAAATACGTTTCATGCATTGGATTAGCTTATATTATCATAATTTCATGAGGCTAGGACCGCCTATACAATGTGTCGACTACACCCCACGTCCTGTTCTGTCGGTCATTCACGTAGCTTTGTCCTTGATTACAGATCCCCTCAGTTATTTGTTTTCGGGATGATTGATTGGTCTTTTCATGTAGGCCTATTAGGTATTCCATGCGTCATGTTTTTATTCTTGTATACAGCTGTTTATACTTATACAAATTATTTTTCGTTGTTCATTCGGTAAAGGAAAATGAGTGTTTGCTCATCAAACGAGCGAAGTATCGACCGTTTGTAAATTTTAAGAACCTACAAGTATTGCCACGAATACCTAGAATTATTTTGAGTTTGTAATGTAGTAGTAGTAGCAATAGAAGTAGTGGAACTTGATTTTTTTTTTTCGAATCAAAGGAAATACGTGCATTTTCCTTAATTTACATTGCGAACGGACCTGTTTGGCCGTAAGTGCATTTTACTGTTCCACGAATGCAGAGGGGGGAAAAAAAAGCATGAATATGTGTACAAATATACATGGTGCGAAGTAGTACTTCGAAGTTGACTTTACTTTCTTAAACAAGAAAATAAAAAAATAAATATAAAGATACAAGAAAGTGACACTAAAATAATTTTAAATAACGCTGGTCAACATGATTTTTGTCTCATGAGTACCAAACAGTTGAACTTAATGCAGTTTTTTTATCGTGTTTTCAAATATGTATTCGGAATTTCTCCATCACCCACAGTCTTTTTTATTTCAATTTCAATTAATGGATTTAAATAATTATTTTTTTATAAACTCTTTTCGTCCATTTGTCCGTTGTAAAATAAAACCAATTGAGCTAACTCAAATGATTTCAACTATGGAAAAGAGATATCAAGGCAAATTGAATCCTAATATCCTGGCCGACAAGGGTGAAGTTCCACAGGCGAAATATATCAGAAAATCGTCATTTGTTACTTCCTAGGTGCGTCCGAATGTTCGAATATTGTGTAGTTACGAATGTAGAAAATATTAAACTGTTTGAAATTATAAATTCCTGTATCTCGGAAACCTTGCGTGATGGAGAAAAACCGATATCATATTTGAATCCAGGAGAAAAATACACTATCAGGACCACATATATTTCTTTTTGAGACAATTTTCTTTTTTCTTTTTTGTTGCTCAGTGTAATACGTACAACAGTCAGTTCGTTCAGTTATTCCAAATCTAATCGAATTCAAGTCCAACATATTATGTAAAATTGTCAGCAAGACGTATGATGTCACTACTAATACAGAATTTCAGGACAAGCATCTGACTACAGTCCACAGACGAAGTGAATGAAAGCAGTAGGTATTTCATATTCAGCACAATATATCAGGAAGGATTGTACTATAACTTACCTTCACTTAGACGCTGGGCGGGCGTATTAGTTCCGAGTCTGATGGACACAGTTCAAAATTTTAATCATCACCCTTACCTCACAGTGAACTATGAAACATTAAAATATAAAGTAACTAAAGTGAATAAGAAGAGCAAATTTAATTACCGTAAAACACAAAATATAGGCTAAAACATAAAATTGAATATGCCTCAAACAAACTACAGATGTGAGTGACATCATGGACTGTTCCTATATTCTCAGGTAGTAAGCCATTGTATCACTTGCAATTCCCCGTGCCCTCCTTCGTCCCTTGCTTTCATTCTTCTCGTCTGTGGACTATACAAAACCTAACACCATTGATTTATATCCGAAAAATGTGTGTTAGGGCTTTTAATAAGCATTTTAACACGTTTAAAACATATTAACATCATATAAAGAAATGTTTTAATTTTGTGCTCCGCAAATATACAATGTATTTTATTTCAAGTGTTTCGTGTTGCAAAGAGAATAAATAAACGACAGAATTCAATTACGCACAGTGTTAAACCTTCGCTGGTAGAGGTCGGGTTGCACAATCTCGGAAATCCACATTTTTTGCTGATTAATTCATTTTTTTGGCAATTGTACATAATTAAATATATATTCATTATTTTGCGAATTTAGACAAAAAGGGCATTAATGATTTTTTCGAACACGAGTACAAAATGTAAAAGTGTGATGCCTTAGACCTTCGTTTCCCGACCTGTGATTCGCGAACCAAAGGGGGCTCGCAAAATATTTCAAGGGGTTCGCTGTTACTTTTCTGTTATGGCGGATTTTAAGGTTAGGCTTATTGTTGTTTCCTTAATTTCTGTGGCATAATATTAATAATAATAATAATAATAATAATAATTATTATTATTATTATTTATTATTATTAAGTCCACCGCTGTGAACAAATATCAGGAAAACTTTAAGGCCCAAACGGTCCCCGAAATCATATAACCATCATCATCATTATCATCATCCTTCACCGGTGTGGAAAGCAACGGGAAGCTACCACATTCCTACAATTCCCTAGTAAAGCTGCAAGCATAGCATGAAAATGCTATGATTGCAGTGAAGGACCTGCCTTCGGGCAGAATTACTATGGATAGATTGATTATTATTATTTTTTAATTAAATTTTGTGCATGTCTACTGTATATGCATATTTAAGGCTGTAATTCAAGAACCAAGCCCTCTAGGCCATGGTATGTCTGTCTTCCATAAGATGAGGCCCTCATCTTCCAATGTGTTCCCGAAAACTTTTTTTAATAAATATCTTGTTAGCACGTGATGTTGATTAGAGTGAGCCACTTAAAGTAGGTTTTCATTTTATATTAATTTTACTGACTTGAAATACAGCAATTTGAATTTGAAAATTGATTATATAAATTTCAGTTAAATAGCAGTATAATTTGCACTTGTTTGAATTTTCCAGCACGGATGAGTCATTTTCAGTTATATACTAACCTGGTAACGGCGATGATCTACATGTCACTCTGAAACTTTAGTTAATAAACATAACGTAATTAACCATGGAAAGACGGGCTGAGAATCGCTCTTCGCGGAAAGCTTGGTTCTTGAATACCGGCCTGAAGGTCTGTGGTGCATCCAATTCAAATCGTTGTGGAAGGGGTTCGCGAGTTGAAAAGGATTGGAAACCACTGCCTTGGACTGCTCAGTCACAATGGGGACTACCAACAATAGACTTAATATAAATTGTGAACAGAGACAATGTGTACAGTGCCAAATATTTCCAGATATTACATTTGATTTTTAAGGTATAAACAGTGTGTGTATGGCTTCCCTCAGAACGGATATAAAGCTCGTTGATTTACTGCACATAAGAGAAACTCGAGCCTGAAATAAGAAGCCTTATAGTAGGAATGTTTTCTTACTTTGGTTACGCTTTAAGTGAAGCAAATGAAGATAATACTGTAACACTATAAATCATCTCTTGCTTATTAAACTCGTAGGATCGCAGAATTCATTAAGGCACTCCATTGGTAACGCTAGGTAAAAAAAAAATGTTTATGCCTTCTATTTCCACTCTCCTAAGATTCGCCTGAGGAACACTTTGCTGACTTGGCCTTATGTTAATTATGGATAATAATAATCCTACAGATATTTCGTCCACCGCTGTGGTCTCGAGGTAGCGTGCTGCCTTGTCACGCAGCGGGCCCGCGTTCGATTACCGGTCGGGACAGGTTCCTGGGTGAGGTTTTTTTTTCGGGGGTTTTCCTCACTTGTAAGACAAATGTCAGGAAGGTTAGGGCCCAACGGTCCCCGAAAATCGTCCGGCCATCATCAACATCCTTATCATTATCATCACCATTCTTCGCCGATGTGGAAAGCAACGGGAATATACCACACCTATAATTCCTTAGTAAAGCTGCAAAGAATAGCATGAAAATGCTATGATTGCAGTGAATGACCTGCCTTTGGGCAGAATTACTATGGACGGATGTGTAGATGTTCCCTACAATCAGGATAGAGGAGTATGCAGACAGAAGTATTAATGGATTGTGCGTACGAGAATTTGAGAATATATTGGGAGAGAATGGGTGGATGTTTCTTATAAGCAGCCAGGGCCCAAGATAGGATGCAGAGCAATTAATTATAGTAAGGTTCATCTGAATTTTTTTTCAACTACGCCTCTCTTCCTAAAGGTCTTTCCTACAAGGATTTCTTATTATTAGTATTATTATTATTATTATTATTATTATTATTACCATTATTTTAAACTCCGTGGCGAGACAGGCCTAGAAGGTCTTTGGCCTACCAGCTGGCTGCTGGACTCACATCTATATCAATATATGTTAATCATAGAGGTAGACGATCATCCATCCAGTGTAGGGGTGACATTTGGTCAGCAAGTCCTGTCCCCCAGCCGTTATAACTAGTTTTCTCAACATGGAGCCGCTACATAATGTAGCTACCCAAATGCCTCGCAATGATGGGTTGGAACCTGTCCCATACTGGCCGAAATTCCGTGAGAAAATGTCTTTCGCCACGTAGACTCGAACCCGCGCAAGTCCCATAGCTCTGCGCCAATGCATCTTGCCTTTATCACTCGGCTAGGGCGCGGGACACATTATTATTATTATTATTATTATTAATTATTATTATTATTATTAGTTAGGCCGCGGTGGAATAGTGGTTATGCTCCTTGCCTCTGGTCCCGAGGATCGTGGGTTCAAACCCGGCCGGGGTCGATGGATTTTTAGGACGGAAAAATCCAAGGAGCAAGTCCTCCGGGAGGGACTTTAAAGCCGTGGGTCCCGAGTCTGAAGATTTTCAGGCTCGTAAAAAATCCTTAAGCCCGAATGAAAAGGCCTCTAAATAGCAAATTTACCGAATTTTCCCGTCCTAGTAGTACCTTGGTTTCCTAGATGTCAGTATGAGGCGGAACGCTGACCACGTACCACTCAAAATGACATCTATACGAAAACAAGTGTAACTAAATTAGTATGGTTCAATTTCTTCCCTGTAGGGGGAGAGCGCCTAAATCTCTGTAAAGGGAAAACATAGGCTTACAATACAAATTATTATTATTATTATTATTTAATGAACATTACTATTATCCTTATTACCGTTATTATTACCATTATCAATATTATTCTTTTATTATCATATCATCATCAAGGATTATGCCTTAAGGTTTGTTCATCTCATGCTAGGATTGGTCTGTCCAACTTTTACTGGGCCTTCCAACATTTATTCGTCCTAGTGGTTTGTAATGAAGAATCTGTTTTGAAATTATATTGTTATCCATTCTATTGATGTGGTCCATCCATTAATCTATTGTTATCATTATCATTATTATTATTATAATTATTGAAAGTGTGTCTACTGTCGCCAATTCTAGGTGTATGTTCTACTCTTCTCAATCTCGTTTTATTAAATCATAATTATAACAGCTGAACTATGTTAATTATGGATTTAATTGTTCTGTGTATATGTGTATACCCAATACGTCCCACGGGTGCTCCCTAGAGGGTGTTCCTTTACCAAGATAAGTTTGTTACGCCTGTTTACATACATATCTCACAGAGTTACATGTGGTTAGCACATCGTCTCATTGAGACGTCTAGAAGGCAATAAGGTATTACTTGGATGGATGAAGGTCGGATAAATTTTACACAGAGGCATTTTATTCAGCCTTGCGGTTCTTTTATGACCCTGAGAAAATTCAGACTCAGGACTTAGAGCTGAAAATCCTTCCCGGAGGACTTGTCACTTGGATATTTTCATCCTAAAAATCAGTCAACCCCGATCGGGTTTGAAGCCGCGATCAGTTATTCTACAGCAAGTAATGCAAGGAATTGCTGAACAAAATGTTACATGGAAATGTTAACAGATTACATTTTTTTGCACGCTATATAACTTACAACTTTTGAAATGAGTATTGTAGGCCTATGCGTAGGAAAAGGAATAGGCCTACTCTATACAAGTTGTCGTTGAAAATATTTGGTTGTTTACCTTTTTTAAACAATATCCCACTTATTAAACATTACTCTATTGACTTGACCGGAAAATCCCGAACATAATTCATAATTAGGGCAAGGATTTTGATGCATTTGCATCTTTTTTCTATGAGAATTGTGCAATGCTCAGTTAGATGTAAATGCGTTTTGGCGGAAAAGGATCTTAAACAGGCAACTTTGTGGTTGCATTTATTTGCATTTTTTGTCAATTTTTTTGGCATATTGCATTTTTGTGGATTTTCTAGCATATTAGTGCTTATTTCAACCACTCAAACATACTTTTTGGCAGTTTTATACATTTTTGCGAGGAAATGTGCATTTCTTAAACATTTACTTTTACTGTCTCTACCAGTATACAAATTGACTTGAACTTATATTTTATGAAGAGGTGTCTTCCCACATTCCAATTAACTGTACATAGGACTTGTTTATAGAAATAAGGAGTTCAATTAGTGGAGCAAAGAAACCTAGTGAAAACTGTAGTAAATGATATAGAAAAAGTGAGTGGGGAAATGGGAATGGATGTATTGAAGAAAATGATACTGATTTTGAGTAAAAATAAAAAAAATTGATATGCTGTCATCAATAGTGATGTTCTGTCAGGTGAAAATTATTATGTAGGACTTACAATCCAGTGATATAGTTTATTTTGAATAATTACCTTTAGTATAACTAGAAGTGGAAAGGAATTCCCCGATGTAGAAGTCGTTATTAAGAGACAATCAAATGTTTTTCTCCATCGACAATTTACAGCAGTTGTTTGTTGTGCATTGCAATGTAGGACTAAAACAGTGAACACCTTATATTTACCTGCAAATGTGAATTTTATAAAAATCATATTGTATTGTTTATAATTTTAGTGCATTTTTTGTAATTGTTACTGCATTGTTGCATTTTTATAACGCATTATTCTATATTTTATTGTGTATTAAAATTCTTACCCTATTTATAATACAAAGTAATCATTTACACTAATCCAATATTTCCGATTGAGGGTCTTTCCACTTTTCAGCGGTTGCCCTTTTACCAGCCGGCTGCTGGCCCTTCACATCCACATGTGTCAATCACAGAGGTAGATCATCAACAGCCAGTGTAGGGGTGACATGTGGTTAGCATGTCGAGTCCCCCAGCCGTTATAGCTGGTTCCTCAACCTGGAGCCGCTACTTATTGTAGCTACCCAATTGCCTCACGATGCTGGGTGGGCACCGGTCCCATACTGGCCGAAATACCATGAGAAAATTTCTTCCCCCATGGAGACTCGAACCAGCGCAAGTCCCGTAGCTCTGCGCCAAGGCTTCCTACCTTAACCGCTCGGCTACGGCGCGGGACACTAATTCAATATTTAAGAAGAATAAAATGATAAAGACCTTACTCACTGGCACTATCGAACCCGTAGGTTCATGGCCGCGCGGACATAAGCTCTCCATACATCCCTATTCTGATCTAATGTTTTCCAATCATCCCCTGTATAATATAGGCCTACTTCCCTCAAATCATGGATAATGATTCTCCCACCACATTCTTGGTCTACCAACTGGGCGTTTTCCCCTCTGATTTTCCTAAAAGAAGCTTCCATGCACTTCTTTCATCCTCATATGTGTCACATGTCCTGCCCAACGCAGTCTTCGAGACTTGACTCTTCTTATTATATCTTGGCTTCCTGTACATGTCATGTTGCTCGCTGCAGTTTTCTCCATTTGCCTGCCTGTCTGTTCATCTCTTTTTGTCCCAAAAAATTGTCCTTAGAACTTTATTCACAAATACTCGCAATCTTCTTTCCTTCCTTAAAATAAGAGTCCATGTTTCGCATCCATATAACTGGGAAAATACTGTTTTATATATTTTCAGTTTAACCTTTTTTTGAAAGGAGTTGGGACAACAAGAGTTTCTGTAATTCATAATAGCATGCATTTCCAGAAATGAGCCTGTGTTTTTAAATTCTATGTGTATCTCATTCCTGTTTGTAATTATTGTTCCTAGATACTTGAAATCAGCCATTTCTTCAAAATTTCCTTCATTTGTTATTAGTTGTCCATTTGCATTATATAACGCATTTCTATGTGTGAACATTTGCTATATTTAATTTAACGATGTTTACTTCCAGTCCCAATTTCTTAGTGTTACTCAATAGAGTGTGCGTGTTGTCCCTTAGAATCTCCTCGTCAACGCTCAATATCAGCATACACTACCAGCCTATTAAGCTAGTAGACAAAATTAAATTATTTTAACATAGTTTACAAATAGTTTTATTGGGAAAACCAATTATTGTAGCGTACACACAGTGAATCCCGCAGTTGCAACTGCTCTCTTATAGAATTTGTGGTTTTGCCAGTTGTCAAGATCATTAGTTAAACATATATAGTCGTTTTGTGAGAACGTGGAACTAGTTGAAGTAATTATTCTGCATCTAAGAGAGATTTTTTTTAGAGTTTCTTTTAACTCATATGACCTTGATGGTGACAGCTGCAGCTGCCCAGAGCCGTAAAGTTGCGAGTTCAAATCTTGCCTTGGGCAAGGATGTTAGTCTGCGTTACTCAGTAAATTCCTGAACGTGTGCTGAGGCCATTGAGAAGGTAGTGGTCAAACAACACCCCCTTTTTTTATTTGGAACGATTGTTCCACTACCACTTGCTCTTATGTAACTAATTCAATTGCAAATGGACTTTCCTTGTGTATAAGGTCCATCAGGTTTTGTGCTTTTCTTTTTCTTCTTATTTTGTTTTTTTTTATAGTTACGAGCTCGAAATACAAATTTTATTTATATATTTAGAGTAGGTTTACTAAGTATTTCAAACTTCTCAGTGTATTTTAGGATTATTATTAGTATTGTTATTATTATTATTATTATTATTATTATTATCATCATCATCGATATTATAATTCGTATACCCATTGTTGTTAATAATTAACTATTATTATTATTATTACCTATATTGATGACATTCTAGGAGATCATCAATGTGCATTTAGAAGTAACAGGTCTACAACAGATCAGATTTTTAGTATAAGACAAATTTTAGAAAAGAAATGGGAATGTAATGGTGCTGTACATCAACTATATGTAGACTTCAAAAAAGCATATGATCCAATTAAGAGGGAGAAGTTATACAGTATCCTGCTGGAGTTTGGAATTCCTAAAAAAAATAGTTAGACTTATACGAATGTGTCTCAATGGCACAAAGAGTAGGGTGCGTGTAGGCAAACAGTTTTCGGACACTTTTGAAATCCAGAATGGGTTGAAGCAAGGAGATGCACTATCTCCTCTACTATTTAATTTTGTACTAGAGCATGCCATCAAATCTTTAGAGGATGAGGAACGCCTACAACTGAATGGTATTAATAAGCTGTTAGTTTATGCTGATGATGTAGTACTATTGGCCGATAGCGAGGAGATACTAAAGGACAACACGCACACACTATTGAGTAACACTAAGAAATTAGGACTGGAAGTAAATATCAATAAAACTAAATATATGGTCACACGTAGAAATGCATTATATAATGGAAATGGACAGCTAATGACAAATGAGGGGAAATTTTGAGGAAGTGGCTGAATTCATATACCTAGGAACAATAATCACAAATAGGAATGAGATGCACAAAGAAATTAAACAAAGGCTCAATTTTGCAAATGCGTGCTATTATGCATTGCAGAGACTTTTGATGTCCCAACTTCTTTCAAAAAACGTTAAACTGAAAACATATAAAACTATAATTCTACCAGTTATATGATATGGGTGCAAAACATGGATTCTTAGTTTAAGGGAGGAAATGAGATTACGAGTATTTGAGAATAAAGTTCTTAGGAAAATTTTTGGACCGAAGAGAGACGAAGAGACAGGTGAATGGAGAAGACTACATAACAATGAACTACATGGTCTTTATAGGAAGCCAGGTATAATAAGAACAGTTAAGTCTCTTAGACTGCGATGGGCAGGACATGTTGCGCGTATGTGGAATGAAAGACGTGAATGGAAGCATCTTTTAGGAAAGCCAGAGGGAAAACGCCCAGTTGGTAAACCAAGAATGAAGTGGGAGAACAACATTAACTATGATTTAGGGGAAGTAGATTATACAGGGAATAATTGGAAAGCATTAGCTCAGGATAGGGATATATGGAGAACTTATATCCGCGAGGCCATGAATCTACGAGTTCGATAGTGCCAGTGAGTGAGTATTATTATTATTATTATTATTATTATTATTATTATTATTATTATTATTATTATTATTATTACCTTACTCTGTATACAATTAGAGGTTGGAACCCCAGAAATTTCTATGATTCATTATTCTGATTTGGAGGGTAGCCTGCTCTGAGCACCGCCATCTGAAAGATGTGCTGCGCTATCCCAGTATAATGGAGATGAGTGGAGTTAATGTCTTCTATACGGTGTTAAGTAAGTTGTAGGTCTCCCTTCTAGGCCCGACACACCATGCTCTACTCCCTGACTCGTACAAACATTTTTGGGTTTGACCCGTATCCCGGGAAGACTACAATCATCCTGTTGGCTCCCTCTGTCCCTTTTTTATTTTTCAGGCTTGGAATTGAAGAGACGCCCTGATGGCCCCCACTAGATTTCCACAACCACTTATATTGAACACCTGTGGGTGCCAACCAAACTATTATTCTTTCTCTATCATGAGATGATGTGTTAGTGTGGCTATTAAAGGAATGAAAGACCCATAACTTAATATGAAGTTCAGGGAATGGGGAACGGAGAGGTGTAATGTTGAATTAAATTCAGGAACGGGGAAAACCTCGACGACAAACCCTCTGTGTTCTGACCTCCAAGTGCCCCCTCTGGAACAGACAGGACTCGACCCTGGGATCCCAATAGGAGCACATCCTGCGCGCTATTTAGACATCTACTGAGACGGCAACCATAGAAAACAATGAACGCAAGCCTGCAATAAAAATGAACATAAATTAGCCTATTCTTCTTATTATTATTACTATTATTATTATTATTATTATTAGTTATTATTATTATTATTATTATTATTTATTATTCTATCCACCGCTGTGATCTCTGAGTTAGCGTGCTGGCCTTGTCCCGCGCAACGGGCCCCGGGGTTCAATCCCCTGTCGGGGCATTTTTTCTTGGTGTAGGTTTTTATCGGAGAGTTTTCCTCACCTGTAAGACCAATGTCAGGAAAACGTTTCGGCCCAAAACGGTCCCCGACATCATAAATATTGCCACATCATCATCATCCTTCATTCACTGGTGTGGAAAGCAACGGTAAAGCTACCCACACCTGACAATTCCCTAGTAACGCTCATTAAGCAGAGCATGAAACTTCTATAATTGCAGGGAAGGACCTCTGCCTTCTGGCAGAATTACTATGGATGGAATATTTGAATGTAATGCTTTACTGAAAGTTTCTATTAGGAAGGGGTTTTAACCTGCTTCACTTAGATGCAGGACCCACACACATCATGCATTTGATATAAACTTTCAAAGCCCATTTAAGTACGAGCCCTATATTATGGTATTATAGATAGAAATTTTGGAACCTGTAGTAAGAAAATAAATTCATATTTATTTTATGATAGTGTAATTAAAATAATAAAATTTTCGATACCAAGGTAATAATTGAATAGTCGCTCATATCAAGGCTGTAAAATTTATAATTTTATTTTTAGTTAAGTATTTTAATGGGAAAAGGTCCCACGTGCCAATAACCATTTTCCATGTAGGCCTAAAACTCAAATGGGGGGGATAAGGTTGGAATCTTGTTCTAGCGGCTATTCAAATGTGTCGTAATGATTAATTTAACCTTTATTCATTAATATTGAATATTAAACTTTAGTTGCTCGCATTGAAACAAGTTCAATTAACTGTAAAATATGGTACATTTGTGATTTCGATGATTCGATTACCTGGTGATCACTCGTGATCAAGCAGCAGTTCGCTTCGTCAGAATTTTGATATGGGACATCGTTCAGCTTCGTGTCTATCGGCCACGCTAAACTAACCAACCAACTGGCACTATGGAACCCGGAAATACATGGGCGCTCGGACATAAGCTCTCTCTGCATTCCTAACATGAGCTATTTTTTTCAATCCTCTGTGTAATTAACCTCCCTCAAATCTCTTAAGGTTATTTTCCAACATCATTCTTGGCCTACCTACTGGGCGTTTTCCCTGTAGTTTTTTTTCTACAAGAAGTTTACATCCCCTCTTCCCATGGTTCGAAATATAAATCCCACCTAAGATATTACAAAATTGCGTGTAGATCCAATTAAATTTTCTATAAAAGGTTCAGTAAATAGGAGGGAAAAGAAGGAATGTTATCTTACTGGATTTGACATGAATTTATTCTTCAGTTTTCTTTTATTACTCAGTTATTTTTCTGAATCACTAGCTACATATTTAGAGTAAGCACATGTTTTCTTGTGTCTTTTAAGATATTTTCTACATTTCTAGTTTCTTCTAATACAGGGTGGACCGCTCGAATGGACCTAATTTCAATTGCTTGTTACTGGCAAACGGTTGAAGATAGAAACTTAAAACAACGTTCATATTACAGAAAAACTCACCAAGTTTTGATATCCAGATCACCACATCTCTATATGAGCCCCAGCAGTCACTGTGACGATATCAAAGCGATGAACAATTTCTTGCCAAGTACGTTGGAGTATGTCTTCTGGAATGTTCTCAATAGCCTCTATGATGCGCTCACGAAGATCACGAAGGTCTTTGACTGGGGTGGTGTAAACTTTATCTTTGACATAGCCCCAGAGAAAGAAATCCAGTGGTGTTAAATCGGGAGATCTCGGGGGCCACGCGATTGGTCCTCCCCTACCAATCCAACGGCCAGGGAAAATGTTGTCCAAAGTCGTACGAACTTCATTGGACCAGTGGGGAGGAGCACCATCTTGCTGGAAAACGATGTTAGGCTGCAGTTGTTCAATTTGTGGAAAGAAGAACTGCTCCAGCATGTCAAGATATGTGGTACCACGAACAGTTTTCTCGGCGAAGAAAAACGGTCCAATGACTTTATTATGTGACAAACTGCACCAAACATTCATCTTCGGACTATCACGAACATGCTCTTGAATAGCGTGAGGATTCTCCGATCCCCAGATCCGCACATTATGCCGGTTTACCTTGCCTGACAAATGGAAAGTGGCTTCGTCCGAGAAGAAAATCTTGGTCATGAAGTCAGGATCAGCGCCGAGACGGTCCAGCATCGTATTGGCGAATTCCACTCGTTTCGGCATGTCATTCGGCTCCAGACGTTGCACTACAACTGCACTTTATATGCGTGCAGTTTGAGGCGTTTGTGGACAATCCGTTGTAATGTCGATTTTGGTATTTGAAGTTCCCGCGAAGCTCTTCTTAATGACTTCCGGGGGCTTCGCTCAAATGCGGCTTGAACATTTGCTACCATTTCATCGGATGCTCTGCGACCACCACCATGCTTCTTCAACACAGATCCTGTAGCTAATAATGTATCACGCCACTTCTTTATGCTTCTAGCAGTTGGAGCATCACGGTTAAACACACGCCGGAACTCCCTTTGAACTCTAATGATTGATTTAAACTCCGCATACCACAAAACAGCTTGCGCTTTCATCTGCGGAGTCGCCATTTTCACAAACAATTAAATCTAAGAACGAGAAACGTATCTTTGTGCCATCTACCGACAGGATTCGAAACTTGGTGAGTTTTTCTGTACTATGAACGTTGTTTTAAGTTTCTATCTTCAACCGTTTGCCAGTAACAAGCAATTGAAATTAGGTCCATTCGAGCGGTCCACCCTGTATTGTTTCTCTTTTATTTAGATCCCGTACTTTATATTGTTGATATTTCGTATGAGTCTGTTTCGTACTTGATTCTACTTTTAAATTACTTACTTCCTCGCACGACGATAAATACTCAACTTTCTCTGTATTTTACAATTAATCCTAGGTCTCCAGTTCAGTAGCAACATTTATTCTCGCATTCCGTTTGTTCATTGGAGAAGACAGCTCTTCCTGCTGTCTTTGGCAAGAGTCGAACTCAAGTGTTGTGGTGGAATGGAGTCTGTCTTACAATTAAATTGTTTCAAATTGCCGTGGTTATCCATACTAGACAACTTGCACTGATTTCGTGGTTTCTCTCTATCCTAATGTGTCATTTCGTTTTCTCTCTTCCTCAATTCCAGTTGCCAAGCCTCTCGTGTTTCGTACTTTTCTCCTCTGATAGTAAGTATGGCTGCATTTACTATTTTCCAACATTAATACGCAAGAGATGTTCCCTTTGCGTCTATTCTACAATACGTTAAACATGGTGAAAACAAAATTTAGAGACAACCTTTTACATGCTGTTCAGGGATACCTGAGTAGTTCTATGTACATTTTTTCTTCTTATTATTATTAAATAGTTCTTGAGAGTCATTTCCGTAAGACATTTCATGTTTTGTCCATAGTGTATATAGTCTCTCTGAATTCTGCAGGCCAACCATCACTATACAAACCTTATCCTGTATTTTGTTCTAAATTTCAAATCGCTCTCCTGAAAAATTAAAAAAAAGTCAGATAGCATCATCAGGTTCTAACCTTACATGGTGTCTGGCAATCCGGTAATTTATTACGGATTGCTGATTTGATCATATGAAATTTATTTATGTAACTAACTTACTGGCACCATCGAACCCGTAGGTTTATGGCTCCTGCTGACATAAGCTCTCCACAAATCCCTATCCTGAGCTAATGTTTTCTAATTATCCCCTATTATCTACTTCCCTGAAATCATGGTTAATGTTATTCTTCCACCTCATCCATGGTCTACCGACAGGACGTTTTCCTTCTGGTTTCCTACAAAAAGCTTCCATGACCCTATTTCATTCTCCATTCGTGCCACATGTCCTGTCCATCGTAGTCTACGAGACTTAACTGTTCTTATTATATCTGGTTTCCTATAAAGATCATGTAGCTCACTGTTGTGTACTATTCTCAATTCGCCTGCCTTTTCCTAAGAAATTTATTCTCATATAATAGTAATATTCTCTCCTCCCTTTATGTTTCGCATCCATATAAGAGTCAATATTTCGCATCCGTATAATGTAACTGGGAGAATAACAGTTGTACGTATTTTCAATTTAATTGTTTTAGAGAAATTAGGACAAGAGCCCCTGTAACGCATAATAGCATGACTCCAGAATTGAGCCTATGTTAATTTTCTTTGTGCATCTTATTCCTATTTCTAATTATTGTCCCTAGGTATTTGAATTCAGCCACTTCTTCAAAATTTCCCTCATTTGTCATTAACTGTCCATTTCGGTTAGGCCTATATTATGTATTTCTACGTTGTGTGTGTATTTAATTTTACTGCTGTTTAATTACGGTCCAAATACCTTAGTGTTAATAGAGAGTGCGTGTTGGCCCTTAGTCTACTCGCTATCGCCTCTTAATACTACATCATCAGCATAAACTAACAGCTAGGCCTCTCGCGCCATGGAATTTGAAGAAATTCCTAACAATCGAGTGACTATGGTTAGACTGAAAAGGCCATAAAGCCAATAAGTAGCATAACGAATCCACTAATTTAGTAACACATTATCAAAATAATCGTAAATCAACCAGGTTAAACTGTATCTTTTCTCTCCTTATATGATATATAATATAGGAAGTTCGGATAATGTGGATTCTTCGGTTTGAGTGGACCATGTTAATATGTTGTTTGACTGGTGCTGCCCTCTAACGGAAAATGTTTAACTTCTTCCCCTCATCAACTTTGACGTTTTCAAGGCCAGTTAATTTTATTCGTTGTGTGAAGAAGGATTTATTTGTCATTTTTATGAAGACGATCATTTAAAATTGTTTCAAGCTAACAATTAATTCTTAATTTCTTCTATTGAATATCATAAATATTGAAACATCTAAATATATTATATTACGTAAATGATGTTTTAATATAGTGATGGGTTTGGTTTGATATTATGTGACGTGGCGGCTGTATAAAATAATTAAACATAACAAAGGAATTCGGTCATTGTGGACCATCCACGAGGCGGTTAAATTGGACCTGGGTACACCTTACAGGAATACGTATATTTTATCAATGATGATGCTGTCTGTAAAATCATGCACTTAATTAATTTTATCTGATATTCTTGTAATTTTACTAAACCCAAAGATCGTCGCTGTCTGATGATGAATGACGTGTGAATGTTATAATCAACAATCGTTTTTCAAAATATTAAATATCAACGCTTTTTAATTACGATCAGCCATAAATTCTTTCAGATTATTTTGTGCATGCCTGTATAAATTAATAAAGTAAATAAACTTAAGAATAGTCTAAAAGCTAGGGTGGACTATGGGGTCCACTTTACCCGAATATGGAGGTTACAGTGGACCTTTCTTGTAATGTAAATAAGCTTGTAAATTATGAAGATGTTTCCATATTTAAATAAAATAACAATGGCATTTCATAGTTATAACACTGATGATAATCACTGTAATTAAAGGAAATTCAAATCCCTTAATTAAAAGAAGAAAAACAACAAATTCAAAATCATCATCATCATCATAGTACATTCACGAATTTAGGCCATTTGTTGACCTGTTTCGGCCTCAAGAGAAACACCATCCAGAAGTCTTTTGAGTGGACGTCCTGGTCTTCTTCTTCCTGCAGGTTGATATCTTAACATTAGTTTGGGTATTCTGTGATCTTCCATTCGATGAACATGTTGTATCCATCTTGACTTATAATCAGAAATTTTGTTTTCTAAAGATTCCATGTGTAATTCTTCAAAGATGTCTTCATTTTTTTTGTGATCTAGTAGTGTGTATCCTGCAGTCCTCCGAAGATATCTCATTTCAGCAGATCTAAGTCTCTGTATATCCTTCTGTTTCAACGTCCATACTTCGCTAACATACAAAAGAGTTGGAAGAGCCAGTGTTTTATACACTTTCAGTCTTGAATGCTTTTGGACTAACTGTGGCTTGAAGATAGAATTTATTAACCCTAAAATTCTTAAAAATTTAGATATTTTTGCATTTACATCCTTTTCTTCTTCATATGAGATATTGCATCCTAGATATGTAAAATTATTCACCTGCTCCAAAATTTTATTGTCCAGTACAATTTTACTTCTGACAGGATCTACACCTTGAAATGCCATAATTTTTGTTTTTTTCTGTAGATATCTTTAATCCATATTCTTCTGTAATTTTGTTAAGTTCATACAGACCTTTCTGTAGATTATCTTCGGAATTTGCTATTATTATTTGGTCATCTGCAAACAATAGGGTGTTTAATTTTCTATTTTCTGATATTCTTATTCCAAATTTATATGTTTTGTTCCAGCAACATATTACTTCATTGATATAAATTGCAAAGAGTGTTGGGGATAGGGGGCAGCCTTGTCTCACACCACGATTTATAATTCCTTCTTCAGAAAATCTGTTATTTAATTTAATCTTTATGGTGTTGTCTTTGTAAATATTTTGTATGTTCTGCCGAAGTAAATTTGGTATATTTCTGTCTTCCAATATATTTAAGAGTTTTGATCTCTTGACTGTGTCGAATACAAATTCAAAATAGGAGTCCATATTACCCCAAGTTCTTCCACAAGTACGCTACAGCGGTAACCCGTAGATTTCGTTATTATACTTACAGATATTATAGCATATCAAATGTGTTGAATACGATGTGACAGTGCCTGTCCCCGAATATTAGCGAGGACAATTCTTAGTTTGTGGAAAGTTGCCGGACACTTCCATTTTTGACAGATAGTACAATCGGCGTTATTTTGGAGGTACGATCGAACGCCCCTGTTTAAAAATCATCTCACACATTCGTATACACAGAACTGTAAGCTAACTGAATCTGTGAGATTAAGAACACAGTCATTTTGAATGATTTGGAGGCCCCCTCAATTCAAATACGACAAGTACCTTCAACACTATGCTGAGCGAATGGAATTCACATTCTGGACTGTTTGACTTCGCGCGGCCCCACTTGAATATAATGTGCAATCATCAGCATATAGTCTGCGTCGAAGTACTTTCATTACTCCATTTAAATGCCATATGACTCGATTTACAGTATATGTCATATACCAAGCTGAAATATACAGGGTAATACACTATTTCTTGGAAATCAGCTTTTTTTAAAACAAGGTTTCTTCTTATCGATGATAATTCATAAGGGAAATAATATTTTGGCGAAGTTGCCTCGTAAGTTCCTAAGTTCAGATTTAAATAATATAATGCAACGCTACCAAATTAATCCTTCCTGGGTTTCCCTTTTTCTTACTAATTGTAGCCTATATTTTAAGCAGGTGTTTAGTTCATACCGTAACAATTATCGGGAAAAGCCCTTTCTGTCTCATTAATTAAAATATAAATTTGATTCTCCTAATTTTTCAGTCGATTAATAAGAATTAACTTTTATTAATTATGAATATCGCTGATTTTAGTATCAATTTGATTGCCGACAACACATGCCTCATAAATTTATATTATTAGCCCTACATAAGTGAGCAACATGGTATACAGGTGTAACAGGACCTCACCGACAAAATGATAAGAATGATAAGCCATGCAGAGAGGATCATTTTTTGTGAAGGAACATATAGTAGCAAGACGTCGTTTATGAGTTATGTGCAGATGAAGGTGTTCACCCGTAAGGGTCGGAATTGAATGCACACAATTGTACACGTATCATTTTGTTGAAAAAGGCATGCTTTTTAATAACTGTTCAAACAATAAGTGTTTTGACGACGTCAACAAGAACCTGCCATGATCGGCCGTGCTAGCCGATCGTTGCTGCGACAATATTAAACATGCAATGGGGCACAGGGTCGACTGTTTGAACACTTATTGTAAAAACATGTCATCTTTCAATAAAATTATACGTTAAAATTGTTTGCATTCAATTCCGACCCTTATGGGTGAACACATTCATCTGCGCATAACTCATAAACGACATGTTTGTGACTATGTGTTCCTCCAAAAAATGATCATCTCTGCATGGTCTATCATTTTGTCGATGAGGTCGTGTTACACCCTGAATAGAGGAAACCAGATATAACAGTTAAGTCTCGCAGACTACAATATACAGGACATGTGATACGAATGGATAATGAAGGAGGCGCATGGAAGCTTCTTGTAGGAAAACCATAGGGAAACTGCCATTTGGTAGACCAAGAATGAGTGGGAGAATAATATTAACCAAGGTTTGAGGGAAGTGGATTATACAGGGATGGTTGGAAATCATTAGCTGAGAATAGAGATGTATGGAGAGCTTATGTCCACGCAGCCATGAACCTACGGGTTCGATAGTGCCAGTGTGTTATTTTTTTAGTCCTACTCTATTGCCTAGATATAGGGGATGAGCTATATCATCATGCTAAAATGATGAGAGGTTTAAGTTACGATGCAGAAGAAAAATAAATATATTTCAGTCAATCGATGATACACACATTTATAGCATCTGGGAAAAAATAAAATAAAAATTCTTTGCTTACTTCTACGGTGCACGGTACCACTTGCATCTTATACGTTTTCATATAACTGAAAGAATTTGCACCATGCCAAGTAGTTGCGTGAAGTTTGAAAATATTGGAATTTATCTCAACATAGTCTCTTTGAGTTCCTCCCTATATTTATTTTAATCTGTGTTTGTTCGTTTTATTATGTCTTTCATTCTGTACGTCGCCCACTTGCCAAGTAATGTGTACAGAAATCCACCCTCTCAACTTTTATGAGCAGTCCCTACCTTCATATCCAAGTATTTACCTACATCTGCGTTAGTTCTGTCTTCCTATATTGTAACTGTGTGCTTACCAGTTTTTGTAACAAGAGCTAATAATATTTATAAGTGGTGTCTAATTCCTTGAAATATATAATTCACGTGCACTTGGCAAATATTGCAACAGCCGTTTTTATTTTCGTTCAGAACACTTGTGAATTCATTTTGAGCATTACTTACCTCTCATGCAGATTTAAGTGTTAAATTAGTACATAATATTAATAGTTATTATTATTATTATTATTATTATTATTATTATTATTATTATTATTATTATTATTATTATTATTATGTTTCCATGCGGATATGAATCTCCAGTTCCATAGTGCCAGCGAGTTTCCGTACTTTCCATTAAAAGGAAATTACGAGTATTTGAGAATAAAGTTCTTAAGAATATTTTTGGACCAAAGAGAGATGAACAGACAGGTGAATGGAGGAGACTACATAACAGTGAGCTACATGGTCTTATAGGAAGCCAGTTATAATAACAGTTAGGCTATATATCTTACTGTGATGGGCAGGCCACGTGGCGCGAATGGGGAGTGATAGAGGTGCATGGAATCTTCTTGTAGGAAAACCAGAGGGAAAACGTCCAGTTGGTAAACCAACAATCAGGCGGGAGAATATCATTAACCATACAGAGGATGATTGAAAAACATTAGCTAAGGATAGAGCTCATGTCCGCGCAGCCATGAACCGACGGGTTCGATAGTGCTAGTGAGTTAGTTAATAGTCCTGTAACGTGGTGATACTACACACCTTCACAGAATGGCATAGGGCTATTATGATATACAGTGATTCTATTGTTTATTATGTCCGCCACATTATGCTTCGCAGACTGGTCACTCATATATCTCGCTAGTGGAAACATAAATCCTTCAGCAACTTCTCAGAACAGCAGTTTCTCTGAACCCATAGCCAAGAGTTCATTTATTTTATAACGTTACTATTGTTACCTCTGCTTAGGATAGTTTTCATGTTGTCTCGACTGGGTTAAATGTTACCAGAAAGTATTTTTATTACGGTAATGAACGATTTCTAGAAGATAAGTTTTTGGTGTTTAACATAATTTCTTGAAGCACATGCCCTACGCTGAGAAAACAGCCACAGATTCGTAAACAAATTAAATTTATAGGCCCAATTGTGAGAACGAAAATCCAAAGTATCCGCTCGGTTCGCGAGCCGTCATTTCACGAATACATAAAACAAACTTGGAAGTCACTAATTTCATGAACAGAGCGTAGTTCATAATGAGATGAGAGGTTAGAGATATTTTTTTGTTTACGTTTCTCCCATTTCCCCATTTGATACAAAACGAGGATAGGCCACATACCCAGACCCAAGATGGATATTTAAATTCCCCTACTCCGTCTGGTAATCAAATCCAGATCGTCTCAGTGGAGGGATGTACCCTATTGACCAGGGTACGAAAAGAGCCTCACTCTAAAACATTAAATCTGCTTGAGGATATGAACAGAAACCGGTGATTTGCACATCGGCTACATTGTTGTTAATATTTACGTCTTCTCGTAGCACTAGACTATCTACTCTCCAGTCCAGTCGCTGTCCTATATTGATAAAAAAAGTCACAAGCCGTAATCAGTGTTGTATATTAATTGTAAATATATAAGTTCATGGAATATTCCGTATACTATGTGATACGTAACACATTCAAATTACACTTAACAACAAAAAAGAAACTTTTTTTTTGTCTCAGAAAGAAAAATACGTGAACTGATAGTATTTTTTTCTCCTGAATTCAAATATGATATAGGTTTTTCTCCATCACGCAAGGTTTCCGAGAGACAAAAATTTATGCTTTCAAACGCTTAATATTTTCGTAACTACACAATATTCGAACATTCGAATTCACCTAGAAAGTAAGAAATTACGATTTCCTGCTATATTTCGCCTGTGGAGCATCCCTCTTGATGGTCCAACAGTAATCGGCCAGCATATTAGGATTCCATTTGCCGTGATATATCTTTTCCATAGCTGAAATCATTTGAGTTTGCTCATTTAATTTTATTTTATTAGGACAAATGGACGAAAAAAAGTTTATTAAACAATAATTATTTAAATACATTAATTGAAATTGAAGTAAAAAAACTGTGGGTGATGAAGAAATTCCGAATACATATTTGAAAACACGATAAAAAAAACTGCATTAAGTACAACTATTGGTACTCATCATGTTGGCCGGGTGTTATTAGAGAAATAATGAGAAAGTGTCGGAATTTAAACAACGAATTATTAATGAAACTGTAATGAAAGAATGCAGAGAAAAGTGTAAATGTTTTTATAACTTGAAGAAGTAAATTGCTTTGTCCCACGTTGTGGTGACATTTTGACGCAGTAATTATCTTCATGCCCGATGTTGTAGTAAATTTTTTGAAGAAGGTTTTGTGTCCCAAAAAGAATTACTGGTTCAGGTTGGGTTTAATTTTCGGTAGAGCTGGATTCTCTTCTCAAGGTCGGAAGTTGGTACACTGGATAGGAAAACACTTCACAATCATAAAAAATGTTTCTTGTGGAAATAATTACAAATTTATTCACTTTGTAGGTTCCCAGCAGATTAAGTAAATGTAAGTGGTATTATTCTTCACCATCAATTAAAATAAATTTTCTTTTCTGGAATCAATTATTCTTGTATTAACTATTACATTTTATCTTGAGAATTCTTCTTGTTTCTATCTTTGTTAAAAGTTGTATGAAGAATGACTAGTGTAATTCTTTTTATAATTTTAAGACCATTATTACATCACATGATATTATATTTAAATTCTATTGGTTAATAGTTATTTAAATGTAAGGTTTGAATTTGATTTGTTAAACAAGAAAGTTAATGGTTTTAACATCCAATCAGAGTTTAGTTTACTTTCATTTAAGAATATGAAGTTAAGCAGGTGTTCTTATTACAGTTATAACAGAAGGCTTTATAATTTTGACAACAATAACTTAAAACAATTTTTAAAAACATTATTAACAAAGATTGTTATGTAATACAATTTCTTTAATTGTTACTGAGACATTTTTCATCATCATCGTCATGGACAAATTCGTTTTAGGCCATGTGGCCTGTACGGTAAACCTAGCGAAGATGGTCTTGATCTTTCCACCGATGTTTTGGTCTTCCTTGGTCCCTATGTCCAGTTGGGGTATATTGGAATGCCAATTTTGGAAGTCTATTTCTTGCCATTCTCCTCAGATGATTTTTCCATTCTTGTTTGTACCTTTGTATATCTTCATTTTTATTCAACAATAACCAACAATGAATTAGTTAGATGTTTTTATTTATTTAAGTTATATTTAAATATTAAAAGAATTTTAAAATACAAAATTATTAACTTTAACTTTCATATTTATTATGATATTAAAATCCTGCTATAATCTGCAAAAGAAAAGAAAATAATGTGTAAAGGTAAAATTTAATTTAGTACATGAACAGACACATTTAGAATGTAATTAATATATTGGGTACAACTTTCCTCGCTGGCAACATTTTTTAGGCATAATTTTATTGACAAAGCTAAATTATAGCACAAAATACGGTTGAGGAGTACATTTTCTCACGCCTCAGGCCCGTAGTATTAGTATTCCTCTGATCTGATTTCCAAATACCCACACGTGCTGACCAGTCTTCAGATTCAAGAATTGGACAGCCACTATAGGGGAAACATTTCCGAGTTTTCTTGTAAACAAGTGTGGAAGCTGCGTTTCTCGTAAACTAGATCGATTATGAACATTTAATTATATTTATTATTCCAACTGCGAGAAGCATTAATTTCTCCGCTATATTCGCCTGTGTCCTTGAGATGTGAACTGCACACAGCATACAGGACGCATCTAACACCGTAATGCCAGATTGACCCTGCTATTTCGAGCATGTTGAACCGCAATTATTGGCAAATAACGGAAATATAATCTTCGTTTTGGTGTGAAGAGGATTATCTCGCCTGTCTAGACGTGTTCTAGAACTACTGGATTATTTATTGTTGGTAAAATTGCAAACAGAATCCTACCTTGGAAATGGATAGAGATTCGGCCAATATAGGGGTGGTATATGTACAGAAATAATCCCACTTACTCAAAGTGGATATTGACATCAATCGGATTGTTAATGTTATTTCAGTGAAAATAGTATTCTGTTTTATATAGAAATTTTTACGAGAGCCAGTTTTCTATTAATAATAAAATCATTCATTTATATCTATACATATTGATTTAGGAGAATCGGTGAACTGTCATCCTGTATCGTGGAATTAGTAAACTAGCACATCCAACGAATGCTGTCAGTCTGTAGAGGGTTGTAATGTATAATCAGAATACGTTTTTGGATAAAATTGTTAATTTGAGTTTTATTGTTATAATTAATTATATTATTATTATCACATTAATCATCATCATCATCGGTGGTAGTGTTAGTACTTAATTTACCGACGCTCTATACAAGTTAAGTAATTAACATCGCGTGAAAGGGATGACAAAGTTTACTCAGAGACCCTTAATTTCAGGCTTCATGTATTTTTACGTGTCATAAATCGTCACGAGACCAACGGCTTTATTAATTTTCAGAAGGAAACCACATTCAGAATTTTTACGCCCTACAATAGATCAGTTTTGATCGGGTTTGTGCCCGCGAACTTCGATGCCAAAGGGACTGATTCTTTTTAAATTGTTTGCAATAAATCATTATTTACAATATTATTATTATTATTATTATTATTATTATTATTATTATCATCATTAAAACACCATGGCGCCACAGGCCTTGAAGAACCTTGATATACTCAGCGCATCTGGCCTCACATCCACGTGTCTTTATCACAGAGGTGGACGATCATCCAGTAAGTATAGGAGAGACATGTGATCAGTATGACGGGTCCCCTGTCCGGATTCTCAACGTGCAACAGTTACGTATTGTAGGTATCTTAATTCCTCACAATGCTGGGTGGATACCGGTCCGATACTGGCCGATATTCCATGAGAAATGTTCTTCCCCCTATGGGGACTCGAACCAACGCTAGTCCCGTAGGTTGCACCATGGCATCGTGCCTTAAACCAATCTGCTAGGACGCGGGATATTATTTATTATTATTATTATTTTGTTGGTTGTGTTGGTGCAATTTTGTAGTCAGGGACACGAACGTGGACTCAGATATAATAATTAGTGTTGATGGAGGGCGGGGTGGGGCATGCGCTGAATTTGATGGCAGCGCCATCACGTTTCTGCTGGACGAGTCGTGAGTGGTCGTCTTGGGAACTCTGGCAACGTGACATTCTTTTTATCTAATCAAGCGGACGCGGCAAAAAAAAAGTGTGGGAACTCTTTTAATACTTATATCGTTCACAAAAGTCACAAATTGCCTCCTCCTCAAATATCTCCCTTCCAAAAAAAAGTTACTTATATTTACTAATAAGACGCAATTATGATTTTGTTCTCGATCATTTATATAGGAATAGAAAAAATCTTACAAGGTTTTTCAATTTTAGATTTTTTAAGAGAGACTACATATCACGTGAAATATTTTCCTTTACTTTGATTTACATAATGCATTTATTTTTGTTAAAAGCTCGTTAGCTTTCTATGTTCTCTCTTTTTTTAAGAGAATTTGGACTAAAGTTAGTGTTAATTGATACGCTCCTTTCCAAAATGGTCTTGGTTTTTTTAATACAATAGATTTCCTGCAGGATCGATTAGTACACAATACTAAAATAAAGGAATTTTAGCCCTATGTGAAAGGTAGCTCCAGAAATGTTTCTTTACAATTGAATAATATTCTGTAAGATATCGGCGAAGCCGAGTGGTTAAGGCAATATGCATTTGCACAGAGCTACGGGACGTGCGCTGGTTCGAGTACCCATGGGGAAAGACATTTTCTCATGGAATTTCTTCCAGTATGGGACGTGGTGCCCACCCAGCATCGTGAGGCATTTGCGTAGCTGCAATAAGTAGCGGCTCCGGGTCGAGAAGACCAGCTATAACGGCTGGGGTACCCGACACTCTTACAGTGTCACTCTTACAGTGGCTGGATTATCGTCTACCTCTGCAATTTACACATGTGGATGTAATGCCAGCAGCCGGCTGGAAGGCCAGGAGCTTTCTGGGCCTGTAGCGCTATAGAGTTAGTTGTAGCCTGTATTGTGGAAAGTAACGGTAATAACAGAATTAACATATAGTGTATGGTGGTTTTGTATCAATTAAGTAGTAGTATTGATTTTTCTAAACGGGCTTAACAATCGAGTTATTTATTTATGTTACATTTGTACAATACAAAAATATCAAGTTTGTGACATCGCAATTCTAATAATGTAGACTATATTTAAATGTTAGCCACAAGGTGTGTTTTTTTTTCCTTCAGAACGTTCTTGAATTTATCATTTTTGGCCTGATTTTTTAAAGGTGGGATTTATTTAATTACTGTAACGTAACACATTTTTAAAAAGTTGACAAATACATTCTGATGTAATACCTGTTTCATTTTAATATTCAGCTATTAAAACATATAGCAAGTGCATGCTTAACAAAAACATTGATAATGTGTATTTTGACGCTGCAAGACCATTGTTCTTATTAATTACAATTTTTTTTCTCTATAAATACAGGGCAAGTGTAATCTTACGGAAATTTATCAGCTAAAATAAAATTTCCTTTTCCAGCCATGTGTCTGAACAAATTTCCAACATTTTTACATACTGTACTATTATGGTAGATTTATAGAACAGATTCAGGCCTACAATAATAAATGCTGATATTATTTGTAAACTGAACGATTAACTCACTAGTACTATTGAACCCGTAGGTTCATGACCGTACAGACATAAGCTGTCCATATATCCCTATCCTGAGCTAATATTTACCAACTGACATTTATTCTCTTGAATATTCTCCGTCCGGAGTACCGAATGTGATACAATTTTACCTCCGCAAAATTGTACACCAGTGGAACCCTGTTCGCATTTCTTGACGGCTGTTTTTTTATGGTTGAAGATCACTCTTTCAACCAAAAAATAACTGCAAGAGCGACAGGCCTAGAAGGCCCTTGCCTACCAGCCAGCTCATGGCCTCACATCCACATGTGTTAATCACAGAGGTAGACGATCATCTAGCCAGTGTAGGGGTGACATGTAGTTAGGTTGTCGGGTCCCCCAGCCGTTATATCTGGCTTCTCAACCTCGAGTCGCTACCTATTGCAGCTACCCAAATGTCTAACGGTGCTGGGTGGGCACCGGTCCCATACTGGCCGAAATTCCAAGAGAAAATTTCTTCCTCCATGGAGACTCGAACCAGCGCAAGTTCTGTAGCTCTGCGACAAGGCTTCTTGCTTTAATCACTCGGCTATGGCGCGGGACACTCTTTGGACCAAGGTACTTTTTTGTCTACTTATCGCCTTCGTCATGTCCCGGTATGGGTAACAATTTCGGCAGCTTAGCTACCGTTGGCATATTCACTTTCGTCGTGCAGCTGGGGTATTTGCCTCTTGAAGACTCATGTACAATGTGTCCATTCGTCCAAGAAGAGACCTTGTTGGGATAGTTTTTAAAACTTCGTGATACTTGTTGATATGAATAAATGAAAATAATATATTCTGTCGGCCAACAGTGTAACCAAGCTCTAGGTCTGCGCTCCACCTGGCAAGGTTCTACAGAAATTTACGTATACATTAAAGTGTTTACATTTAAACCCCAATTATTAATACAAGTAAACGCCGTAATGGTTAGAAAAATAATGTTCTCTGGTTGACAATAATAAATAATAAATAAAGCTATTCGTCTTGTCGACCTCAATATTGACGTTTTCAGAAGGTTTGCCTGCCTGCATTCCGATATCTGAGATGCCATAACCAGATTGGTGCCTTTTGTAAATTGTTTTCTTAGACTATGGGTGTATTGTTCATGAAATGTACACATACAACTTGTAATCTTACCGTTCAGTCAATAAATGTAGAATATTCATGTTTACCACAGAAATATTCTGTTTTTAAACCTTTATTGTCTGAAGTCAGAGTTTATAGCATGTAATATTCTGCGTAACGTATTGGGTAGATTGCAATAATGCATTTAATTTTGCATAAATTAATCTTTTAGGTAACAAACAGAAAACTGAAATAGAAATTTTACTCATGCTTCGAATAAAATACTCAACTGCTCTTTAACGTAGTAAAATGCGGTATGTGATTCCGATGTTATATACAGTGTATTAAGTACGCTGTTTAAATTGACAAAACATTCTAGTAATTCCAAAAATATTCATATTTTTTAAAAATAACAATACACATGTAGCTAGGGAAAGTTAGGTAGTCTTTACTTAAGTGCCCCGATTTTAAGAAATCCATCCATAGTAATTCTGCCCGAGGGCAGGTCCTTCACTGCAATCATAGCATTTTCATGCTATGCTTGCAGCTTTACTAGGGAAATGTAGGTGTGGTAGCTTCCCGTTGCTTTCCACACCGGTGAAGGATGATGATGATGATGATAATGATGATGATGGTCATATGATTTCGGGGACCATTTGGGCCTTAAAGTTTTCCTGACATTTGTCTTACAGGTGAGGAAAAACCCCGATAAAAACCTCACCCACAAAAACTGCGCCGACCGGGGATCGAACCTGGGTCCGCTGCGTGACAAGGCAGCACACTACCTCGAGACCACAGCGGTGGACTTTTAAGAAATATTGTATCAAAATACTGTCATGTTACTTCGTAATTATAAATAACTGTGTGAAATAATTAATATAAACTATGTGTGACATTAATTTTTACACATCTACTGAACAGTTATTTTTTATTAAGACCCACTGCAATTTTGTTAACTGTTTAATACATGCCCCAAATGGGAGTCAATGACAAATCACGTTTCAATGAATTTTGTTTTACAACCAATGACAGTCGTGTTTCACCTCGCTATATATCTAATTCTGTTTACCAAAATAAATAAAGCTCCTCCTTTTTAATATTCTGAACCGGTCAGAGCATTATTTTGCAGTGACTGACTCCAATAAATTCGTTGAATATAGCAAATAATGAACGGATTCCTTCGAACTACACATTTGATAATTGTGTGTTAAATAATTGTGTTTTTAAATTATGATTTGAGTGAGTTGTTTTCTAAAAAAATAACTAATGACCTATAATTTTGGTTATAATATACAGTTAGATGTGTGTCATTTTTTCTCCACTACGATGCATTCTTACATTATTGCGATCTTAGTGGGTTATCGCTGATTGCGATCCCATTCGGCAATAAATAATATGAGTTGCAGTGAATAATCATAACCACACATTTCTGATTTGTTTTCAAACATCGCCGTTTACGTTAAATATACAACTATTTTATAATACCGGTAACTATCTTTAAATAGTGATTTTTAGTAAACAGCTTAATTTTATTCGTTAAATAGTCCTAACAAATTCCACTCTTGATTTCCAAATACACTAGATAAATTGGAAATCACTCGTGGCATTACTTGTAATAAAATGTCACAATGAATTCATGGTAGACCTACCCGTGACCAATATATTGGTGTTAGACATATCAAAACAAATATTTCGCAACTGTTTTCGAAGTAATTTGACGACAAATCACATCAAGACAAATGTAACGTTCTTTTACAGAGTATATATATATTATATATATATATATATATATATATATGCCACAAGATTTTTTATATATAAATTTAGCATTCAATCCTTTTATCCGCGAAAATTATACGTAGTGTTTAATTTTAATTTGTGAACATATAGTTTGTTGCAATCTGTAAAGTTGAATAGACCTATGATGACACACTTTATTGAAAATGGTACAAAATGGTGAAACTGGGCTTTGCTTTTAAACAGTAAGGCCAGTATTCAGAAACCAATCGTAAACATGCGTAAAGGTTGGTTTCTGAATATCGGCCTAAGATCACGCGTGCGATACCATTCAATATGGTCAACTTTTATAAGATTCGTGATATGTTCCGTTGAGGTATTATTCAAAATTAAAGTATAAAATTATGGAATATACGGTATATCGTACCTAAAAAGTCCATCTCCTCAACTTTATTAGATAAATAACTAATAAAGTTGAGGAGATGTACCTTTTAGGTAAATATTCCATAATTTTAAACTTCCATTCAATATAATCTAAATACTTGAGTTTCGTTAGTTACCTAGTGTGCTATTATTATTTCATTTAACGACGCTCTTTAACAGCTAAGTTTACTAGCGTCTCAATTCACATCCGGGCGTGAAATATTCCACACATTTTGCTCAGAGCCTTTTTTCAGGATCGAGCTTTTCTTATGTGCCATAAATATTTGGTATTTGACACATGAATTTTGTTCCCTTCCGAAGGAAGACATTCAGGATTTTACGCCCTTAAAGTCCATTTACGCCCTACGGGTATGTGGGAACCAGAGGCGAGCGTGGTAATTACTAGTCAAATGAGACCAACCTGTTTGAGTTCTGTTTCTTCTGATTTCAAAATATTCGAATTAATTTTCGTCCAAAATTTCAAATGAAAAATACATTACTTTACAGAGTATCGTGGTAATGAATTTTTCCACCAATTTTTCATACTCTATATAATACATAGACCTACTTATTGTACGTGTAATTGAAACCTGATCCCCTCTTTAACGTCCTTGAGTACATCTCTGTCGTGTACTGAAAGTTATGTAGCATTGTAAATTTCATAACATTGGTTTGTAATGTTTTCGTTGCTTCAAAACGACGGGTCGATAAGCATTCAGTATGAAAGGAAATGTTTCTGTTTTAAACAACTCGTTCCCATTGAAATTGTATTTGGGTATACAGAGAGAATGTAATCGGAAATTCGTCCTCACCACTAGGCTGATACTATAAGCTTATTAAATGCTAAAAGCCTAGGACTTGGAATTGGTTTTAGTTGACATTACAGAAGTCATTTGTATTTCCATCTGTAAACCCCACCAGTAGATCTTCTAACAGCAGTTAGTGAAGCCACGGGTATAGAGGACAAATTATTCTTTGGAGAGCAGAGTGACTGTAGATTTGATGTGGTTTGGGATTAGTGGGAGGGAAGATTAGCTTTTAAAAATGGTCACATGTTTTGAGAACGGGAGTTGAAGGTTCAGAGCTCTATCGAAAGTAACTAATTTACTGGCGGGTTCATCACTGCGCGGACAAAACTCTCCAGGAATCTCTATCTTGAGCTAATATTTTCCAATTATTTCTTGTATGATTCACCTCTCTCAAATCATGGTTAATATTCTCCCACCTCGTGCTTGGTCTACCTATCGGATGCCTTCTTTCTAGTTTTCCTATATTCCCTGCCCCCTCTTTCATTCCCCATTTGTGCCACATGTCCTGCCTTCTTATTACAAATGGTTTCCTATATGAATCATGGGACTCATTATTAAATACAGGTAGTTTCGTACATTCACTTGCCTGTTCGATTCTCTTTGTTCCAATAACTTTTCAGAAACACTTTATTCTCAAAATTCCCAAACTTTTCTCCTATCTGAAATTAAATGTTTTCCATCATATAATACAACTGATGGAATCAACTCTTTATAAACTTATATTTTTTAGAGAATTTGTAATTACAAGTATTTTTAATATTTTATAAAATGTTTTAGAGTTGAGCCTATGTTTATTTAATTATTTTTTATTCCCATTCCTCTTTGTAGTTATCGAATTTAGGTATTTCAATTCCCTGACTTCAAAATTTCTTTGATTTTTTATTAAGTGTCCTTTCCTACTATCAACGTGTTTATATATGTAAATTAGGTTGAGAAAACCAGCTATAACGGGTGGAGAACTCGACATGCTGGCTACATGTCACCCAATACTCGCCAGATGATCATCCACCTCTGTAAATTACAAGTGGATATGGGGCCAGCACCCGGCTGGTAGGCAAAGGGCCTTCTAGGCCTGTCGCGCCATGGAGTATATTTGTGAATATATATTGTATTTATTTGTATTAATATCCACTTCTAGTTCCGTTGTTATATAATAAAATGTGTGGTGGATTTTTGTATTTCCGGCTACCACCTAATACTATATCATGATCACATGACTATCAAAATTAACAAATCTTAATTTATTTTGTATCTTGTGGGTTTTTTATAATATAGCTTACAGCAGTCCTGCTCATCCACAGAATATGATTGTTTTTTATAATAGAGCTTACAGCAGTCCTGCTCATCCACAGAATATGATTGTTTTTTTATAATAGAGCTTACAGCAGTCCTGTTCATCCACAGAATATGATTGTTTTTTATAATAGAGCTTACAGCAGTCCTGCTCATCCACAGAATATGATTGTTTTAGAGCTTACAGCAGTCCTGCTCATCCACAGAATATGATTGTTTTTTTATAATAGAGCTTACAGCAGTCCTGCTCATCCATTGAATATGATTGTTTTTTTATAATAGAGCTTACAGCAGTCCTGCTCATCCACAGAATATGATTGTTTTTTATAATAGAGCTTACAGCAGTCCTGCTCATCCACAGAATATGATTGTTTTTTATAATAGAGCTTACAGCAGTCCTGCTCATCCACAGAACATGATTGTTGAATACTGAACGTAAACTTGCAATCTTCAACATTACTGACGCTATTTGCATATCACGAACAAACAGAGGATATCCTATTGTTACTAGACGTACAATATTTTTTTAGTGGTCTTACATTTATTTAAATCATAAATATCAATTCAATTTACTGCTGTCGGTTCAAATAAAATGCAAGATAGTATGAAACCGTTATCAGGATTAAAAAAAGTTTCGTTAAACAGATGAGATGTAGATAAAATATTGTCATCATATTATAAAATTGGCTTCAGTAATTCGCGAGACATAGCATACTTCTACCGGTCCTGTTCTTAGTAGACTCTCTAGTTCCTGAAGCTCTATATTTTTAACTTGTCAAAATAACTCTTAAGTAGAACAAACAATGTACTTAATTTTGCTGTGTTCGTTTTTCTGAAACGTTCGAAGTATCGGGTTGATTTTTAACCAGTTTGAGAGTTTTATTAGGCCTATGCATTCAGTAAAATTTTCAAAATTAGGACAGATCGTAAATTTCGAGAGCTATCAGCTATGGCAAGTAACTTTTCTATATTATTTACATACACACTTTTACCGAATTAGTGCGCCAGCCGGATAATGAAGTATATGTTTTATCTTCCACTCAATTGCAGTAAGACCATTGGTTATCACTTTTCGAAGGATTGGAAATGTTCCGACAAACTTGAATTTCTCGGTAATGTGGTAACCAATTGAAAACTTCGATTTGTTAATCGTGATTTCCTTATTTACTGAATTTAGAATCGAATCATTAGCAATGTTGGAAGAATCCGACGAATTCCATCGGTGTGGGAAAGAGCATTCTGAAACTAAATGAGCGAGGCAGCGTTTTATAGTTTCCCGATAACTGTTGAGAGGAAGGAAGAAGGGTGTAATGTATTACGTGTTCAGCTATTTGTGTGATATTAAAGACGAAATTAATGTAACGTCTATCTGGCTTATATATAGGCTATGTCATCGTGTTGAAAATCTTATTAATGCTGTGTTTTAAAATATTTCTTACGGATTTCATATAACTTTGAAAACATTTCACAATTTTATACTCTGCGGTGTTTCCAATGTGCGTAGTTTGTGTTACTTGATCTTGCATATTTGAATATATTTTTATGGTTTTCTGATTTCTTGTGTTTGTTCTGGAACCGAAAATATTGATGTGGTTCTAATATTTTTTCTCCCATATTTTCCCCAATAATTTGTTATATACTGAATGTTATGTTTATATAATAAGATTCATGTAGCCATATTGTTCTATGTCAACTTCATAAATATAAAAATGTCATTTTCGTTCTCACTCTTGTGATTATAAAAGTTTTTTCTAATATATCACAAATGGTAGTGCGTTTAGATATGAATATCACAGTATCATGTATACCGTATATGTGAATATCACAGTATTATGTATACCGTATATGTGAATATCACAGTATCATGTATACCGTATATGTGAATATCACAGTATCATGTATAACTTACCGTATATGTGAATATCACAGTATCATGTATACCGTATATGTGAATATCACAGTATCATGTATACCGTATATGTGAATATCACAGTATCATGTATACCGTATATGTGAATATCACAGTATCATGTATACCGTATATGTGAATATCACAGTATCATGTATACCGTATATGTGAATATAATGTACTAATTCATATATTACATTATCCTGGTACATCCTTTCGGTATTGGACGACGAGTATTACTACCTTTCGGGACACAGTTATTCCTGCTTGTGACCATATATTTCGGAGATATAACAACTCTTTTTCTCGCATATTTTCAATATTTAAATTCTTCAATCTTAATGTTCTGACATATAAATATCTAGTATAAAGCATGTATAGTGAGTCAAAGTCAATCTCAAACACCATTTTATAGATTTGCTTTATTGCTTGTATCAGTGAATTTATAAAAGTGTAGCCTATATTTATCAATCTAATATATAAATAAAACAAGCCTATCTAATACTTGGAAGCTAACGCAGTTTTTTTTCCAGGTAAAGCAATTGGATAGCTTTGATTATTAGAGGATACATAATTAATTTATTTATCGTATGTTAAAATTGAAGATATTAATGACAAAATAAATAAATTTAATCTAATGTGTGGCACTATTAAAATACCATTAAAACACAAGAAAAGAAACAAAAATGAAATTTTATAAAGTATTGTCTGTTCCTGTATTGATGTATGGATCAGAATGTTGAACTATCACTAAAAGACAAGAACAAAGATTGGAAGCAGCTGAGATGAGATTTTTAAGAAATATAGCAGGATATACTCTGCTGGATAAGAAATGGAATGAAGATATAAGAAAGGAACTAAATATTTTAAAACTTATAGACCGAATAATTAAATATAAGAACGACAGGAAAGAACATATTGATAAAATGCCAGAAGTAAGATTTCCAAAATTATTGTTAAATTATAAACCGCACGGAAGGAGAAATGTTGGACACCCACACAGATGATGGTCTGAACAATTTTAACAATTCTATATTTCATGAAACCGGAACGAACCAACAGGCTTAATCCCAGGGCGATGATGATGATGATGATATTAATCAACATCAAAATAAAATTCATACAGTTCGACTGGAGGGGCGACTGAACAGATCTATGTGCTAAACCAATGCAGTTGTAACTAAGGCTAGGATTTCTATATAATATTAACGTGCGAAATATGTATATATTAACTAATAATTTTAGTTAAAATATGTAAAATCACATGAAAAGTTCTTAAAATATATAACAAACATATAACAATTTAATTGTTGTGTAAATGTTATATTAAACAAACCAAGGTTAAAGGAATGAGGAAGGTGTACTGCAAAATGTTGTATGTTACTACTATTTTATTCATAACAGAGTGGAGGTTTTAAAAAAGTTCTTAAAATCTGGAACCCTATACCCAAGTCTTCAATGTCGTCTGTATCCGTATATTAAAGTTGAGTAAGTGTAATTATTCCCTGGCTCTTTCTCAGGACCTTATAGATAGCTTAGAAAATATCTTTTAGTATACAATCAGGTACTCGAGTCTCTAATGTGTACAAATATTGTCATACAGAATGTTTTAAATTGTATTCCACTTATCTAAGATTAAAAAAAAAATAAGATACATAATAAATTTTTTACATACAAAGACGTAAATATATGTTAAACATATTAATTTTGAACAAATTCACTCACTCACTGACACTATCGAACCCGTAGGTTCATGGCCGCACGGACATAAGCTCTCCATACATCCCTATCCTGAGCCAATGTTTTCGAATCATCCCCTGTATAATCTACTTCCCTCAAATCATAGTTAATGTTATTCTCCCACCTCATTCTTGGTCTACCAACTGGGCGTTTTCCCTCTGGTTTTCCTACAAGAAGCTTCCATGCACGTCTTCATTCCCCATTCGTGCCACATGTCCTGCCATCGCTGTCTACGAGACTTAACTGTTCTCATCATTTCTGGCTTCATATAAAGATCATGTAATTCACTATTATGCAGTCTTCTCCATTCACCTGGCTGTTCATCTCTCTTTGGTCCAAAAATTTTCCTAAGAACTTTGTCCTGAAATACTCGTAATCTCCTTTCCTGCCTTAAAGTAAGAGTCCATGTTTCACATTAATATAATATAACTGGTAGAATAATAGTTTTATATATTTTCAGTTTAACGTTTTTGAAAGGAGTTGGGACGTCAAGAGTCCCTGTAATGCATAATAGCACGCATTTCCAGAATTGAGCCTATGTTTAATTTCTTCGTGCATCTCATTCCTGTTTGTGATTATTGTTCCTAGGTATTTGAATTCAGCCATTTCCTCAAAATTTCCCTCATTTTTCATTAGCTGTCCATTTCCATTATATAATGTATTTCTATGTGTGACCATTATATTTAGTTTTATTGATAATTTTTATATAAAAAATGCCACATTAGATTTTCATATATGATAAGTAATTTTCTAATTCTGAACATTTATAATGTTAAGCTATGTGTAAGCAAAGGGAAAGAATTGCATATAGCCTAAGTGCATACAAATCCTAGCCTCAGTTATAACTATTTGCAAGAATTGTTGCAAAGGGGATTATTGAACTATGAGACGCCAAATCGGACAATCTACATAAGGTTAGAATAAAATTAATAAAATGATCGCTATAAATTACGAAAATCTTTGAAAAAAATTCTTAACTGAAAATACGATAAACTTTGAAAAAAATAAATTACATTCTTAACAGAAACGATTGAAAACGGTGCAGTGAGTTGTGAACAGATACAGCACATCTTAAAAAATTAACAACAAAGCCAGAAAATGTGCTAAGAAAATATCTTTCCCCCGCAGAAAAATAAAGAAAATATATTCAAGAAATAAGAACTGGAATGAGAACAAGAGGACTGGAGCAACATGGAGTGAATGGATAGAGACGAGTGGAGAAGGAAAATAAAACTTTAGGCACAAAAATATCTGTAAACATTAAAATTATATATATATGATATGAAAATAAAAATGAATGCTTGAGTCGGGATTTGAACCAGAGTCTCTAAACTCTGTACGTTTAGTGCTCTAACCAACTGAGCTACTCAAGTATTCCAACACAAACATACTCGTACATTTTTCTTATAAATTTAATATTCTCAATTCACACAAGAGGTAGCGGGAAGTCGTTCCAACTGACATCTAATGGCCACCATAACAGGTAAGCAAATTTTTAAAGAGAATATTTACTTTATAGCAGTAGATGTTATAACTAAGTTGTAACACACATACACACACATATATATTCCGTTAAGTGAAAAATATTCCTATTATTAGTGCTCCAAAACTGGCTGGCATGGTAGAAAAATACAGTAAATAGAGAGCTACTCCGCAAAAAAAATTATTTTGCGAAAACACAATTTATATGAAAGAACAGCCCGTAACAAAGGACACGTCAATATGAACAACATGATGAAAAGACTCAGCTTCGCTAAGGTACATGGTCATAAGAATTTTGACTTATGGAAAACAGTCGCCTTTGGTGATGAGAGCAAATATAATATATTTTGCTCGGATGTCAGAGATATTGTTTGGAGAATACCTGAACAGAAATTACATCTGTCCATTTGAAGCCCACTATGAAGTATGGGGGTGATGGTGTAAACGTTTGAGGTTATATCTCAACTAATGGAGTTGCGAATATTATTTTTAATTGATAAAATAACGGATCATAAGGTTTACTTTAGGATTCTCTAAAACAATAGTGCTCGAAATCTTTGACTTCTGAACATTTTTCATTTCAACAAATGAAGTATCCAAAATATATGGCACACGAAGTGAGGATGTGACTCCTGTTCAATTACTCCAAAGTTAGTATCATCGAGAATTTGAGGCATCAAATACAAGTAGAAGCGAGAAAACACAATTTTTTAGTACAATTAACCAAACAAATATTGCAGGAAGGACGGGGGAAAATAACCTACAATGATTTCGAAAAATTATCGAGATCTATTTCTGATATCCTTCCATAAGTAAAATGAAACGATGGCATCCGACAAGGTATTTATTTTTAAAAACCACGACGTGCCCCATATATAATTAAACAATTCCATTCATAAGCTGAATAGATAGTTTTGATTCTGAAAGATATCTTGCAATGTGGAACCCTATACCCAAGTCTTAGTGTTTTCCTGTATCTTTCCAGTAAATGAAAATCTTCTTCGGCCGTTTTTCAGCAGCTTTTGTATAGGTTGGAAGAACTGTTTCAGTGTACAATCAGGTAACTGAGTTTTTTTTTTAATGTAAACAAATATTACCGCACAGACTGTTTAAAATTATTTTGCGCTTATGGAAATCATTTTTCTTTAGTCAAGAGGCAGAATATGTAGCTTTACGTTAAGAAATCTTAAAAATATGTAATTATAATCAAATTAGTAAAACTATGTAACGGTAAATTTTCTTATATAAGTAAGTTTATAATTCGTGGACATGTATTAATTTTAGCCATGTGAATGGGGGATAATATGCATTTACATACAAATCCTAGCCTTAGTGACAAGTGAATAGAATAAAATAAATCATGAGTCTCACTATACATTTACGAGTGTTTTCACGTAACTGAATCTGAGAACCGAGGTATCTCTCTTAGAAACAATTAACATTTTAAATAATTTAAAGGAAATTATATTTATAGTCAAATATTATTTTAGTGGATTCTGCTTAATATTGCGATCTTTTGGGACTCTGATGGATGTGAGTTTTGTTGATTGACATTCTGGATACCTGCTGGTTAGCAATTTGCATGTGGCGGTGAAATTGTTTCCAGGAAACAGATAATTTAGACAGTGCTCTCATCTGTTACTCTGGCTTAAATAATTTTCATATTAGCCTTTAAAGCTGAAGCACTCTTATTATGACTTTTATATTGGCATTACAAGCTTACTATAGGCTATCTCTTTATCTTAACGATTAGATCTTTGTTTTTTGTGATATAAATCTAGCCATTAAAAAGTTTGTACTAGGTACTAGAGTTCTTTCCATTAATATTTCCTATGACCTTAATATCATCCTTTATTGTTCTTTCATGTATCTGCCTTTACTCAAACAAAACTGACATTTTCAATATAAACGTTAAAATATAGTTAACATTAGTATTAGAGGAAATAAGAAATAGAAATAATAAAGGAAAATTTGCAATTGCTTGCCTCACTGGAATATTGTGGGATAAAAATATAAGTAATAACAATAATATTAATATATATTGTACAATTATTAAAAACATCATTACTTATGGAGCAGAACTTTGGCAACTGAGATGGATTTTATACGAAGGGCAGCAAGAATTTCAGGAAGAGAAAAAAATTAGGAAATCAGTTATAAGGGAGAAAATGAAAATTGACGCTCTTTTACATTGTATCATCAATTAAGATGGTACGGACATGTAAAACGAATAGAAGAGGATCGGCTTCTAAAATGTGTTTTGGAATGGAAACCTGAGGGAAGACGAGGCAGAGGAAGACCTAAAACCTCCTGGAGTCAAGATTATATTTATACATGAAGGAGAAACATCTACAACCAGGAGATTGCATGGACCTATAAAATTGGCTGTTAGGAATCGGACGATGTCAAAGATCTGTTTACATTAGTATTATATAATTTTCTTTTGTTATTAACAAATGTTAATACTTTAAGACGATCCGGTGGATTTGGTCTACTTGATTGTTTCTTATTTTTATTTATGCAACACAGAACATTTATTATATTCTACATTCAATTCCGTTAACTTAGTTTAACCTCTCACCTCATAGATTTTTTTCTTGCCACACGCCACCCGGGCCTTACAGTGGCACGACCTGTCGGGAGAGGATTTTAAACTTACGGACCACACACACTTGTTTGACCACGCAAGGACATGGAGGGCCTCCCCGAATGAGCGATGGCTCAATGTCAGGGCCTCCTCTCCGAGGCAGCACAACATATAGACGAAGAACAAATTTCGCGCTCACATTAATAATAAATATGGCGATTATCATAATGATTGACGACCAGACGATGTTCGGGGACAGTTTGGGCCTTAAAATTTGCTGAAATTTGTCTTATAGGTGAGGAAACGCCCTCCTCCCCAAAAATATATATCACCCAGAAAAATTGTTCAGGCCGGGGATCGAACACGGGCACGCTCCTTACGAGGCAGAGATGCTACCCCGAGACCATAGCAGTCTATTGTACAGGATTCCCACAAATGCTCTTTCGGGTTTCAAAAACGTGTAACTTGAGTTTAAATAAACTTACAAACATGAAACTAGTACTAATGGAAAGAGAAACTCAAACATTTTTGGTTGTAGTATCACAATTGGCAACAATTACGTATAATTACAACATTGTGTATTGTTGAAAGTGGAAAATGGCTGGTATAGAGGTTAGGCGAGCGTTCTGTTTTCTATTATCGTGTTCAACAATCTGTAATTGTTGTTCAACGACAATTTCGAACAAGATTTGGTGAAGATCCTCCAGTGGCCCTTCAATTCGTATGTGTTACTCCGATTTTACGACAGAAGGGTGCATCTGTAGGAGGAAATCTTCTGGACGCCCGGCTGTAAATGAGGCAACTGTAGACCGGATTCGTGAATTTTTTACACGTAGTCCTCAAAAATCAACCATTGCAGCTAATAGGGAGCTGCAGATCCCTAAACCCACCGTATGGGAAGTTCTGCGTAAACGTTTCAAATTACCATGTTACGCTACAACGTTCCTGGGCGGAAATGGACTACATGCTTGATGTGTGTCGTGTTACCAACGGAGCTCACATTGAACATCTGTAAGGTACTGTAAGCAAAACTATGAGTTTCTCTTTCCATTAGTACTAGTTTCATGTTTTAAGTTTATTTAAACGCAAGTTACACATGTTCGAAACCCGAAAGAGCATTTGTGGGAACCCTGCACTTATATTTTTACTTGCATTTGTTCGGTTTATTATTATTTGTTTGTCACACATTAAATATTGGTGTGAAATTGTTAGAAGAAAAAAATACGTAATATTAATGGAATAACTGTATGAAGCGCAATATTTTTGAAATATATAGTATTCTGTATTTTCGGCTTGCCTAAAAATATATATATTTTCTTCAGTCCATACGTTAAATATATTTTTCTTAAGATTAATTATAAAATTTTTACCTGGTAAGTCAGTCGTCCTCAACTAAATTATTAAATTTCAAGTTATTCCAATATGGAGGCCTTTCGAAAACAGTGTTTCATCTTTTGCGTTTTAACTGAAACTGATGGTATTATATGGGTTGTTCCAGTTAAAAAGCAGAAGATGAAACATTGTTTTCGAAAGGCCTCCATATTGGAACTACTTGGAAGTTTAATAATTCGGTTGAGGACGACTGACTTACCAGGTAAAAATCTTATAATTAACATCTTATTATATAACCCCAACTGTGCTTTATTATGAATTTCAAAAGTGTTGAATATTTTTCTTGTTTTAAATTTTTCTCTTACATTTATTAACTTCGAACGGCACAAAAATGCTCATATTAAAAATAGATGTAAAATTTTGGATTAAAAGATTTGTTGATTGTTCTCTTAGGCATTTCTCATCAGTAAAATTAAAATTATAGTATTCAGTATAATAAAATTGTTATTTTGGATCTTTGATTCGAAATCATGAACTTGCGGTCTATAACTTACTCTTGACGCAAAGTTGTGGGTGAAGAAATTTTCCCGTGCAATTTCGACCAGAGTATGGGGCCTGTGTACGCATAAATAAATTTCTGTACGAAATATATATATATGTATATGCGCTTAATATTTAAAATAATTTCTGAAATAATTAAATAAAAGTAATAATAATGATGCCGGACTGTTAGTACCCGTACATTCTCACATGGGGCAACGTTGCTCTCTCGGGGGTTACTTAACCAATGTAGTATAGCTAAGCTTATTTCTCTACAAGTATCAGCGAGTGACAAGTGGTTAACCCATCGCCTCAATGAAGCGCCTAATAGCCAACTAAGGTACGGTATTACTTGGATATAAAAGGCCGATTAAATTTTGCCTACAGGCTGTGATTTAGGCTTGAGGTTAATTTACGACCTCAAAAATCTTGAGACTCGATACCCTTAGGTAGAATAGGACCCTCCGTATCCACCACAAGGTAATGTAAATGTGTGTTATCTGCACGAATTCTACAGACAAATTTTGAAATACTGCTTATGGATGTTGTGTGAGTGTTAAGATGTAAGGAACCTATGATCTCTGGCGTCTCATTACAGTCTAATTCGTTGTTGAATTTAGACATTAAATAGTTTATGTCTGTAGATATAACGAAGAGCAGCAAAGACGTTTATGGGAGTATTTTTATAAGGGGATGTTTATTTTTGGGCGAATCGTGTGAATTTCAGAATATAACCACTTCGTTCATTGTTGATGAGTTATCTGAACAGAGTCTGAGGCTCTACTGCAAAGGGAATCATGATTATTACATATTCTAGCAACACACTGCTGTCTGGGGATTGGTTTTCGGTTTAATAAGAATTTTAATAGAAACTGCCATAGAATGTCGGTACAGATGATACAGTAATACATGTGTGGCAAAATATAAAATAATTACGTGTAAGCTACTTAGAATAAAACCCATGAAAAATACCTGAAGAAATCGACAGTATTTGTTTGTATCCTATATTGGTACCGTAACAGAAGGCAATGCTCCAATTGGTCTATATATTTTATGAACAAAATGTAATAAAGCGAATAACATATCCGTATTTAATACGTATGTTGATGACACAGTCACATACAATTTATTGCACAATGCATTTTCAAGTATCTATCTGTATTTTACAGTTGTCAATAGTACGGATTTTATCCAAAGATAATATGTTGAACATGTTGTATTGTACGCCTACTTCATGTTCCATCCTTCGGAAGATTTGCAGGAACTTGAAAAGGAAATTATTGTTCGACTGTTATTGATCAGTAGGATTTTTTCATTCCAACTGATGTGTGAAATTACAAAGACTCTGAAGTCGATTCACCAAAGTGGTTTTTCCTCCCACTTTCACTCTTTATCTGTATCTAAGTTACATTCAGTTAAATAAGTGCTAAAACCTATTGGTTACTTTCTCCTATTCGTCCATCGCTATGGTTATCTCGGAAACAGTGGGCTGGGAGTTGGATCCCGGTCGGTCAAAAGTTCCTTGATATATTTTTTTTCACGGTTTCTCCTTACATGTATGGCAAATGTCAGTAAATTCTAAACGACAAATAATGCCTGAGCACTATTTGGCTATCGTTATCATATATATCGTACTGGTTTAATACGTGTCAGTAAGATGTGTATCTCGTAGGTGGCCCCGGGATTGAGCTGATCACTCATCCGTAGAGCCCCTCTAAGAAATTTTGTGATCTAAAAAGTATTATGTGATTCAGAGTTAAAAATCTTTTTCCGATAACTCGTGTTTTTGTGAGACCCGGGAGGCGTGGGTTTGTTGTTGCCTCCTTTTGGTAAGGCTAAATAAAGACTCTTATTGAAATATGCAGATTGCCGGTTCCTTATCCCCGTACCCAAGTTCCAATTGGGAAAATGTATTAAAATTTGTTTTTTTTATTATCCATGCGAAAAAATGTCACCTGAACATTTGAAGAAAACATCGAAATGGGAAACTGATTGGCTTGTAAAAATAACCCTGGAGGTATGCTTTTTATCCCGTCATTATTGTCGCATTAAAAAGTACATTTCAGTACAAGAGTTCCTCAACAAAACTTTATCTACTAATTACTCAGTTCATATATATACTAGCTAATCCCCGGCGTGCGCTGCTACACCTAAGTAAATAATAATGCGTTTTTGCATTTCGTTGAATAAGTCAAAGGAATATATATATATATATATATATATATATATACATAAATTTATATCATTATTATTTTTAGATACCCCGTGCTGATTATCCGGCGTTGCCCCGGGAATCTACACATCCCTATGTACTTGGCATAAATGAGCTGAAGGACAATATTAATTATTTTGAGTTATCCATAAAAGGATACCTGCCGTGCGCTGCTAATGCTTGCTCGAGAATCTACTTATCCCGATCTCCTTGGTATCAATGAAAGACAAAAAATGGTTATTGTGTGTTATCTGTAAAGGATAAACACATGCTGCCGCGGACTTTTCTGTAGAGTTTTTTTTTTTTTAGATATTCAATTCCGTGTACATTAATTTTGTATATTTGATATGGTTTTGGCAGCGTAAGCGAATTAACAGTAAAAAAGGCACTTTTTCACGTTTTTCACTAAAATGGGTGGTTTTTAAGGGAATAGGAGTTGAGTATCTCGAATCTCTTATAGCCTATGTGCATCCCGGGAATCTCATGTACATTTTGCAAAAAAAAATCATCACAATCGATCAACGGTATGGCCGCGCATAAAGTACGAACAAACAAACATTCATTTGTATAGATTAGATATATATTGGGTTCCCCGAAATATGACCTAAAATAACTAATCTTGCAATGTAGTCTGGCAGTTTTTTTGTCCCACATACAGCTGCTTATATAGTTTTATTATGTTATGTTTTATTACACAGATGAATAGTTCATTTGGTTTTTCTGCTGTGAATTATCGAATAGAAGAGCACAGCTCCAATTTGAACTTACATGCTACACGTATTTGCAGACTGTATATATATATATATATATATATATATATATATACAGTTATTTGTGGAAGTTAAAAAAAAACTATAGGCGCTCCAAGATTATACTATTTTTTAAAACAAATTTGCTTTAAAGTTTGAAAATCGCAATCACATTTTTATAATAGCGTGTACAGATTCCAATTATTAGCATATGCGAGCATACATTTTTGCAATTGTCTCTCGATAAATGCAGAAATGCATTTATTCTGTTAATTAAATGATTCATTGGTCTGTACATCCACATATTTGGCTTTTGTTTTCTACAAATAGAACATCATCCCAGGATATAAGCTTCGAAGTATCGATCTCGGTCAAAGACAGTGGAATCTTTCGAGAAAGAAAATCCTAAAATATGGAATCCTTCTGAGGGGAAGTTAAAAACTTTCTGTACCTTGCTACAGACATCTGGATAATTGAAAGAAAAATGTCAGATGTAGAAAACGAATCATTGAAAATGTATAAGATACCCTGCTGGTGTCTCGGCATCCATGGTGGAAAGTACATAGGCCTACATACACAGTTCTTTCGAGTTTTTTTTTTGTTCAAAGTCGACCTGGTTCCATTAATTTTTTAAGGTGTAATAATTTGCTCCTGAAATCCACTTTGTTTTGGTTCATTGCTTATTCCTTCACAACATTTCAAGAATTTATTCTGAAATTATCGGTGCCACTAAATTATCAAGATTTACTATCACTTAAGTAGTTCTTGCAATTGTTCAAGAAACGTTTGTTAAAAAAAACAATCACATTATTAATTAGACTTTTTGGGGAAATCTTGCAAATTACGCAACTTTAATTTGAAAATCAGTGTGACGTCAAATTTTCGTGTCAGAAGTATGTTTAGACAATATAACAATATTTCCTGGTTTCTCCTAGAATAACAATTCTGTAATTAAAGTCTTAAAGCATTCTATTGTATAATGTGTATGAAGACAAGCGTATGTTGATATAAATGACCGGCTAATTTTAATTTCAGCCTTATGAAAAATTACTAAAAATAATAACATCATCGACAGTCATTGTCAAAGTAAAGTTAGCAGTAATTTCAATCTTAAATGATATATTGAGGCTGTAAATCTTCCCATAATTTGAAATATTAGGAATATTTAGAACGTTTTCCTTTAGACATAGGGCCTATATTAGGGGAAAAAACACAGAACGAACCGTTTAATGCATTTCTGATATCCGCGGGTTTTCGAATGGGGGTGCCTTAAGAACAAATAAGCAATTGCACAATCATTGTTCTAAATATGATAGCATTTCAGAATTGCAGTTTATGGACAAGAATGCGTTCTAATATAAATAAAATTATTTCCTAATCTAAACATTTCAAACTTTATTAAATTATGTATGTAATTATGTATGTATGTGTGCGTGTGTATGTATATTATCCATATCTATGATCTATGGATATGATGTAAACTTGGTTCTGGGTTGACTGGGTTCTATCTCCAGTCGAAATTTCTACCGGAGTTTTTTTTTCCTCAATGTCCGGAAATGTTAAGGCCCAAATTGTCCCCGAACACCATCTTGTCATCGTAATCTTCCGTGTCATATTCGCCTCCTTTGGTATGAATGACGTGTCTGGTCATAAAAAGTTGGTGTTGTCACGGTGGTGAACTGGAATTAAGCTCTTCGCTCATCGGGGAGGCCTTCAATGGCCATATGCGGTCAATGTGTACGTATATCCTGCAGAGTGGAAGCCTCTCCCAACAAGGCACATTCTTGTAAGACGCGGGTGGTGTAGGACGCGTGAAAATACCAACAAATGGAGAGGTTAAACTTAGGAAAAAAATACGTACACACTCAAACTGTATTCCTAGCAGTTAGAAATCTCTTGCCTTGAGTGGAGTAAAATTTGTCTTTTTAACCTTCGAAGTACATATCCATTCTCCTTCGCGCTACAGGCCAAGAATGCCCTCGGCCTATCAGCCAGCTGTTGGCCTCACATCCACATGTGTTAATCACAGAGGTAGATAATCCCCTAGCAAGTATGGGGGCGACGTGGTCAACCTGGAGCCACTACTTATCGTAGCTACACAAATTCCTCAAGATGCCGGTTGGGCACCGGCCCTATACCGGCTGAAATTCCATGAGAAAATGTCTTCCCCATAAGGACTAGACTCAACGTAAGTGCAGTAGCTCTGTGACATATTCATTGAAGTACGATATTCTAATTCGCCTTTCCTTATAAATTGAAATAAAAATATTTATTTATAACGTTGAATCGTCTGCTGTATTTACTAATTGCGTACAATTTTTCAAACATTTTTATCTAAGGTACTATATCGTATCTTAGGAACCACATTTATTTTACTGCTGAATCTGCAGTTCCCCGAAAATATATTGGGCCTCTATTGCTTTGCTTCCTAAAGATAACATAATCTGGAGAGAGCACTTGCAAAATGCATATGTTCTGGTCATCTGAATAATAAAACAAGATACCGCCATATAGTGTGGTCTTAAACGTTCAGTTGTTTTAAAAATAACCCGTACAGTCCGCTTGTTCAGATGTTTTCAGGAGGAAAGAGGCTTTTGTAGTTGTAGCGTATAAAAACGTAGATCGCTATGTTTAGAGTAGTATGTGCACATTTTAAAATTCAGCTTAGGAAGGCAGATAATTGTTGTAGATTGGTAGCATTAGTTGAACGAGCAAAATACTTTTTAATGGCTGAATAATTTAATTAATGTCGTTCATAACTGCTTTTATTCCATTTTACCCTCTAGCGGTTAGAAATTCTTCAGTTGTAGAATCTAAAACAAGGACGATAAAAATGTTTTCGGAACGAATTGTGTAATTTCCATTTTAGTGCAATTATATAAACGTGTTAGTGACGGTTGTTACGAGGCAGATTTTGAAATATTATGTAGACTTAATATAGGATGATCTCTTAATCACTGTACTAGCGGCCATTTAACATATAGGATAGTTAACAAATGTGCATACCCATTAATTATCTCATAAACTTAACCTGGATTTATTGTCAATGTCGAACCCAGAGCGATAAATAAATCTCATTATAAATTTACCTAATACTTTATCTCTTAGATTTGTTGTGCATTATTCGTGTCATGAAACATGGATTTGACATTTCAAAACAATTTTCTATTATATGAGTACTTCACGCACTGTAAACTGGCGGAAGGGGACCGTTATTTATTTGTCGTCTTATAGCAAGGATGCCCGAACTAAAGCCCGCGGGCTGGATACGGCCTTCCATAACTTTTTATTCGGCCCCTGTAGGCCTGTAGCATTCTAATAAATTAAAATGTGCTAAGGACAAGCTTATGATATTAGTCTATCAGCAATGGAACAAGAACTTGTGAAATATGTTATAACGACATAACAAGAAAAGTAACAAATTAGCACAGGTTTGTTATAATGATAATAATAATAATAGTAATAAAAATAATAATAGTAATAAAAATAATAATAGTAATAATAATAATAGTAATAATAATAATAGTAATAATAATAATAATAATAATATGTAATAAAATGTAATAAATGTATGGATATGTCAAAACAATGACAGAGGACAGATTCCCAACTAGAATACTAGAATGGTGCTACTTGGTAGAAGATGATAATCTAACTATAATAGCGTAGCCCATTGTTGAGCCATAGACTCTCCTTTGTAAGGAGTTGCTAGACCAACTTAATTCTTAGTTACTTTATATACTCATAGATGTCATGAATGGCATGCTGTCAACACACCTACTCAATGAGGGAAGAAGAAAAGGACGGCCAAAAATAATGTGGATTGGTGGTGTTTTGAGCAGCATGATATGGATATTGGAATGACAGATGTGGAGGAGAATGACAGTAAATTAATTGGACGCAGGAAGATATTGTGAAACCTAGTAAATAATAATGATAATAATAATCCACAACTACAATAGGTCCTATGACTCGCGCCACCTTGATGTTTCTTCAATTTGGCTCGCCATACAAATAAATATGATGAGCCCTGTCTTATAGCCTAAGGGCTACCTCTCCCTCTACATTACAACCTCTAGTATAGACTTGAAAGAAAACGCTGTCTTGTTTTATCAGTGTGCCACAGGCTATAATTTTGCCGTCAGTTATAATTTACATAATCATCATCCGGTATAATGGCAGCTGCTGCCGTCTTCCGGAAACCAAACGCCATTCCTCTCTATCCATCCATTGATCTTCCTCAATTCCTCTGATATTCATAGCTGCTTGTACCCCTTCTATCCAAGTTTTCTTCGGTCTTCCTCTCTTCGTCCTTTCTATTGGGATCCATTCCATAACAATTTTTGCTCTGGCATTCGTTTGACATGACCATACCACTGCAATCTTTTCTTTTCTATGATGTCTATGATGTCCGGCTCCTCTTGTACACCCATAATTTCCCTTATTTCTTTATTTCGTATTCTATCCATTCTAGATTTTCCAGCTGATCTTCTTAAAACATCCATTTCTGTACTTAAAATTCTTTTCATTTACCTGGTAGGAATTTGCCAGACTTCAGCACCATATGTTAAATTGCTCTGAATTATGGTTTGATATATTTGTAATTTTCTATTTTTTGTAATATTTTTGCTCCACCAAACAGAGTTTAAAGCATTTATTGCTTGTTTTGTTTGTGCGATTCTATTTTTAATTTCCACTGTGTTATCGCCTGAATGGTCTAATTTTGTTCCTAAATAAGTGCATTCAATACTAGGTTTTAGTTCTTCTCCATTGTTGAAATGTATGTTTTCCATTTCTTCTCCTATACACAGATATTTAGTTTTCTCAATGTTTATATAAAGTCCCCATTTTTCATATTCTTCTTTTAGTTTTTTAGCCACATATTTTATGTGATCGTGGTCCTGTGTTATTAATACCTGGTCATCTGCAAAATTTAATGAATATACATGTGCATTTTAGATAGGTATGCCCATTTTTTTTTACATTTTTTCCTCCAGTCTCTTAGTACTCTTTCGAGATAAATTTTAATTAGAGTTGGAGATAAACTGCAACCTTGCCTTAAACCTTTTGTGATAGTAAATCCCTTTGTTATATGATTTCCAACTTTTATTTTCGAAATAGATCCTTTGTATAATGCTTTTATAGCTTCTACTAAATTTTTTGGTAATGTTGGAATCGTCTAAAGTTTCCCATAACATTTTCTTGGGAATAATATCATATTCTTTGGTTAAATCGACACAAAGCAAATGTAAATCTCTGTTAGTTGCTCTTTTTTCTTCTATCATTTGTGTTATGCAAAATATATTATCTGTCCATGACCTACCAGTTCTAAAAACAGATTGTTCTTCCATTTCCTTATCCTGGTATTCTATATCAACCATTTTACTTAGTATACGTCCATATATTCTACTTAATGTACTCGTTACTGATATGCCTCTATAATTTTCACACTTTCGCTTGTCTCCTTCTTATGTATCGATGTTATAATAGCGACTTTCCACTCTTCTGGCACTTCTTCGCCATTTATTATTTTATTAAACAGTACAGTGATCATCTCCAATAACTTCTGACTGCCATTTTTAATCAATTCTATAGCAATATTTCCTGGGCCGGCATTACTACCATTTTTCATTCTCATATTTTCCTTTCTTACAGTATTTATATCAATTTCGATTATGTTTCCGGTTTCCTGATAAATAAATAAAATCGTCATTTTCTCCCAAAAATTCTTTTCGGTCCTCTACTAAAAGCTTTTGTAATATTCTTCCCTATTAGGTTGAGAACATTCTTATTTCTATTCGATGAACGTATATTTTTTTATAAATTTCCATGATTCAGAACTCTTCTTGCTTCCTAAATATGTTTGTATTTCTGTACATTTCTTATCCCAAATCTCGTTTCTGTGTTTAGTAACCATTCTTCTCACTTTTGCTTGTGCTTTTTGATATTGTATTTTGTCGTTCTGGTTCTTTGTACTAAACCATTTTAAAAATAACTGTTTCTTATTCTGTCTTTCTTTCTCTATTTCATCGTTCCAAAACAGTGCTGTCCTTCCTCTATAGTCGTCTTTCTCACCCAATGCTTCATAGGCGGCTTCGTGGATGCACCTTTTTAGGTACTGATACATTTCTTCTGTATCTCTGAATTCATTCTGTGTTAATTTTTTATTCAATCTCTGTTGATATAAATGCTTTACACTTTCGTTTTGTAGGCTTTCAACATTATATTTTCTTTCCGTTTCTGTTCTAACATTTTCTTATTTTTCTGCGTTGTTGTTTTCTTTATTAAGAATGCAAGGAAATACAAATTTTCCAATTACTAATTTATGATCTGTCCCACATGATTTACAAGTTTACAATATAATCGCTTCTAAGGACAAATTCATATTTGAATTGCTTCTTCAGTAATAACAGGTGAGTCGATATTCTTAAATACAACAATAAAGCCACTGACCCGCTAGTAATTGTGCGCGAGCTATACTTGTAACCAGTTAGTTAATAAACACTGAGGAATAAAAGAGTAGAGTCAATAATAATGTTGTAAGCGGTGAGGAGAAATACACTAGATAGGAATACACGTTAGAACATTTCGGGAGACCCTTCTTCCATCATCACATTTCTTGGACTAGTCGTGAGAAACTTCTGGTGTGACGCATTCAGCTATGTCTGGCTGTGATTTGTGTACTTAGTTACTGTACTATCTACGAATGGAATGTAAAATTTCATATTTTTGTTGGCTTTAATCAACATTTTTCCCAAGCAATTAGTTAAAATAATTTAAATTAAATTTACTTCAATGTTATGTCCTTCAATCCGTAACACAAATGATTTACCATAATGAAGTTTTAGGTAATGGTAATACAAAATATTTCTAATCAATACAAGAGTGAAGGTTACTAATTTAATTAATTCCGTAATTTATGTTCCTTGGATATGTCATACGAGCATAAATATCTGTCAAATTGAAAGACTAAAGAATAAAGGACACGTAATTTAAATTATAAAGCTGGTAAATGTATGTTCATAAACATGGTATGGTAGGGATTACGCGCAACTATGTGCCTTTTAGTAACTTAATCAATATTAAAGACATTACTGCAAAGTTTTACCGCGGTAATCGCTCTTGACATGACGTGTTTCCATCATTGTCACACTTTCTCACACGAAATGCGTTGTAATTGTAGGTGATGTATTGGTATTTTGCCTTACCCAGAGCCGTATTCATGTCTAAATTGTAGATAGGTAGACTAAATGAAGTGATGGATTTTCGAAGGAGGGTTAGTTGTAGGAAAGTAGTAAGCAGTGTGTGCTATATTGATATGTAGGCCTATGTGTTAGATATACAATAAAATGTACATTGATAAATGGTTCCTTTTATATAGACGTTTATGAAAGTGAGTTTACCGGAATTTTTGTGCAGAGAAAAGGGGGGGGGAGAATTGGAGAATAAGCTATTAGCTCTTTAGCATGATACTCTGTAATAAAATACAAATTGTTTAAAATTGTTTCTAATTGTTTTTTAAGACTTTTCCACTTAGAAATGAAATGTAACATGTAACTAATTAACTCAATGACATTATCGAACCCATAGGTCCATGGCCGCGCGGACATAAGATCTCCATACATCATTATCCTCAGCTATTATTTTACAATCATCCCGTGTATAATAGGATAATCTCCCACCTCTTTATTTACCCACCTACTGGGCACTTTCCTTATGGTTTTCCTACAAGGAGTTTCTGTGTCCTTCTTTCATTCCCCAGTCGTCTCACATGTCCTGGCCACGCAGTCTATGAGACATATCTGGTTTCCCATAAAAACCATGTAGCTCACTGTTACGTAAGCTTCTAAAATGTAACATAGGGCCTATATGAAACATAATCCAAAATAATCTTCATTCAGTTTTGGCGCAGTAGTTAGTTACATAAGTTTCAGAAATTGTGCTTAGAAATGTACCCCATTGTTATAATGAGGGAGCCGGGTTTGAGTAAGTAAACAGACGCTTCATATTACCTGCACACGGAGTATGTACTGCGCGGGACATGTTCCTCAACAACAGAGTTAAGTGTTTCGTAGCGACTGTTTCGCTTATTCGCTGTATACAGAGTAGTAAAGAACTATGGCAATATGCCTAAAGTAAAGTAGAGTAATACCTCAAAATCATCATCATCACCACAATTAGCGTCGTTTATACAGGAATTTGGCACTAATGGCGAAACCATCAAATGTAAGGTTTGTCACATAGAGCTCAAAGGAAGTTTCAAACATCATGTTAAACAACACTAATTCAAGAAAACACAAGGAAAAGTATTATTAAAAGAAAAAAAAAAGAATTGTAGCTTCAACCTCCTCAAACCCAAAACTACAGATCAGAATTTTCGAGGATTTGTGTGATGCATTAATAAGAGCCGATATTCCTTTAAAATAAGTACAGCATCCTAACTTCCGTAAACAAATATACTAACAGAAAAATGCCTTCAGAAACACATTGCAATAACTGTAATCATGATGTATAAGAAAATATGTCTGTACTTTAAACCCGTATTCAAAATGAAGTAGTTTTATTGCACACTACACAAACGATTGTTTGCTTCCTTCTGTAATTCCTTATCATGGTATAACTGTTTTTGAAGCAGGGTGTAGTGCCTTCAACCGAACATCATTTTGTTTATACTGAACACTGCACGGTCACAGGTACGTCATCGCTCCTTATATTCCGTGCATTCTTAACTTCATTGAATACTTACTAGAACCACGCTCCCTGGTTATAATACTGCCTACGTCTTCCTACGTTCTTCAGTTCTTTGTAGGAGCTATATTTGTTTTAAGTTTGTTTGTGGAGTGTGTTTGTTGCATACAGCCTGTTTTACGAGTACGCCTGTAACAGTATCGGAGATACGCACTCGTGCCACTCAGTAACCAACTTGTTAGTTGACGGTGATCAGCTGGACTGTATTTCCAAGCTCCTTTAATTGGATGGTCGGCATCTTAATCACGGTGTCTCAGATTTGTAACTACAAGATGTTGGACTCTCTGTTGTGCTGTGAGTTATCGGCATATATGCCATTATGCGGAAATTGTATCTGCATTCGCCAAGTACTTTATGCCTACAAAATATTATTTTTTTATTTTAAGAATATCAATAATACATTTGAGTATTTAAAGAATCATTTGATATGAACATTTCGTCCTTGGATTATTGCATTATTTTGGCATGCCATAATTTCGCCGTCCCTATGCTAGTGGCTGCTTCTGGATGGATGAGAATTTATCCGGTAAATTGAACGTGTTAAATGGAAAACTAGCGAAATTGGCCGTAAGTTCATGATTGTTGAACGTTTTAGCGTTTTTATACATGCGTTTTCAGGTTGAAAATTTCAACAATATTCAATAGCGATTTAGATAAAATAAATTTAATTTATTTGTTGTTAAAGTATAAAGTGCACTCGCAGAGTCTAAACAGAACTGAACGACAGGTATTTTCCAGAATGTAATCAAAATTGATTTATTTGAAAGTACTTATTATTTCTACTACAATAGTAGTGCTTTATAAACGAGCAAATGATATTTGCTAGCACAGAGATAGATACTTTATACTGCTTCTGTTGAATGGGCTCATGTTTGGTATTAATTGTAGGTTTCATCTGTAGTATAATAATAGGGATCTAAGTGGACTCCGCATTTTTTAGCAGTTTATTTAATTTCGACTATATAAGGTCATCAAAACATCCATCGGCTGTGTCCATGTGTTGTTGCCGTGGAGGCCGTGGGCCTGTGTTTGATTCCCGGTTCAGATAAGTTACTTGGGCGAATTTTTATTTATTAATTTTTATTTTCCTGACCAGTTAGACAAATGTCGTGAGAATATAGAGCCCATATATTCCCCGAAAATCATGTAACACCACGTACAGTGTACTTCACTTCTCTAAGTGGTCTCAGATCCTAAGCTTGGTGCTGTAATTCGCGGGCACCCTAGTGTGGGTGGGGAACAGAATCCCCGCTGCCCCGACTTCGAAATTTGGGCGGATTACGCGACACAACACATACTGGCCACCGACAGTATAATAACGCCTCGTGGATGAAGGAAATGTAACTCATACGATATACTATGGAAGCCACAAGGGCCACTAATGGAGGCTACGTAGAAAACATTTCAAACCTTATAAATGGATCCTCTGTGCGAGACTGGATACGTGATGTTAATATGGTAATGCACAAAACAAGGTAATCCAAACCAAAACATCCCATCTAATCCCCAGTAAATTATGTCAAGAACGTCCAAACCGCAGCCCCCTGTTCTGATAAGACAAGGAGAGTGTAATTATTTAGATTCAGGTTGAGTTTGGCCAAAATAGAAGTTGAAAGTATAAATTTACTATTTAACTCATGCCCCAAATGGGAGTCAATGACCAATCGCATTTCAATGATTTTTTATTTACAACCAAGCACAGTCGTGTTTCGCATGAAATTTACCAACCAAAGTTTATCATAATAAAGAAAGCACCTCTTTTTTAACGTTCTGAATAGGTCATAGCATGATTTTGCAGTGACAGACCCTCGAAGAAATACGGCTACCAGATTGTATATAGGCCTATAGTACATGAATTTCAACAGAAAGCGCATGCGATACAAACATTTGTAACAATTGATTATACCACCAAAAAAAGAAAACACTGTTTGCACTTTCTTAAACGAATTATTTTCCAGGAAATGATGTTGCAGAAAAAATATAATTGACATATTTACAATAGGACATCAAATTAATTAATACCTATAACATTGGTTACAAATTTCTCCACTAGGGTGCATTCTTACAATATTGCGATCCTTTGGCAATAAATAATATTATGATCTGGTTGCAGTGATGAACAAAGGAAGCAAATGAAGCGTACCAATCGTTTCCCATTTGTTTTTACAAACTCGCCGTTTACATTAAATATACAAATATTCTAAAATAATTATAGTTAAATAATGATTTGTGAGTAAACAGCTTAATTTTATTCCTTAAATAGTCCTAAAAAATGCCACTCTTGATTTCCAAATTATCATAAGTAATGCCACGAGTGATTTCCAAATTATCGATAAATTCACGACTCACGAAGTGAGGAGTGAATTTATCTAGAGAATTTGGAAATCAAGAGTGGCATTTGTTAGGACTATTTAACGAATAAAATTAAGCTGTTTACTCACAAATCATTATTTAACTGTAGTTATTTCAAAATATTTATATATTTAATGCAAACGGCGATGTTTGAAAACAAATGAGAAACGATAGGTACGCTTCTACTGCTTCTTTTGTTTATCACTGCAACCAGATCATACTATTTATTGCCAAAGGAACGCAATATTGTAAGAATGCTCTCTAGTGGAGAAAAAATGAAACATCAATCTGTATATTAATTCATTTCTGATGTCGTATGATGTAAATATTACAATTATATTTTTCTGGATTATTACCTGGGAAAAAATACATTTAAGAAAGTCAAACAGTGGTTTCTTTTTTTGGTGGTATAATAAATTGCTACAAATGTTGACATGTATGCACTATATATACAATCTGGTAGCCGTATTTCTTATAGGCTCAGTCACTGCAAAATAACGGTCAGACCTGTTCAGAATATTAAAAAGGAGGAGCTTTGTTTAATATATGGTAATTATAACACTGATAAATATTTCGTGAAACACGACTCTGATTGGTTGTAAAACAGAAATCATTGAAACGTGATTGGTCATTGACTCCCATTTGGGGCATGAGTTAAATAGTCTAGATAAATTCACTTCTCACTTCGTGAGTCGTGAATTTATCGATAATTTGAAAATCACTCGTGGCATTACTTATGATTAATTGCAGCTAAATAGAGATTTCCCAAGGGTTTAGCTTAGCAGCTAAAAATTGCAATTTTGATTGCTTATAGTCACTTGTAACTTCGAGAAAATTACAGATCGATTTTGTTTAATAGTATTTATTGAGAATTTAACAGCAATAAACGAATTTAACTTTAAAGTAAAAAGTAAAGTGGTCCCACTACAGGCCTCAGGAGGCCCTTGGGGTAGTGAGAGGTGAAGGCTCCCACTTTCCCTAGACAATGGGCACTTCATGTCAGCCGGGTTGTCAATCCTGCGTGACGGCCGCTTTTACCTCCAGAACAAGCGTCTGGTATTCATTTCCGTTAGAGGCTGAGTCCACCCCAGGACCATAGTGCCGCCAAAGGTTTGGGTCAATTTAAAAATCGTGACCCCGCGGGACTCGAACCCTCGACCTTCCGGCTTGTAGCGCAGTGCCTTAACCACTACGCCACGGCGCGTCCCCTTTAACAATTATAAATTATTAGACCGAATAATATAACAATATAATAGAGTTACTTATTTGCCTTACAATCATTCGTATGCATAAGAATTACATAAAAATGGGCATAAGCTAAAAACAAAAAAAAATATGATCCATAACAATGAAAAAAAAAAACCTCTAAAAATGGGGCGACGACATCCTTATATAATGAACATGACGAATAGTCCATCAACGTAGAGTAGTATCTTGGAGCTATGCAGTCGAGTTGATCATATAATCATTTATTGTTGCGTTGCACCAAACATTAACAATGTCCAAGTTGTTACGCACACTTTTTAGTAATAGCTCAATAGACATGTCGAATTATGGACACGGGTCATAATAATTATCTTTACAATTAACAGAGAATGAACTCGTAGGTAAGACTATTCATTGAATCATTAACTTTATATACATTTCTGACGAAAGTCTGCAATGCTCTAAATGCAACTCGACATGGACATTTGTAAACTGCACAATAAATAAGTTAGGATTCTTACCCTAATATGTTGAATTGTTCGTTTCAAGAGCAAGATGGATTCTCACCTTGACTTAACGTCGGCGACGTATATTTCGTAACTTGATGTTGTAGGTTTAATATTGCCAACGTATCTTAGTGAACTCTCTCTTGTTTTCGATTGCTTGGCGTCGACAAATTGCTTAATTGACTTGGAAAAGAACTCGAGTCTTATATAATTTACGTCATAGATGGACTGCTTGTCAAAATAACAAATGACATATCCACATTGTTAAATCACGAAGGTGGACATCATCCATCCAGTATAGGACTGAGATGTGGTTAGCATGTCGGGTCCTCCAGTCGTTACAGCTGGTTTTCTCAACCTGGGGCTACTATTTAATGTAGCTATCCAAATTCTTAACGATGCTCGATGGGCACCGTTCCCATACTGGGCAAACTTCCATGAGAAAATTTCTTCCCCCAATGGGGACTCGAACCAGAGCCAAGTCCCGTAGCTCTGAACCGGATCCCTTAATTCGCTCGGCAATGGCGCGGCAGCTGTTATGTCTCATGGAAACTTCAGATAACGGAATGCATGGTATTTATTTTATAAAATAATATGGTTAAAATGAATAAATTGTCATTTTAATCATGTTATTTTTATTCATGTTGAAATATGCAAAATAGTTGCCTGGTCTTTGAAATGAAGGAAGCATGTGGTGTATAGAATATTATTACTATGAAGAAGGAGTTCGCGGAATGTCGCATTATGAAACTTGTCTCCAAGTTTATTAAATTACTCCCAGGAAAAGTTGATAAAAATCACCCACGGCTGATTTTTATTAAATAAAATAGTTGCTAGTATATGGAATAAGCATTAAGTCGTTACTTTTTTATATAAAAGATGTCTTTTAAATGCCTTAGAGGCTTTCCTTTTATATGCATTTTACTGTATTCGCTTTTATTTCGTCCGCATTTTGTTTCCTTCAATATGTAACCTACTATTTCATTGACGTTGTTACTTGGTCTTTTACCCAACACTGAACACCACCTGTCTTTTCTGCTTTATAGAGGATCAGTTTTATGATATATGCCCATAATTTTATTTGTTTATTCCATTTTAAAGTTTTTCTTTCTTCGTAGTGTAATATTTATCGTAGTTTCAATACGAATTTGTTATGAATAGTTTGAAAAGTGTATTCGGAATTGGCATGTAGGTATACATAATTGATTTTCACAACAGATGAGCATTAAAAAAAGTAGGTATTTATATTGTATGAATGTGATATGTTTATTTTAATTATAATTATTAAGAATTGCATATCAAGGAATCACATTTAACAATAGCCCATGATTGTTCATATGTCTCTCTGCCTATTTATCTATCCCCGTCTCTTAATTTCCTTCTCCGCCTTGGATTAACGTCTCCCGTTTAAGTGCCACACGCCACACGAAATTTGCAGGGACGACTTTTCGAGATATGATATTTAACCTCTGAATAGCATACATAACCTTTAGATCAAACAAGGATTTAGAGGGGCTGCCCGGATGAATGATCAAATCAATGCTAGAGGGCATATTTTAAATAACACTAGTATTTAAGATAAGGCAAGTCAGTTCCTTTACAAAATTTTACTAAGCAATGGGTCGCAATCATATTTTATACTGGAAAGGTAAAAGGGAACTGATTTCATATTACAATATTGCTAAATTAACTTTGTTGAGATATGACTAGCCTCATGAGCTGGTGGTCAGCGTCACTGACTACTGTTCATGAGGTCTCAGGTTCGATTCCCGGCCAGACAATAGGAATTTTTTCTTAAACGGTTGCCCATGGTCTGGAATTTAGGTTAAGTTTATGTTAAGAACTCTGCTGGCGCTTCATTATCATCGGGGAAACTTAACTCCGCCTTCCAGGTGCCCAACCTACGAAATGGATTACAATTCCGCCAATGCCAGGGGAGAAAGCCAGAAATGTCATAAAAGATAATCTGGTGGCATTAGATAAAAAAAAAGTAACCTAGTGCATTTTTTATGCTGATGGCATCGAAATGGTGAATTCTGTTAAGGAAGTTTTTCAAGCTCTCTCGTAAGCAGCTGGATAAGTAGGTCTGAGACTGAATGAGGATAAGTCAAAATTCGTGCAAGTTTCCAAAATACCTATAAACACTCAAAGATTGGAATTGGAAATTGTGATTTTGAAATCGTTACGGGACTTGAATATCTGGGTACAATTATAACTCCATCCATAGTAATTCTGCCCGAAGGCAGGTCCTTCACTGCAATCGTAGCATTTTCATGCTATGGGTGCAGCTTTACTAGGGAATTGTAGGTGTGGTAGCTTCCCGTTGCTTTCCACACCGGTGAAGGATGATGATGATGATGGCCATATGATTACGGGGACCATTTGGGCCTTAAAGTTTTCCTGACATTTGTCTTACAGATGAGGAAAAACCCCGATAAAAACCTCACCTAGAAAAACTGCCCCGACCGGGGATCGAACCCGGGCCCGCTGCGTGACAAGGCAGCACGCTACCTCGAGACCACAGCGGTGGACAATTATAACTAACGATAGTAATAATAAAGAAAAATCAATACAATATATATTTTTTCTTGGCTAACAGACGCTATAAGGAGGGAAGTAGATTATACAGGAGATGATTGGAAAACATTAGCTCAGGGCAGGTATGTATGGAGAGCTTATGTCCGTGCGGCCATGAACCTACGGGTTCGATAGGGCCAGTGAGTTAGTTTGTTAGTTAGTTAACAGACGCTATAATATTCTCAAAACTCTTTAAAATCACATTTGGTGAATTAGGTAACCAAATTGACCTTGCATAAATCTCTATTAAGGTTTGTCCTTACATGTGGTAGTAAGTATCGGACACTCTTGAAAATAAATGAACAAACAAGTAAGGGTTTTTGGGAGGAAAGTCCTTAGGAGGTTAATTGGACACTGAATGAAAATGGAAGATGGCGAATAAGATAGTCACGAATTGTACTCCTCATTCATGAAGCCTGAAATGTTTAAGTTCGTAGAGAAACCTAGATTACGTTGGGTGGACCATATTATCAGGATTGCAGAGGATAATACTATTAAGAAAATTCTCATGAAACTTGAAGGATGACCGAAGTTGAGATGGAATAGAAGAAGGCTTAAGTAAGATAATTGCTTTTACCGGTTATGTGACACTTTTTTCCCCCATGGAAATCTTTTTTCTTACTTCGTTTTTCAATATTTTTCATATTATTTCTTCAAATGTACAATTATTATTTAACATTATCAGTAAAATTATATTCATTACAGTTAGCAATTTAAGTAGGCCTAAGGTCTTTAGCAGTTCAATGTATTAACTTCTGATTGCAAATCTGGGCTTGAAAGACAGTAAATTTGTCCATAAGTATTTTATTTCAGGTTTGAGTTTTTTTACGTGACGTAAAAACAGACACGGGACCGAAGGCTTTTATTAACTTCCGAAGGAATCCATGCACAGGGATTTGACACCGTTAAAAGTCTTTCGATCCCGCTCGAATTTGAAACCGCGAACCACGGAACAAGAGGCTAGCATGAAAACCTCTAATCCACCGGAACTGATTAATGATTAATGACTGCATTGCAGAGCAATAGACAAAATCTGTTGTAAATAATTCAAAACAATTGACATATGACGCGAACTAAATTATTCTAACAAGGGAAATCGCACCCATCGATTGCCGAAACCTACCTTGAAATTTCTTCCTGAGACGCGTTGTGATGTACAAAGGCCGTGTCCAGAAATAAAATATCTGCCACTTTTAACTGTAAGGTAGGCCTACTGAAATTAGCGCCAAATATCTCATTTAAACTACAGGGAAATAATACAACTCCAGATTTGGTGGATTGGATAACCCTCGCAATCTTCCGTCCAAGCCGCGTCATGCAACTAGCAGGGACTTCTATCTGATTGCACAGTGGGTTGCTATTGCTGGATTCTGCGTCGATTTCTGTGCCTTGTAGTCGAAAGCGGCGGATACTTTTTAGGACACGGCCTTGGTATATCATTGCGCTTCTCTGGGAGAAATTTGAAGGTAGGTTTTGGCATTTAATGGTGGACAGTTCCCTTGTAAGCACCGCATTTAAATTAGGTAATATACATTATTCTTCAGTCTTCCTCATTATGTCATTTTATTAGTTTTCTGAATAGTGTCTCTATCTTTTGATAATAATAATAGTTTAATATATGACATAAATAGTGAGACGCGGTAGCGTAGACTGTTAAGGCAATACGCTACAAGCCACAATATTGCGGTTTCGATTCCCGATAGGGTAAGGCTTTTAAACGGGCCTAAACTTCCCGGCGGCACCTTGATCCTTGCTGTCCACTTAATTCCCAACGAAATTTAGTACCAGACGTAAGTTCTGGTGTAAAAACGGCCGATATGCATGGCTGACAACCCCACTGGCATCCCGACACATTATCCCAAGGTCCTCCTCCTAAATCTGTTGTGGCATCGCTTAACTCTATTTTCCTTTTAACATTTCTAAGAAGAGAGAAGAGAATTGCCTGTTGCCCGTGTTGTACGGCAGTTGCAGCTTTTCTCCTTTCATTGGTCTATGTTGGGAAACATAGTCAGCCCCGGTAATTTTGAATTGGTGTGCCGAAACATGTGTTGGAATTTTGAACAATGCCCTGATTATTATTTTTTTATTGTAAAATATTAATTTTAGTCATTATGGGCAAGCGCCGCTCTGGCGGTTTTTTAGGACTATTCTATCATTTGGTGTTTGTACCTGCGAAACCATAAAAACCCAGGTCAGAATATCTGATCTCAAGATATTCGCCAAACGTGGCATTTGTTGGCAGAGGCGGGCCTACTGATTATTTATTTGAAATTAATTATAGCTTTATAAATATATTACATTCACAAAAATAACTTGTTATAAATGAGGAAGGAAAAGATAAATGTTTACACGAAAGTTTGCTTATTGGACTAAATGGAATTATATTAAAATAAGCTTCGCTGGTGAAATTGTGGTTGCATTTTATTGTCGGGCCAACGGATCTGTGCACCTTAAGAACTGCAGTCGGTTAGAAAAGTTTACGTATGTATTCACACCATTACAGGAACTTTCCTCCCACCACGTCAAACAGCAGAGTAGAGATGTTGCCAAACTTTCCCCAAACGGTGTCATGGATCTTGAATGTTGATTCTTGTAAGGTTAATTATTATTTCTTCATATTTAAGTAGCTCTAATGACGCTGATTGACTTTATTATTTGCTTAGTAATATTTATTTCATCACTGTGTGCTACAGTGGACAACACTGGACTGCAATTGCAAATCACCTGTCATCCAAGAAGGTTCGAAATTATGAGTAGTGGGAGTTGTGAAATAATAGAGGATATAGGATGCAAGGAGGGAAATGGTTTATCGAGGCAGAAAAGGAATTAGTGTTCAGTTCCCATATCTTTCGGGGGCACAGATCCGTTGGTCAGACACTACTTCAAGCTTTGATTTTAATTGGCCTCTACGAGATGCAGATGACTCAGTTTCAGAAGAAAGTAAAAACGCTTTCATGCGCCGATCTGAAGCACGATTCACTAAGTAGGGTATAATTTACGTCTGCAGTTTCATTCTCTTTCGGAAGAGGGAAGAAAATCTACTTAAATTCAATATCGTAACTCTATTTCGTAGCCTAGTGAAATAATACACGTTATATGTGATGGTGGACAGGGGAGAGAATAAGTTAATCAAAGGGGGAAAATCGTTTTGAGATGTTCTCTTAGAGAGTAGAAAATCCTTCCTTTAGGGGTAGAAAGAAAAGGGGAAAATTGGAGGAAAATAACAAAGTGACAACAAAGATATATATGTGAAATGGACATGAATGAGGTTGTCATAAAATGTCCTGAGGATAAAATTCTGACACTGGATATGATAGGTGCACGTTGAACTTAATTTACCGTACAAGATAGCAAATCTTGTATTAAGAATATATATATATATATACTTTTTAAAAAAAGTAAATTGAAGCGAATCAATTTATAACGCTTAAATCAACTAAAATGTCCAATTAGTAACTTCCTATATGATTTACACGTGAAATCAAACAATAAAAAATATATATAGCCTATATTGGAAATTGATGTGGCGACATTTGTCTCTTTAATGAATACTTAAGAAGTATTAATATGTGTACCACACTTTTTTTGTGGAAACTTCTTTGCTTTGGACGCAGCGGTCTCGAGTTCGTTCTCCTGTCGGAATAAAATTCCTGGGTGATGATATAATGAAGGGTTTCTTCACTTTTATGACAACTGTCTTGAAAATGTAAGGTCCAAAATTTCCCGAATACCATTTGGCCATCAATCTCCCTACCATATTCGCCTTACTTATTATGAATATATGAGTGAATAATGTGTTTAGGAGGTGGCAATTGAATTTAGCTGATCACTTATTCAGGGAGGCCCTCCATGTCCTTTTGTGATGAGAAAACTATGTATGGGATGCAGATTTAAAAATCCTCTTCTGACAACCGCGTTCCAATAAATACCTGGAGGCGTGGGAAACAAAATATAAGCCTATCCACAAAGATAGAAGTTAAACTAAGGAAGAGAGAGAGAGAGAGAGAGAGAGAGAGAGAGAGAGAGAGAGAGAGAGTAGTACTGCATGGAGATAATTATATAAAAAATACTTAAAACACGTCGACCGTTATGGCCTCGGGATAAATCGTTGCCTTGTGTACAGCGGGCCTGAGTTCGTTCGCGGTCGAGGCAATTTTCCTTTGTGAAGTTTTTTTCGGTGTTTTTCTCCACCTGTAAGAGAAATGTCATTAAACTTTAAGGCCAAAACAGAATTTTCTTATTTATTTATTAATTTGTTAAAAAAATTACGAACAAAATGGAAGCTAAAACGAGAGTGATAACTAGGGCCCGGATTTTGATGAAATGTCATCATTTTTACGAGTTGGCAGAGACGATGCGGATTAGTAATTAAGTGCATTGTGCAATAAATATGTTAGATATGAGGTTTTTATAGGTCATTAAAATGCATTTTTTCCACATTTATCTGACAAAGTCATTTTACAAATTGTATTTGTAATTTTAGGTCATTTTATTCACTTTTCGTACTTTTATGCGTCAATTTTTAAATAATCTATGGTTAATTCAATTGAGTTAATGAATAGTGCTGAAAATTTTATAAACAAAGTAAATGGAGGGATTCGGGAAGCAGTTAGAAATTGAAATTTATGTTAGAAAAAAATAAAGGATTTCAGACAATGCCTATTTTGCCAGGTAAAGAATTCAGAATGGATATTTTTGGCGAATATGTAATACCATACGCACCCATTACATCTGTGGAAAGAGAGAAGTTTCTTCAAGTATAAAACGGTGTTAGCTGACAACCGCCGATCCTTTACTTTTGATAACTTAAGGAACATTATGATGGTGTATTGCAATGTCAACTAAGGTATGTTTGGTTAATAACTTTTCATATTAGTTTAGTAGAAATGAGATTGACCTAGTGATAATTATTATTTTTTAAATTATTTTATGTTTCTACCAACAACATGAATTGTTTTAGAACAGTTACCCAATAAATAATCATTATTTGTCTTAGAAAATTTATAATTAATAATTTAATAATTATTAATTATTAATTAGTTAGTTACTACGAAATGTATTATTTTCGATAGGTTATTTCTTTACAGTTTTAGGTCAATTTAAGAGAAATTTAAGGGAGTATTATAGGCCATTTTTAAACATTTTAAGGTCATAAACATCCGGGCCCTAATATTGAAAATAATGTCAAATTGTTAGCCATTTGATAAGAATGGAAGAGTAAATATGTCCTGAGACTAATTTATCAATATCAAGCCTCCAAGAAGCGGAGGGAGAGAAAGGCCAAGGATATATATATATATATATATATATATATATATATATAATTAAATGTTTAACATTGAGCAATGCAAGCTTAATATGGTATGATAAGAAAAATAAATGCCTGGACGGCATTCGAACCCGAATCTCTGAGTCTGTACCTCAGCGTGATATCCATTACACTACCAGGCGAATCCAATTCAAACACTTATTTTTTCTTATATATGTATTATACTCTCCATTATTACTAGATGTCGCGAGAACTCTTGTCTTCACTGCCATCTAGCAGCTGACTATAACAAGTAAGCAAATTAAAGAGAATATTTTTACCTTATAGCAGTGACGCTTTATAGATGTTATAAATTAATGTTTAACATTGAGCAATGCAAGCTTAATATGGTATGATAAGAAAAATAAATGCCTGGACGGGATTCGAACCCGGATCTCTGCGCCTGTACCTCAGCGTGATATCCATTACACTACCAGGCGAATCCAATTCAAACACTTATTTTTCTTATATATGTATTATACTCTCCATTATTACTAGATGTCGCGAGAACCGTCTTCACTGCCAAATATAAAAAGTAAAGTGATCCCACAACAGACCCGGAGGCCCTTGGGGTAGCAGAAGGTTAAGGCTCCCACTTTTTCTAGACTATCGACACTTTATGTCAGCCGGGTTGTCAGCCCTGCGTGACGGCCGCCTTTACCCCCAGAACAAGCGTCTGGTACTCATTTCCGTTAGAGGCTGAGTCGACCCCAGGGCCATAGTGCCGCCAGAGGGTTTGAGTCAGTTTAAAAATCCTGACCCCAACGGGATTTGAACCCTCGACCCTCCGGCTTGTAGTGCAGTGCCTTAACCACTACGCTACGGCGTGCCCCATATATATATATATATATATATATATATCCATCCATCCATCCATAGTAATTCTGGCCGAAGGCAGGTCCTTCACTGCAATCATAGCATTTGCATGCTATGTTTTGCAGCTTTACTAGGGAATTGTGTAGGTGTGGTAGCTTCCCGTTGCTTTCCACACCGGTGAAGGATGATGGTAATGATGATAATGGTAAGGATGATGATGATGGTAATGATGATAATGGTAAGGATGATGATGATGATGGCCATATGATTTCGGGGACCTTTTGTGCCTTAAAGTTTTCCTGACATTTGTCTTACAGGTGGGGAAAAACCCCGATAAAAACCTCACCCAGAAAAACTGCCCCGACCGGGGATCGAACCCGGGCCCGCTGCGTGACAAGGCAGCACGCTACCTCGAGACCACAGCGGTATATATATATATATATATAATATATATATATATGTGTGTGGTGTGTGTGTGTGAAACAATGCAGACAATGAACATTAGATGGTTGAGATTTGAAGTTGCTCAACACGGAAGATATTGGGTGATTGGCATGAAAGACAGCGACAGCTATAAAATCCTCCTACATACAGATGCGTGTTTCAGAATTCAGTTGAACATTATTTCTGGTTACTAGTATAAATACATTGTTACATGGGAATGGACACTTAACAACAAATGAGGGACATTTTGAAGATGTGTTAGAATTCAGATACCTACAAATGAAAATAATAAGGATGCATGAGATGCAAAATGAAACTAATGAAACGCCTGTTTCAGTGACAGTTGACATCCAAATTCTCTCAAATATATTAAACTAAAATATATAAAGCTGCGATTCTCAATTTATATTATAATTATATGGATATGAAATATGGTCTGTTACTTCAAGAGAGAACAAATCGCGAGAATTTGATATAAAAACTCTTAAAAAACATTTTTGACCAACGAGAGTGGAACAGGCCGATGATTAGAGGAAATTTATTGATACGAGATCCAAGAGCTTTATGGGAAACCAGATGTAATAAGAAAAGTAACTCAGAATGCGATAATCAGGACGAGTGGCACGAAAGGGGAAAGTGAACTTTTTCTAGAGGTAAAGCCTCAGTAGGTAGACCAAGAAGGAGATGGGTTAACAACATTAAACACAATTTGAGAGATATGAATTATACATGGAATTATTGAAACATTACTGATGGTCGGGATATATGGAGAACTTATGTCCGACCCGCCATAGTCCAGCACTAAGTTAATTATTATAAGTAAGTTATTGGAGTATCATACTTAAGATCGTAATTACGATTTAAACCAAACACATTTGAATATGCAATCTCAATTAATTTAAGCACATAGAAAATTGGGGCTGGAAGTAAACATCAATAAAACTAGGAGTATGATTACACATAGAAATCCATTATATAATGGAAATGGACAGCTAATTGCAAATTAGGGAAATTTTGAAGAAGTGAGAGAATTCAAATGCCTAAGAAGAGGATTTATATTTTAGGGGAGAAAAAAAGATTACGAGTATTTGAGAATAAATCCCTTGGTAAAATTTTGGACCAAAGAGAGACGGACAGGTGAATGGAGAAGACTGCATAAGAGTGAACTGCATTATCTTTCTGAGAAACCATATGTAATAAGAACAGTTAATTCCCGTAGGCTGCGATGGGCAGGACATGTTGCACCTACAGGGAATGAATGATAGGTGTGGAAATTTCTTGTAGGAAATCGAGAGGGAAAACTCCCAGTAGGTAGACCTAGCACGAGATGGGTGAATAACATGAACCACGATTTGAGGGAGGTAACCTAAATTATGCAGTGGATGAGGGAAAAAATATTAGCTCAGCATAGGGATTTATTTACAACATTTGTCTGTGCGGCCATGAACCTATTGTTTCGATTATTACATAATATATATATATATATATATATATATATATATATATATATGCGTATGGCATCAAGGCTTAATTGTTTTTCTCTAACTTTGTTGAAAATACGGAAAGAGTAACTAACAGAAAGGGTTATCTTGCTTAAAGCAACTCGGAACGAAGTTGTCTGCTTTAGGATGCACTGCGTGCGGTTTGTGCACGGAATTTGTAGTGGACAGAGCGGAAGTAGATCATAATTTTGACGGAATGTCTTCCGTCACTCAATGACAACAATTCCTTCACATTATATGGAGAACCATTTTTAGGCAGACGTCGAGTCTTTTGCTCCCAATAGTCAACATTCTTGACATACTTCGGTTAGTAAAAGGATTTACCTCGGTTCTAGATCTCTACCTACCGTGTCTGTGTTGTCTGATTTATACGACATGGGTTTGATATACATTCTCGGATATATACATTTTTTAAAATATAAAGTCAGGAACAAAGTCCAATCAATCTCTTGAGCATAACTGAATGGTTACTTGATATCACAAGTAGAGAAATTCGTACTAGGGTAGATATTGATCTGAGGAAATTTAGACATTACCGAAGTAAAGAACCAGAGAATAGCACCTAGTAAAGTAAAGTGATCCCACAACAGGCCCGGAGGCCCTTGAGGTAGTAGAAGGTTAAGGCTCCCACTTTTTTCTAGACAATCGGCACTTTGTCAGCCGGGTTGTGAGCCCTGCGTGAAGGCCGCCTTTATCCCCCAGAACAAGCGTCTGGTACTCATTTCCGTTAGAGGCTGAGTCGACCCCAGGGTCATAGTGCCGCCAGAGGGTTTGGGTCAGTTTAAAAATCCTGATCCCAACGGGACTTGAACCCTCGATCCTCCGGCTTGTAGCTCAGTGCCTTAACCACTACGCTACGGCGTGCCCCGAATAGCACCTAGTAGAATATTGAAAATACAGTAGAAGCTCCTTATTCGCGGGGGATATGATCAGCAGATATGCCGCGAATAGAGAGACCGCGAATGTGGAATGGTAATTTGTATGGGTATATAGGGGTTACGCCATAAGGTTAAAGAATAAAACAAAAATTACCAAAATAAAATCAATTAATGAGAGATTTTGAACAATTTCTATTAATTATTACTGTCAAGTTTAGGCAAGGACTTAAAGAACTTAGTCATTTTTTCCTGTTTTGCCGCTTTTAAAAGATCTTCAATTAAGATTGATATTCAGCTGTGAATTCTGCGATAGAATTCCTTATTTTATCTTTGGATTTCCCCTGATTCATTAACATTGAAACAACGTGATATAGACGTAAACGACTCGCCAACGCGTATAAACGATCAAGCATTTCTATTTTTACTTTAAGAGGCAACACTATTTTTTTTTCTCTTCGGTACTAATTTTTCTTTCCTTTTACTCGACATTATAAACTGGGAACAAAGCACAAGAGACACATATTCAATCAAAATTATTGCAACGAATGACATTTGAAACAATAATATACTGACCGTGGCGATGGAGGCATTTATCAAAGTACGTATCGGCACGTAAAATACAACAGATTCTAACAATAAACTTTAGGATTAGTTTTTTGTTTTGATATTTATTTGTACATTTGGTTTGAATCACTATTTGTAAAAACCGCCTTGGCACCTGCCTGCAGTTAAAAAAACTAATAAACTTCTGATGATTAATAAAGGACATTAATCCTTCTAATTATACCGATGGATCTGCGAATGAAGACATTTTTACCGCGAATACAGGAACTGTGTCGCAATTTTTTAACTCGCGAATAAATGAACCGCGAAAAAGGAACTTTTACTGTAGTTAATATTTCGAAAAGATGGAAAGCAAAATTTTACGAATGGGTTGAAATGTTTAAATCCGAAGCTTAGTTGAGGCCGAAAATTGGAAGTGAATCGTATATGTATATACCCCATACTTCGCTTTGGAGAAATGGATGATCTTCTAACGGAAATTTCTTGACCAATTTATTTTACTTATGCTTATTTCTTTACAGATGCCACTGAATGGCATATGGTCAGCACACCGTCTCAATGAGGCATCTATTAGGCAACTAACATATTACCTGGATTGGATTGAGGATTAAATTTTGCTTAGGTGAACTAATTTAGGCTTCAGGTTCTTTAGGAGCCCGAACATTTTCAGACTCGGGTTCCACGGCTTAAAGTTTCTCCTGGAGCAATTGCCTCTTAGACCTTTGATCCTAAAAATACATATAATAGAATACATTTATTTAGCCTGGTGGAGTTAAGGCTATGTGGCCTTCATTTCCACTCACAAGGACAAAAGTGTTATATTTAAACACAAAAAAATGCAATAATAGTGCATACTCAACTATTAATCGTCTGTCAAACTGAACAGTAATGGAAATAATGTCTAATAATACAAAAAAAATTACAATTAAAATTAAACTAATGAAAGAACGTATACAAAAAGGAATAACAACTCGAATACTATACCTAAAATAAATAAAAAACAAAGAAAGTAATAAACTGTAATGAATTAATCTATCGCATGTATAAAGCATTAGGTAAATATGTTGACAAATTGTAATACTCTTTTTGTTAAATAATGAAAAACACATTATTATTAATTAAAAAAATGTATTATTAGCGAGTTGTTTCTGTTAACAAATTCATTTTCAATTTGTTTCTGAAAGATGGTAAAATTTGGCAGTCTCTGGCATAAGGTGGAAGAGAATCCCACGTTCTAGCAAGATAAACTATAAAATATTTCTAGTAATAGGTAGTGTGATGAGGAGGGATATAAATGACAATGCGCTGATGGGATCGGGTATCTAATTTGTGTGTATCAGAAGAGTCTAGTGAAGCGGTGTGATAAATAATAAGGTAATCATGTGTGTAATATTTTATAGAGAAAATATAGGGAATGAACAGTTCTACGATCTTGTAGGCGAAGCCGTCACAATTGTATCGACTCTGGCCGGATTTGAACCTTAGGACCGGAGGCAAGGAACGTAACGATTAGACCACCAAGGCCGACAAATTAATCGTAAAGCACGTGCAATCATTTCATCGAGAAAAAAAAATCGTATGATGCCGAATTTTATATAATTTTATTTAATAAATATGGTCACGTGTCCCATATTTTCAACAATTATACAGAACTTTACCCTTTAAACGTGCTTGGATTAAAGTGGCTCTTGTTTAATTTTGGAAATATTAGTAATAAAGTACGAAGAAAAGTAATATAGGCCCATTGATCTTTTAGGCAATGGTGCTCAGGTCATCTGCCCACCCAGTCCGAAAAAGAAAAAAGTTATGGAACTAAATATAGGTCTTCCCAAAATATGTGCTAACAAATGACCAATTATTGCGTTAACTGAAACTTGTGAATGTGTATAGTCAGATATTTACATTAGTACATCAAACAAATTAGCGAAGGCTGTTTCATCCAGTACTGCCAATTGATAAAATTAAATGCAAATTGTATCCTATAACTGTTAAAAATATGTTTGTAACGACAAATTGCTGATTTTGTTAGCCTTATAATAAAGTAAGTACTCAACTACATATTTCAACTTTTGTATGTTTAACAATGGAATTTGTTCTGTGTCATCAGAAGTTTTATTTTCATTTACATTTTTCCTTTTTATTTTTTATTGTAATTTTTAAATTTATAATTAATCTAGGGAAATTAAGATATATATATTGTGGAAAGCAACGGGAAGCTACCAAACCTACAATTCCCTAGTAAAGCTGCAAAACATAGCATGAAAATGCTATGATTGCAGTGAAAGACCTGCCCTCGGGCAGAAATACTATGGATGGATATATATGACCTTCATTAGGGCAGTACTCTTGTATGGAGCAGAGACTTGTGTAGTTTCCAAACATTATGAGGCATGTATTCACGTAGACTTTCACGGCCGGAGTTGCTATGATGATCTTGAAGAAGATTTTCGGGCTGTAGGCCGTGGTCGTGAGGCATGTAGTTCCCCGACGTTTCGCCAGAGACTGCGTCTGGCATCCTCAAGAGTCTCAAGACAACCCTTGAGGATGCCAGACGCAGTCTCTGGCGAAACGTCGGGGAACTACAAGCCTCATGACCACGGCCTACAGCCCGAAAATCTTCTTCAAGATCATTATGAGGCATGTCTGGGATGTTTTGAACATGATATACTTCTGAAATTTGTGGTAAAATATTAGATGGTGGAAGAAGGACATATTCCCGAGGTTTACCAACTATATGACGAGTCTGATGTTATAACCCATACGCTTCACGTTTAAATGATCGATGCTTTCCCCCAGAAACCAGATTTAAGTTACCGTAAATTACATTGTTTATTTTCGGGCATTCAAAACAAACAAAAAATAACGATACTTGAGATCACAATAAGGGTTAAGGCCGAAACACATTCCTCTAGTATTCATAAATGTTAACAAAAGATTACCCTGCCAAGGGAAGAACAAAATATTGCAAAATATATTTCAGCAGAGTTAAGCGAGTGTATCTGTCTTCTGATTTGAAGACAATTTAACTGCCGGTGAGTCTACCTCGTCTTTTGAGGCGAATGGGTTAAGTGTATGAAGCAAGTAGGCTGAAGTGGATAGACATATCATCCGAATGTAAGACAAGGAAACTGTCAGTCATTGCATGCTGAAATCTACCTTGAAATTTCTCCGCGAGAAACATAGTGGTGGACCAAGGCCGTGTCCAAAAAAACATGCCGCTTTTAACGCTTTTAACTGCAAGGCACTAAAATCTAGCGCTAAATCTCATGTAAACTATAGGGAAGTAATGCAGCTCCTAACTTTATGGATTGGACAACCCTCACAATCTGCCGTCCGCGCCGCACTCGCCTACACAGCTAAGTCTAGCAGGGACGTCCAACTGCTACGCACAACGGGTTGCCATTGCTGGGTACTGGCTTCGATTTATGAGCTTTGCAGTCAAAAGCGACATAATTTTTTTTTATATACGGCCTTGGTACATCACAAATCGTTTCTGAGAGAAATTTCAAGATAGGTTTTGTTATAAAATGGTTGATAGTTCTCTTGCAAGAATGATCCAGCTAGGAAGGTTATATTATCAGATCCTGGAGGAAAGCGCAGTAGATCTACCTCTCCTAAAGCTGTGCTGGGAGGACGGGATTGAGGAGGATGCAGCAAGAGCAGGATTTAGGAACTAACAAACAGTTTCCCCTAAATAGAGAGGAATGACAGAAACTCTTTAATAAGACCAATGCCCATTGTCAGCTGTAGGGTCAAAGAAAAAGAATATGGTCATATAAAATTATATATATGTGTATATATATATATATATATATATATATATACACACACACACACACACACGTGACTTGCACTTGTCCGTTTCCCCATGCTGAACACTTTATACTGGCTGGATTACCGCCGAACTTTGTTATTAACACGTGTGGACGTGAGGCCAGCATCCGGCTGGTAGGCCAAGGGCCTTCATTATCTGTCACACCAAACACTATTTTTTTTCGCCGTAGCCGAGTGGTTAAGGCAAGATGCGTCGGTGCAGACCTACAGGACTTGTGCTGGTTCGAGTCTCCATGGGGGAAGACATTTTCTTATGGAATTTCGTCTAGTATGGGGCTAGTACCCACCCAGCATCGTGAGGCATTTAGGTAGCTACAATAAGTAGCGGCTTCAGGTTGTGAAAACCAGCTATGACTTCCTGGGGGACACGCATGCTGACGACATGTCACCTTTATACTGGCTAGATTATAGTCTATCTATGTTATTAACACATGTGGATGTGAGGCCAGCAGCCGGCTGGTAGGCCAAGGGCCTTCTAGGCCTATCGCGCCATGTAGTCCTATTTATATTATTAAATTATATTTTGGCAATTAGCAATAAAAGCCAAATATATGTAATGCAATATTTTGGTTATAAATCATTCACATAACAATTAAAGATGTAGTTGCTAACTTCCCACTATATCAACCTCAATGGATCTACATGTTGCCAGCCGTTTTTGTTTAGATGGAAAATCAAATTTTCGTTCTTAATACAGAATATGTATATCAGTTGCGGTAAAAGTCCGAAACGGTGTAGGTGTTCTGTAAAATCGTAACCAGTGTGTGAACGGAACAGAGTAACTGATAACCTCATCGTGAAAAAAAAAAAAAAATTAAAAAATGAGTAATGAGATCTAAGTGTTATTAAAGTGTGGAATACAGTGTTGCGTGTTTGTTAGAACTGCCTTAAATTGCATGAAATTTGTAAATTATTGTTGTGGCAAACAACCGAGACGCGTGGCACAGAATGTACCCGTTCCATTGTCAGAAAGTGTAGATATCAATTAGTGTGTCTGGTGTTGCTAGGTTTAACAATAGGGAATCGATGTGAATCGAATGATGACAGTCAAGTAGGGCGTGACATAAGTTTTTATAACGTGGGGAAAAGTACAGAACGATCCGTACCAGTGAATAAACAGCCAAACTAGGATTCTTCATTATAATTTTTTACCAAAATTCCTTGATTGTCTGGTTCAGTCTCGCCGGGCACAATCTTTTTTTTTTCTCTCTCTCTCTCTCTCTCTTTTTTATATAGACGAGTTCCTTACTTGGAAACCGGATTGCATTTGCAACGTCATTGCGGGGAATGATTAGCGAAATCCTGAAACACTGTTGAAATGCAACAGAATTTGTCATATAGAGAAACTTCGGGTAATTTGGACCCCTGTTTTGTTGTTTTCCTTCTTTTAATTAAGGGATTTGAATTTTGTTTACTTACAGTGATTTTCATTAGTGTTGTAACTATGAAATAACATTGTCTTTTTGTTCAAATATGGAAACATCTTCATTATTTATAAACGTTTTTACATTACTAAAAAGGTCCACATTAACATCCATATTCGAATAAAGTGGACCCCAGGGTCCACCTTAGATTTTAGTCTATTTTTTTTAAGTTCATATACTCTATTGATTTATACAGACAGCCACAGACTAATCTGAAAATATTTATGACTGATCATAATTAAGAAGAGTTGATATTTACTTAATGTTTTGAAAAATTATTGTTGATTATAACGTTCACACGTCATTGAACTGCAGAAAGCGACGGTCTTTGGGTTTAGTAAAATTAGAAGGATATTAAATAAATTTAATTAAGTGAATGGTTTTTACAAATAGGATCCTCATTGATAAAATACACGTATTCGTGTAAAGTGGGCCCAGATCCTTGTGGAGGGTCCACATTAACCGAATTTCTTTGTTATGTTCAATTATCTTATACAGCCACCATGTCACAAAATATCAAACTAAACCCGTCAGTATATTAAAACAGCATCTACATAATATAATGTATTTAGGAGATTTTTCAACAGTTGTAATTTTCAATAGCAGAAATTAAGAATTGATTCTTAGCTTGAAAAACTTTTAAAGTGGCCATTTTCATAAATATCACTAATAAACCCTTTCCGCACAAAGAATAAACTGGCCTTGACCCCGCCGAGGTTGACGAGGGAAAATATTTTCTGTTCGAGGGCAGCACCAATTAAAGAAGATATTAACAGGGTCCATATTACCCGAAGTTTCCTATACCTACATTTCGCAATTGGGACACATTCTGCAAAAAGAACCCAATCCTCAAATTTGAAATATATGAGTTATTGCTATATTATCGTACCTCAAGTACCGCTCAATGTCCTAATCCGCCTTTCGCATTATTCTCCCATCCATGAACCAAGTTAGAAAACACAGAATGTGCACATTTATCTTCCTGCATAAAGAGCCAAAAAAACGAAAATGTGTAAAATCTCGTAAAAAATGTTTGTGTTACTACCTTTCTCTCCCGGTTATTTCTACTTGATAAAATATTTTTTAATCTTTCAAGATTGTAATTATTATAAGAATTGATCTCTTTTGTGATATATTTCGATAAAAAATCTCCATAAACGTCAGATCATGCGTGTGCAATCTAAATCGTTCTGTTAATGACTTAACATGATTAATAGCCAGAAGTCACGCAATTTTTTTAGTTAATTTTACGTAACAAGAATTTAAGCATTTTTTACTTTAACTTGTTATTTCTAATAGCAGTTTATTCGATAATTTGGATTTGCTACATTTTTGTACAAACTTCCTTACGATTTTTTTTAACAAGTCCTCTAATGTTTACGAGAGGTTGTGTTGTCTCGGAGGAGTCCCTAATATTGAGCTGATCCCTCATTCGTGGAGGTCCTCCATGTCCTTGTGTGGTCAAAAAAGGTGTGTGTGATCCATAGATAAAGTACCTTTCCCGACAGGTCTTGCCATTCTGATGGCGTGTGGCACGTAGAAGTGCAGGGCTGCATTTATTTCATTAGGTACAGAAATGTTTATATATTTTGCTTTGTATTCATTAATTATTATCTCAATCATGGATTCTTCTGTAAGAATTATCTCCAACTCTAGGATCGATGTTAAATTTCGGGCTGTAAGAGCATCATCATCTGTATAAGCACAGGCTTGTTTATTTTATACACTGTATGTCCTTGTAAGTGTAATTTTCCTATTACATTTTGACCAATTTAAATAAAACTGCTCAAAAGGAGTTGCCTTGTCTTACTCCGGTGGAGACTCCAAAGAATTTGCTTGAATTATTTCCTATCTAGTCTTAGGCTATTCGGATAAGTCTAACAACTTTAGTTGGGATTCCATAAGAAACCAATATATTAAAAAAGTGCAGATCTCTCAATACTATCATAAGCTTGATTGAAGTCTACGAATAAAATAAGCAGTTCTGTTTGATGTTATAATTTTTCATCCGTTGACTCATAACAAATATTTGATCTGTGGTATATCCATTTTGTCGAAATCCACATTGATAATCTTTTATAATCTCTTCTGTACTGGCCCATGCATAAGTAAAATATAAGAAGATATTTTATAGGTAACATTATGTAGGCCTAATGAAATTCCTCTAATATTAACGCAATTAAATTTGTCACCTTTTTAAAGAAATTGGGCATAAATTTCAGTATCGCAGATAGCATTAATATTGGTTTATATTTTATTTTTTAACAATCGTCCACTTTTTTGGAATTTCAGCAGGTAGGTTTTCAGGTTCTGGTTCTATATTATTTTCTCGTTTTCAGAATGACTTCTTTTTTTCTTGTATTGTCGATTTTCGATATTTTGTTCTACAGTTAGGTTTCTCGTGCATTCTTTATAAGTTCCTGTTGTTGGTTGAATAAATCATTACAATATTCTGTTAACCTATACGTAATCTAATATTTTTCTCAAACCACTTTACCATAAGTATCCTTGCATATTCCAATTCTTGGCTTAAATCCTTCTGTCATTTTCTTTACAGCTGAGATTTTTTAATTGTCATTAGATTGTTTTGTTGCCAACTCTTCTACTTTCTTCATATTTATTATATATTTGCCTAGTATTTTTCTGAAGAATACAGTATCCGGTTATTATTCTTTTTTTTTCAAAGCCTTATAACATTCATTATTAAACCATTATCGATTTTCGCGTGACCTCTTATATTGTTTCTTTTGCAGTTTCTGGAAGGCTTTTTATCATGTTTCTTTGTCCTTCTACTGACATACCTTCTTTAATTGTTTTTCTGTAGTATTACTTTACATGCTACATGGAGGAACAAAAAAGGAAGATGTGGAAGAAAATGATGAAAACGTAGAAGAAGATGAAGACATAGTTATTGTAAGCAGTGATAGCAACGCGGGGTAGACGCAGAAGATAAAATGGGAAAACAGTTAAAATTTACGGATTGAGAATATAAATAAGACTGAAGAATACTTAATGAAATTCTGTAAAAATAAATATAAAATAAATATATATATATGCAGAAGCCCTTTCAAAAATCAGCTATCCCTGATAGCTTATAGGCTATTATAGATGATATATATCGAAATAACTTTCAAAAGAAAATAAATAATACAGTAACAATAATAATAATAATAATAATAATAATAATAATAAGAGTACGGACTTCAATTCACCCCTTATGCTGCTGCTAGGTGAAACCTATATTCGTTTGAAGAAGATAAGAGGGACGCAGATGGCCATTAAACCATGCCGCAATATTCCCCAACTCTAAGTACGGTGGAACCAAGTTCATTTGATTAAGTTATGTTGGTAATGATCCAACGCATGCCGTCTTCTACAAACCTAACCATAATCTGCACAATCAATGTCTGCATTAGTTCGTAATTTTAAAAAGTTTTAATTTCAATTTGGTCTCTCATCGTGATTGAGTGATCTTACTGTCGAACTGTGGAATGTACTGTTTTAAAACCCCATGGAGGAAGAAATTTTATCCTGGAATTTCGGCCAGTATCGGACTGGTGTTCGAGGAATATGGGTAATTACAATAAGTAGCGGTTTCAGGTGAGAAAACGAACTATAACGGCCGGCGGATTCGACATTTTGACCACATGTCACCCCTACACTATCAGAAGAACAGTGTATTAGAGTCAGTCATTCAGCAAACCTTCCTATAATAGTCACTATGCGTCCTCGTGCTAAAAGAGCGTAAGTATAAACAAACAAAGAGTGTTTGAACGAGAATGAGTGATCGGCCTGAGCGAATTTGGATTTTCGTATCGCGATATTGCTGCTTGTATGTGACATTAGCGACTATAGTGATGTGTGTGTGGAATCGGTGGACCGAAGAGCATCGGTCACACAAAAACCCCGGCATTGGGTCACAATACAGGGTAAACGATAATTACACCAACAGACATCAGGGACTGATTCCTGACTGAAAATGAAGAAAAAAAGTCCTATAAGCATGTGTCCGGAAATGAATGATGTGCGTGAAACGGAAACAAATCGTCCCGGCACACGGTATATAGCATAATCTCATCCACGTCACAACAGATGTTCTAAGTGGCCTCCATGGGATGCAATGCACGTGTTCACGCGTCCTATCATGGATTGCCTCACTCTTTCGCATGTTCCGGCCTCTCTCCGATTAGCGTCACAGGCGACGTGGACACGCTGTTGAAGGGTATGAACATCAGGAACTGGTTCAGCATACACAACACTTTTCAGATGCCCCCAGAGGTAAAAATCCAGGGGGTTCATGTCCAGTGATGTAGCAGGCCATGCAACATTGCTGATAGGCTAATGCCATTCGTCAGTGCCATCTACCGTGGCAACGATGCATTTATGGACACTTATTCATAGGACATTTTTTCCTCCATTTCCAATCAGGAATTAGTCTCTGCAGTTAGTCGGTGTAATTAAAATTAAACCTGTATGTGAGGACACCACAAGATGACAGACATCTTGTCCGTGTGATTGTGACGGATCGTTCAGCTTCATCACAAGTGTTAGCACAACAGTGGATCACTATAATAAATGTGGCATTGTCTACTTCCACTCATCGACGGCGTCTGCCTCGCAGAGGGATGATTGTTCGCACTCGTTTGAGGCAGATTTCCCTGACCATAGATCTATATTTCAGGCTACAATGTCCTCGTGAAAAACATAGAATAGCATGAAGATTGGCAAAACATTATGTTTTTTGACGAAACCCGTTTCAACTTGGACTCCAAGGATAGTCATATACGGCGCATGAGACGATATCGTGGTGAGCGGTCTCATCCAGACTGCATATCCGGCTTCATACTGGCCGAAAGCCAGGCGTGATGTTGTGGGGCATCATTCGGTATAATTCACAAACTCGCCTGCTACGTTCGAGAGTAAGCTGAACAGCAGCCTCTACATCGGGGATTTGTAGAGGCAGAAGTCATACCCTTCTTTTAGCGAACTCTTGACTCTATATTTCGGCAAGACAAAGCTCGAGCACATGCTGCAATGAACTGTGGTCATGTATAAAAACAGCGTTGGAGGTCATTCTCCAGGAAGAAATCCGAGGTCTCTTCGATTCACTGATACGACGTATATATAGCAACTATGATTGCCGCTCCAGCAGGTTTCATAAAATGCTGATGTATTCATATATATTCAAGTGTATTAGTCTGAAACTTTAATTATTTGTGTACATCAATATTAGTGGAGTAAAAGCTCCTTATTCACGTTGTCATCATTCGGGGGATAAAAATTGCGACACATTTCCTGTATTCGATATCAAAAAATATTTATTCGTGGATCCAGTCTGTATACTAGGATTAGTATCCCTTATTAACGCATCGGCAAAAATTTTTTACTGCAGGAACTTGCCAAGGCAGCTTTTACAAGGAGCAATTCAAACCAAATGGACAAATTAATATCAAAGTAAAACAATCCTTAGGCCCTATTGTCACTAGCCTAAAGTTCGTCGTTAAAAGAAACCGCCGCCGTAATTCACGTGCCGCTATGCCCGTTGATAAATGCCGCCTTCGCCACGTTCGGTGTTTTATTGTTTCAAATTGTCATTCGTTGCAATAATTTTGGTTGAATAACACATGTCTCTTTTGCTTTGTTGCCAATGTATAATGTCGAGTAAAAGAAAAGAAAATTAGTTCGGAGGCGGAAGTTGCCGTTAAAAGTAAAAATGTAAATGCTTGGCCGTTTACCCGTTGGCGAGTCGTTTGCGTCTCTATCACGCTGTTCCAATGTTAATGAATAAATTCTACGATTCATCAAGAAATTCGAAGACAAAATAAGGAATTCTATCGCTGAATTCACAGCTAAATACACTGGTGAACATGATTTTTGTCTCATGAGTAGCTACCAATAGTTGTACTTAATGCAGTTTTTTATCGTGTTTTCAAATGTGTATTCGTTATTTCTCCATCACACAGTTTTTTTTATTTCAATTTCAATTAATAGATTTAAAAAATAGTTTTTAATAAACGTTTTTTCGTCGATTAATAATCTTGCCGCTGTGAGCGATGAGTACGGGGAACACTTTCATCAGGAGATTTCAGCTATGGAAAAGAGATATCAAGGCAAATGGAATCCTAATATTCTGGCCGATTATTGTTGGACCATCAAGAGGGATTCTCCACAGGCGAAATATAGCAGAAAATCGTAATTTCTTACTTTCTAGGTGAGTCCGAATGTTCGAATACTGTCTAGTTACGAAATGTAGAAAGTATTGAAGTGTTTCAAAATACAAAAACCTGTCTCTCGGAAACCTTGCGCGATGGAGAAAAACCGATATCATATATGAATTCAGGAGAAAAAATCTATCAGAATCACATATTTTACTTTCTGAGACAAAAATAAGTTTTGTTGCTCAGTGATACCAATCTGAATTGAAAGACCTTATAAAAGCAACAAAACTGAAAAAAAAAACTAAGTTCTTTAAGCCCTTGCCTAAGCCTAACAGTAATAATTAGTACAAATTGTTCAAAATCTCTCATTAATTAATTTTATTTTGTTAACTTTTTTATTTCGGAACCTTGGAACGTATCCCTATGTACCCATACAAATTACCATGCTATATTCGCTGTTTCTGTATTCGCGGCATACTTACGGAACATATCCCCCGCGAATAATTAAATTATATCGAGTTCTCATGATTCCTTGATGCTTTTGCAATTTTCATAGACAACCTATTATTAATAATATATAATTTATTTGGAAGAAGATTCTTTAGACAGGAACCTCTGGCGACAAATCACTTTTTGGTTGAAGGAGAAACACTGTATTGTGTAATATTCCTAAATAAAAAAATAATTAATTTGTAAGAGTGCACGGCCCCTGTTGATCCCTTTATAAATATTGTGGATCTCACGTGATTTGCGGAACACATATTGAGAATATTCACTTTAACATACAATTATTTTGTGTGTTAGGCCTAAAATATATCAGTTGCGTAATAGTTGTGTATATATATATGCAGTTCTTCATTGTTATAGTGAATATATGTAGGCGTGATGTAGGCCCAATACCCCCTGCCTGTAACACAATTAAATTTACTTGATTAAATTCCATTGATTGATCCATCTGTTATTTTGAATGAATGGTTTTGGTGAATAGTGGTAGGTGGTCACCCCTGCCAGCAGCTGATTTTAGTGGCGACAATGGAGTACGTGCGCGTTCCATGTGCCGACATAAATGCGATTCTCTATGTCCGCCCCGATTCAAACATTACATCGATTTTACTAGCCACTTAACATTATGTCTAAGTATTCATTAAGGCGATTTTAATCCGTAATTTACACGAAATACATTATTCCAACCAAGCTAGAAAAAAAAATCAGGTCACCATGATAAGTTAGGAATATGTTTTATGGTAGTGCGTACTTTATTAATTACGAAACCAAGGTCACATATAATGTACGCAATATGTGGATCTAATAGAGTAGGCATAATGTGAATCTAGAATACAAAGACTAAGTAATTTGTTTAAGAAAACTAAATTATCGAAATATATTACAATGGTTACATAATTACATGTACTTAAAAATGGTGTTATGTTGGGGCAAACTTTTTTTTTGTTACGGAGATGAATAATATATAAACTATATAAGCCTATTCAGAGAGAGAGAGAGAGAGAGAGAGAGAGGAGAGAGAGAGAGAGAGAGAGAGAGAGAGAGAGAGAGAGCTTTTATTTATACGGTATTTAAATAATTTTGAAATATACGTCATACTTTCTGGGGGCACGCCGTAGCGTAGTGGTTAAGGCACTGCGCTACAAGCCGGAAGGTCGAGGGTTCGAGTCCCGGTGGGGTCAGGATTTTTAAACTGACCCAAACCTTCTGGCGGCACTATGGCCCTGGGGTCGACTCAGCCTCTAACTGAAATGAGTACCAGACGCTTGTTCTGGGGTAAAGGCGGCCGTCACGCAGGGCTGACAACCCGGCTGACATCAAGTGCCGATTGTCAAGAAAAAGTGGGAGCCTTAACCTCCTACTACCCCAAGGGCCTCCTGAGGCCTGTAGTGGGAACACTTTACCTTTACTTTTACATCATACTTTCCTGCATGCTTTACTTTTGTAGTCTTTATTTCTACTTTTTTGTATTTTTGTTATCTGTTGTTTTTATTCTGTATTCATTTAAGCACAATTAAATATAATTTTGATTATTATTGTGTTATGAAAGTAACTGAGATAACTCATATGTTCTTCTACAGCGTTGAAAAAAGCAACAGATTAACTGCTAATTTGAAGCCCAGTTTCAGGCCAGAGCTTGCTATTGACAGATTATTCATTTGATCCATGATTAATGAATGTGGGGGCAATGTTAAAAAAACTGAGATGCGTTTTTGTCTTTATATGAACTTTGTACGTGTAGGAAACTTGTGTTGTCAGATCCGTGACCTCTTGTGGATTAAGAAACGCTAAAAAAGTTAATCTGATATTTATTCAGTCTGTTTAAATCTGATATTTGTATTTATTTGATTGTAAAAGTTACATTGTTTCAATATATTATATAACTAACTAACTCACTGGCTCTATTGAACCCGTAGATACATGGCCGCACGAACATAGACTCTCCATACATCGCTATCTTGTGCTAAAATTTTCCAATCATCTCCTATATAACCTACTTCCCTCAAATCATGGATCATGTATTTCTCCCACCTCATTCTTGGTCTACCAACTGGGCGTTTTCCCTCTGGTTTTCCTACAAGAAGCTTCCATTCACCTCTTTCATCACCCATACGTTCCACATGTTCTCGCCATCGGAGTCTTCGAGACTTAACTGGCTTCGTATACATATCATGTAGCTCATTATTATGTAGTTTTGTCCATTCACCTGTCTGTTCGTCTCTTTTTGGCCCAAAAATGTTCCTAAGAACTTTATTCTGAAATACTCGTAATCTTCTTTTGTCCCTTAAAGTATGAGTCCATGTTTCGCACCCATATAATATAACTGGGAGAATAACTGTTTCATATATTTTCAGTTTAAAGTTTTTTCAAAGAAATGTATATATATATTTATTTATTTATTTATTTATTTAGCCAATATGTAATTTTCACTATGAGCTTGTCGTTGGGTTGCGGAGAACTACTCTGGCCTATATCATTACTTTCATGAACTGAAGTTCAACGTAATACACTTATCCTTAGCTTGAACAAAACTAGTAAAATGGTAATTTCCCTTTTTTTTTTTAATATCTGTGGATAAACGTAACTTTTTATATATATTGTGTGTGTTTGCGAAGAATTATAATTTATATCATTTGTAGAGTTATTTTAGTTTATTTTTTCACGTAGGTAAAAGTATAGAAATATATACTTTATTTGGAATGAAATAGACTTTTGTGCTTCCCGGTAGATTCGTCAAGAACAAGTTTCGAAATTTTTCTTCTCCAAAAGTGTAATTTGTTGCCATCTTTTCGAATGATGTAAACCATTCAGAAATGACAATAGTGTAGAAGTAACTACTAAAGCAATATGGTTGTGCTGATTTAAAACTTGTAGCGTTGTTTCGTGGAATTCACTTAGACTGTGTACAGTACAAAGTAAGTATAGATAGTAAAAGGAATCCAGTTAAAGACGTCTTAATGTCTCTGTATAAACGATTTCCGCAAACCAGCGTGTTTGTTACCGCTAGGCGTACGGGCTAATCACTGGCGCTTGTTACATTTGTTACAGTAAAAGTTCTACAATTATTTTTAAGGGTTATATTCGATACTAAATAATCTGGAATAAAGATATACCCACCAAGAATAAAATGGCAATGTATAAAACTTATTTCAAACCAGTTCTAACATATGAAGCCCGGACTTGGGGATATACGAGTACAAAGGACTTGGGCAGAATCCAAGCTGCAGAAATTAATTTTTTACGTGACATGATACATAAAAAAAGGAGAGATCGAAATAAGGAATGACAAAATCAAGGAGGCACTAAGTGTAGAAAAATTAACAACAGACATAGAAAAAGGGACACTAAAATGATTTTGATATTTAAAAAGAATGGAAAAGGAAAAACTACCACAAAGGCTGTTAAATATCAAGATATAAGGAAAACGACCACGAGAAAGATGGATTAACCAAGTGAAGAAAAGTCTACAAGAGAGAGATCAGGGATGATTGGAGAGCTTATGTCCGCGCGGCCATGAACTTACGGGTTCGATAGTGCCAGTGAGTAAGTAAGTAAGAGAGAGATACGACTGGGAAGATAGAACTAAAAAGAAGCAAAGCATGGGAAGATAGACACGGCTGGAGGCATATTTGGGATCGATCTTCCGAAAGGAGGACATGATAAGAGGATGATGATGACAATGAAGATGACTTGAAATCTATTCCATTTGTTGTAACGCACTTGACATTTTACCCCTGATTTTAAGCCCTCTTCATAAATTGTATTAGATCTGGGATGCGTGCTGACAACAATTGTTTTTGTTATTCGTCTTCCGAACACTCGGATGTACGCACACGCTTACTCTCGTGATAACCAGCTCATTTTTGGTTAGGACCGCCTTCCCTGAATCTCCGAAAGTCCTTAACCGGTTGTCTTATTGAAGTTTTTACAACACGACTTCTAATTTTTATGAGAACGAAAATTTTAAAAAGAAACATTGAACCCCGCAATAAGACAATAAATGTAACATGTGTTAATGAAAAACTTTTTTTTAATAAATGAAGCGCGAGTGACAAATTTCGGTATATGCAATCAAATGTTTCTATTATCGCAGACGCAAATTAAAAAATATATAGTTTAATTAAGGGGGGAAAATAAAGAGAATAACACTTTTGCTTTTCGTTTGAAGGAATGCATTTAATCATGTCGTACTAAATGGACCGGTTGTGCCGTTTAGGTATACGCGTGGCTGCAATGACTGGGATCCCAGCTTCTTTTCCTGGCAATTATACAGGGATATTGGTGTTGAGCCATACCAGGATATTTCGGATTTTCTCCCATCAACACTCTTCATTCTTCCTACCTCCTCTTCATGTCATTTCTTATTTATTCATTTCATATCACTATTCACCTCGTTTCATGTTAGGAAAAATAGTTTGGTTGGCACCCACAGGCGTACAAAATATGTGATTTCGGGAATCTAGTAAGGCCCACCAGGGTGCTGGCCCATGTCTCCGAGCCTGAACAATAAAAAGGACAGAACGGACCAACGGGAGTGTTACGGGCCCAACCCAAAAATGACTAAGAGTCATGATAGAAGAAGACCCGGAAGACGTCTTACAACTCGCACAACACCTCATTCCATTCTACTGGGATAGAGCAAGTAGATCTTTCAGGTCGCGGTGCTCAGGACAGTATGCCTGCACAGTCCGAATAAAGAACTAAAAGAAGGAATTAAATTTTTACTGATGTCACATATATTTGTTTTCCACAAATTATCAATTCGCAAATTAACTATTGTACAGTAATGTTATCAGTATGGGTGCGATCTGTATCTAAATTTAACATAGACCTTGAATTGAATTTTTAGGCCTACAATTGTTAAAATTTTACTGGTGCAGAAAGTGACTTACACCGCTGTAACTTTAACCACTTAAAATGTGTTGTGTATAATTAGTCAGCGTTGTGAATCAACCGGCTATACGCCATTACGTAAATTTCGAGAAAAATACGTTTAAAGTTTAAGTCAATCTTCTCTAATTATTGTAGCGCCAAACTAACAATACTAAATACTGCTAGTTATTTTCTTTGTTTGACAGTTATGCATCAACAAATCTAAGAGCGGGAGTATTTGTCGCTTAGCTGCATTATGCAAATTTAATGCATCAACAAATCTAAGAGCGGGAGCATTTGTCGCTTAGCTGCATGATGCAAATTTAGATTAGCACTTATGAAGATCTGGTTTCATGGCCGTGTGTTGCAAAACATAGAATATCTGATAAGACTGATGTCGTTACATTCTTCTTTACTAATAAGGCTATATTTAAAGATTTGGCGCTAAAAGTGTACTCCACTTACTTCATAAGTCAGTGCAACAAATGGCATAAAAATATAAATTAAAAAGGCATGACGCTTAGCCGGTTGATGCATAACATAGTCCAATTGTAAAAATGTGTACCTTAAATGTATTAAAATATATGGATATATGAAATATGCCGTTATAAATTCCAAGAATTCAATTCTTCCAGCTTATATATTTCCCTTATAATTATGGCAACTTTAGTGATAAGCGCTTTTATCAAGACATTTCAAACGTGGAAAGACGTGAAGTACAGTAAAATATCAGTAATTTATAAGTGAAATTTGTGATTTAATTGATGCATAGTGTAAAATAAATGCAAGAAATATTAGCCCCGATTTTCTAAACCCTGGTTTCGTCCTTATTGTCATTGTATAGAACATTATTTCATATTAACGTTTATTTTTATTTTTGTCAAAAACCTCGAACAAATTATGTTTACTTCTTTTGGTACTATTATAAAAAAACAACAATTGAAAAATCATTTGAAATATTAAACATTTTTGTATAGTAAAGTAAAACTATTAATAATAATTTTACTAATATTCCGTATAGGGTCCAGCCTCTAAAAAAAATAAATAAATTCATGTGGAGTAAGGCCTTATTCCCCCAATGTAATCGATGTCATTGGTAGCTGATTGTTTCATTTAATTCTATACCGCATTCTCCATGCTTTTTCTCTCTCCATAGTAACGTTATTATTTTTTTTACCTGTACGAGTATATAAACGGTATAATATTACTAATATAACTGGGAGAAAAGTTCACAATTTGCAGCGGCTTTAACCCAAGATCTCCAGTTTACGCACTAGGATCCTACAATTTACTTAGGCATCCTCCCGGAACAAGATTTAAATTTCGCTTTCCGCCTAAATAACTCAACGGTAGAGTGATAGTGCCTAAAGCTGGAGATCTTGGAATGGAATCCCGGCTCAAGTGCAGATTGTTCTCTTTATATATGTTAATAATGACCTATCAACAAAATATAATTTTGTTAAAACTGCATTATATAAAATTATTCTAACACAATTCTGGTCTCCAGGCCTGTAGCCTGGAAAGCTATCCAGGACGCCGCGGCGCGCCTGGTAGTAACGGATTTCAGCGATATAACAGGACAATAATAATATATGTCTTGAATTTAAGGTAACGCAAGTGGAAGAGTAAGCGGTAAATAAGAGGTAACCGCTTTTCTTTGGTTATGTTAAGGCCATACATATTTGTTTTCATTTAGTTTGTCACCATAACTAATTGCAGATGCATACAGAACAGAGCTAAATTCTGAAGAGATAAGGTATAATAATGCGTTAATGAGAGCAGTTGCTATCTTCGTTGTTTACCACAATAGAAGAATTTTAGGGTAACATATAGAATCAATAAAAACATGCTGGATACACGTTAGATGTCATCGTTTTATTATTAATTGCATTAGTTTTTCACACATGAGAAATCAAGCGCCTATGTGAGACACTATCATAGATAAAGTCACTATAATGAATTGCTATGATTGTGTGGGCTTTGGATAAATCTCACTTGATATACTACTATTGACAGTTAAACATTATTCTAATAATATATTATGCATTTCTTTGTTTTTGCAGAAATTGCAAACAATAGGAGAAGACTTTTGTGGTCTTGATGTTAACACACCTCTGGGCGGAGAGTTGGCTATCGCTGCAGTTCCTGTCCTGGTATTCGGCTCACATCTCACGGCTGTAGCCGCCACTTCCACGGGAGATTATACCGTCGTATTCCTGGGTACAGCAAATGGCCATCTCAAGAAGGTAAGTGCATTTATCACTCTTGCTTAAAACCTAGCAATTCCAGGATCAGAATATCTCATTCGTCACTTTCATGGTAGTTACTGTTTAAGAAATATATCAGGTGGGCCCATTTAGTTACTCACGTACGGAATTTTCTTTCTGAGTCCGACGGGTAGCTTCGGGTAATCTCTGAATGGTAATTACCAATGTTTTCGAGTTTTCGTTTCATATATCTACATTGCTTTGGCTCCAAAATTTATTGATATTTTCGTGAGCTATTGACCTCATTAAATACTTATTTTACTTATATTTTAGTGTGATTAATATTGACTATTAACATTCATTTAATTCCTAATAAAAAATGGATATTTGCCAAACAAGTATTCAAGCATTCATTTTTAATATAGTTATTGTATTATTTTATTTATATTTTATAAGTCGTAATTCACGAGTATGTTATTTTTATAGAATAAGTTTTTTTTTTCGCTTAATATATGTTTCACAAAATTGTTTGTTAATGTATTGTAAGTAAAAATAAACTTTACGCTAATAAATATTTACTTTGAAGTTAATTTTAACTATAAAAGCTTGGGATTGCTAGGTTATATATATAGTCAAATATAAGGAAGTAGGAAACTGATATTAAGGAAAATTTCGAATTATATACGTATATAATACCGGTATATATTTTTTTATAATTTTCAATTAATTTAAATCTTACTTAATCTGGACATCAAATAATTAAATAAAATTCGAAAACTGGCTAATCAAATGTTTTTATATACCGGTAATCCAACATAATCTGGTCAGCAAATACATAGATAATAGGCCTATTTGAGAAGTGCCTAACCACTGGTTTATATAATGCTTTAATATATGTGTAATATGATTCATATATTTCCCTTAAAATCGCCAAGAACGATTACTTTTCAATCCAAACTTTAAAGCCAAATAGTTTATTAATTTTAGGATTTTGGTAGGAAAGTCTATTATTACCATGTACAGTACTGAAATTAAATGAATCTCATTTCTCTTTGTAATTTGTTTGTTTCTGTGTGTACTGAATAATCTAGGTATAATTGGATACCAGAAGTTTGATACAGTAATTCTACTTTTCATTAGTTTTTTATATTATTTTAAATGTGTAATATTGTAAGGGTTAGGGCATTATGTCTAGGAGTTCAGCTGGACGGGTTCTGTAGCTCGAATGAGTGACAGTTGAATTGTATTTTAAATGATTACTGAGTAACTCTTGAGGATAAATTCATTAAAAAGGCATGGGTGTAAGAAGGAGGTAGATAACATTCAGATGCATACAAGATACTTGAACCGGATTCAGTAGGAGGAGATTAGAGTCCAATGGAGGATCTTAATGAATGCGACATTAAACCTAATTGCTACATATATCATACAGTCAGTTAGTTAGGTAGTTAGAATGTTAATTATACATTCAGTGCTTTGATAATACGTAAATATTACGTTGACATGCATTCGATGTGAATTTGGAATAATCTTTAGTTTAACAAATGCATTTTGGTATAGGAAACATTCCAGTTTTTAAAAAGGGTTTTATTGATTACGAATAGGATGGCGTATGAAAAAATAATTATTTTAATGTGGTGTTATGTCTTAGGGAGTCATTGCTCATGGTTACTTTGAATTGAAACTTTGAAAGCCTTAGTATATTAACATTCAGGCTGCTTCCCAGTATCATGTTTAACATGTGAATGACACTATCGCAAATTATGATGTTTCTTGAGTGTACTCCGTTGTTATGTCGTCTCATATAATAAGTGCAATACCTAGTATGGCATATGATGTAATAGATATTAAAATAATATTATGCACAAATGATCAAGAAGAGCTTGGTTCCTAAACAGATGGAACTTCATCTGAAGCAGTGAACCACGATCGGAAAAATAACTGCGTATTAATACGTACTGATAGTAATTTGCAGTCACACAATCATCTGCCCACATCGAAACTTCAGTAAAGATTGGATTAAGCACTGCAAGAAAATGGCACTGCTGTTTTACATCTAGTCATAAGTGTTTTCTATTGTTCTCCTAGTTGATAAAAATAAAAGAATAGTTTGTAACCTAATTGTTTCCTGGAACTGAGATTTTCATTTTTTTGGGGAGAATAATATACGGATAAAATATTGTAGGTGTGAATAAAATGTGTAAGTTATATACCTACACTCCATCCTGGATGTGCGAGTAAACAGATCGTGCGACTTTAAATTGTCCGTCGCCGTGGCGTAGTAGGGTAGAGTTCCTACCTTGCACCCCGGCATCCCGGGTTCGATTCCCGGCGAGTCTGGGTGTATATCTTGTCTTTTTGTGTTTGTATGTGTGAATATGGTAAAACGGTTAACAAATGTAAAAAATAAAGAAGGAAACAAAAAAGAAAAAATAGAAGAACAGTGTAAAATGGAAAGAAAACGAGAAAGATAGTTAAAAAAACTGATTGTAGCTACCCCATTGCTATAAAAGTAGGGAGTACGTTAAGCTTGATTAACGGTAGCTTGCTTTGTCCTTCTGGGAGTTGTGTTTCCGGTTTTGTAATAGATTAATAAATAAATATTCACCTTTTTTTACTTAACGACAGAGTATATATAAGTACCAATTTTTTGTATTGAATTCTCTACTAAAATTCGAGACAGTGTACATAATTAATGAAGTAAGTTTGCTAGCTTGTAAACAACGCTTTTTGCTTCTGTTTACATCTATTCCCAATACAACAAATCCACTATATATCTGGAATCCACTATAAGGCTTTTAAGATGTCAGAACGGTAGGTGACATTACGGAACTTTGCCCACTAGTGAAGTAAATTGATATATAATAAATGAGGGTACTTCCGAAAGTTTATTCACAAATAATCAAAAGTTTTGTGTTACGATTTAGTACCTTATGTAATTGCTGCAATGCGCAGTACCGGTACTTTTAAAGTATTGTTAAATATTACTGGTTACAATAAATTTGAACGCTGGTATAGGACCTTATTTCTGCATGAGGAAGTTATTTTTCTCTTCAGAATTTGTTATAAGGTCTTTCCATGGAAAATTAATAAAATGTAAATAGAGTTATATTGTGCAGGCTAGGTGTTGATTAACGCCGCAGTCTCATGGTTAACAAGGTTCGTGTCATCTCCTACTGACAAGTGATTTGCGAACGTCACTGAAATAATTAACGTGTCAAAAATGTGGTGTAATGAAGAGCGAAGGACGAACAGACTTTTAATCAAGGTTAAAGATAGCTGACGCATCGGCCTGATTTTCTGCAAGTATTCATCGCATAATTAATTTAATATCGCAAAATAGGTCAACGATGTTGTGTAGCTAATATTATTGTTACATATTTTCGGAGCATTATCGGTACTAATATCATTCATTCATTCATTTGAAATTGATTGACATGAGGAAGGATAAATGTTCTTATTTCATTGTAGTGTGTGATATACCATAAAGTAAATTTATTTAGAGCGACGTGTGAAAACTTGTACTTTACTCTTAGTATATTTCTGTAGGACTATAGCTGGCCGAAGGAAAAGCTTTCTCCAAATTTTGGTTCGTGACTGAACAGTTTACTTTCTTAACTGTAATATAAATTCACCGTTAATATCGCCTCACTATGATGGTTGTCCAGCGGCTCGCTTTGTTTCCCCGCAGCTGTTAGAAATAAATACAAAGATGCTGACTACCGACACAATAATAATTCCGCATGACTATTTAACTCATGCCTCAAATAGGAGTCAATGACCAATCACGTTTCAATGATTTCTGTTTCACAACCAATCACAGTCGTGTATCACCAAATATTTATCAATATTAAATTTACCATATTAAAGAAAGCTCCTCCTTTTTAATATTCTGAACAGGTCTGACCATTATTTTGCAGTGACAGACTCTGTAAGAAATACTGCTACCAGATTGTATATATAGTGCATGGATGTCAACACATAGCGCTTGCAGGAGTTAATATAAAATCATTTGTAGCAATTGATTATACCAACAAAAAAGAAACCACTAATTGCACTTTCTTAAATGTATTTTTTCCCAGGTAATAATCCAGAAAAATATAATTGTCATATTTACATCATACGACATCAGAAATGGATTAATATACAGTTTGATGTGTTTCATTTTTTCTCCACTAGAGAGCATTCTTACAATATTGCGTTCCTTTGGCAATAAATAATATGATCTGGTTTCAGTGATAAACAAAAGAAGCAGATGAAGCGTACCAACCATTTCTCATTTATTTTTAAACATCGCCGTTTACATTAAATATATAAATATTTTAAAATAACTACAGTTAAATAATGATTTGTGAGTAAACAGCTTAATTTTATTCGTTAAATAGTCCTAACAAATATCACTCTTGATTTCTCGTTAAATAGTCCTAACAAATATCACTCTTGATTTCTCGTTAAATAGTCCTAACAAATATCACTCTTGATTTCCAAATTCTCATAAGTAATGCCACGAGTGATTTCCAAATTATCGATAAATTCACGACTCACGAAGTGAGGAGTGAATTTATCTAGAGAATTTGGAAATCAAGAGTGGCATTTGTCAGGACTATTTAACGAATAAAATTAAGCTGTTTACTCACAAATCATTATTTAACTATAGTTATTTTAAAATATTTATATATTTAATGTAAACGGCGATGTTTGAAAACAAATGAGAAACGATAGGTACGTTTCTACTGCTTCTTTTGTTTATCACTGCAACCAGATCATACTATTTATTGCCAAAGGAACGCAATATTGTAAGGAGGAGCTTTCTTTAATGTGGTAATTATAACACTGATAAATATTTGGTGAAACACGACTCTGATTGGTTGTAAAACAGAAATCATTGAAACGTGATTGGTCATTGACTCCCATTTGGGGCATGAGTTAAATAGTCTAGATAAATTCACTCCTCACTTCGTGAGTCGTGAATTTATCGATAATTTGGAAATCACTCGTGGCATTACTTACGATAATCATTGTCGCGCGGCACCTGCTTTTATGTAAACGGACAACCATTATAGTGTGGCGACAATACCGTGTCCAAGATGAACCTAGTATTGCATTGCACTGCACAAATGGTACATTTCAAATTACGTTCAACAATACGTTACATGAATGAATTGGCTCTTTTTGTAGTGACTAAATTTCATTGTCATATTTAGGCTACTACAAGATGGAATAAATTTAATTGCGCGGATTTTTAGAAAAAGTGGGAGCCTTAACCTCCTACTACCCCAAGGGCCTCCTGAGGCCTGTTGTGGGATCACTTTACTTTACTTTACTTTTACCAATCTAATCGGATAAATATAATAGAAGTATAGTAAAGACTTTGAGTCGAACTTCCCTTTTTGTTTTCCGATGGGCTGGGGCCTTTTGTTATCGTCGTGTAGATTATCGTAACGGTCTAAGAACAGCGTTTTACAGGTCTTCCTAGATATCTTCATCCTTGGGGTGCATATGATCATGATGAAATGTGGTATCTACCATCTTCAAAATATTGATAAAGATACTCTTAGAATTCTGTACGTCCAATCACATAAATGTGAAAATATGTATAAAAGGCGTGGCCACTAAGTGTAATAAATAATCCTAAAATCATCTATTCACATATATAATATAGGCTACACTGAATCTATATATATACTTTTTTTTTCGCGGAACGCACTTTGAATATCTCGGAGAGAGAATAAATTGATGACAAGAATTAAATTTAGTTAGTACTTTATTTACAGCGAAGTTATTTAACAAGTCTTGTCTTTAGCGTCGCAGTAATAAAGAAGGGCCGACAAATATGGCTCTCAGTGCTTCTTGTTCATTACAGGGTTGAGGTTGTTTTACGTGCCGTAAAATGACTACACGGAACCTCGGATATGGGGACGAACATTACAACCGTTACTCCACCGGATACGACAGTTTTAATACACTGCGTGAGCAGTTTAAGACATCGTGCCTTGGTGTAGTGCTGCGGGATTTGGACTGGTTCGAGTCCTCATCGGGGAAGACATTTTCTCATGGAATTTCGGCGGTTTGTGCCTGGTGCGCACCGGCATCATGAGGGATTTGGGTAGCTATAATAAATAGCGGCTCCAGATTGAGAAAACCCTTCTACTGGCTGATTGTTCGTCCACCTCTGTAATTGTTACGTCATAAGTTTTTTATGTGTATTTACTCGATTCAAATATTTAAAAAAATCTTATGGTCCCATGTATTGTAGAATCAAGTGAAGAAAATATACAATATAGACCTTTATTAGTATCAGACAAAATTTATAGATCTTGAAAAATAAGCCTCTGAGTATTCTCAGACTCACGTCAAATTTAAATATCCCCAAATTCACAGATTTCAACCCCAAGCAATATTACTGAAGTCTAAATATTGTATTATCAGAACGTAAACTGATCTAAACTAACTCACTGGCAACTAAAGTCACACAAACATGAATTAATTTTTGGTACTACATGTCGAATCAAAGATTTTAATTATTATGTAATTACATATCCTTGTTATTTTTTTAAATACAGTAAAACGTGTTTAATACGGAACGTGAATAATGCGGAAATCTGTCCAATGTGAACAAATGTATTGGTTTCGGCTAAATAATGGTAATATTACGTGTATTTATTTTGTATAAAACGGAATCTGTCCAACGCGGAAACGGAAGGATATTTCTACACAATTCATGAAAAGATGTTCATAAGGCGGAAAGACTGAGAGAGAAATAAATTTCAAACGAAGTGGAAAACAAAATAAATAAATAAATAAAATAAATGAAGAAATCAAGGAAGTAGTGTGGGAGTGTTTTACAAGTGCACGAGTAAAAATCTCCAAATTTCGGGACCGATGCGCAAAGTCAAGCTCTTAACTGTTGCTACATTCCTAGAAAATAATGATTTCAAGATATCTTCAGGTTGGTTGTACAGTTTTAAAAGACGACACAATGTAGTGTGAAATGAAATTTGCGGGAAATCAAAGGGTGTGGACGAAAGTATAGTTAGTGATTGGAAACCGAAATTGCATACTTTAATTTCGGGATACGGGCCTAAGAGACATTTTTAACGCTGACGAAATGGACTGTTTTTTTGTGCGTTGCCGTCGTAATCGCTCGTACTATACTTTGCTTTTCAACGGCAGCGGAACTACAATTAATCGAAGGTACGTAAAAGACATATACGGTAATCTATAATAAGTGTTTTGTTTTTTATAATGCGGAATTTTGTCTAATGTGGAAACAAAAATTTGTCCCATGCGATTCTGCTTCGAACAAGTTTTACTATATTACTTTATTACATTTTATTAAATGTTATGAATAATTTAGAAAATGCATGGTAATCTATTGTAAACATTTACAAATAAAGGGAACGTTATAATGAAGTCTACGTCATATATAACCAGAATAATTTAAAAATGTCGCAGTAGACAAGAATGTATAGAAGAATAAAGGGAGGTAGGACGAGGCGAGAAAATAGATGGTGAAGTGTTCAGGTGGCAAATACTACACAAGGATGCACGCGACGAATTACAAAGGCATAGCTTTAGGGAAATATAAGCCTAGGGAAATGGAGAACACAACGTTCTCCATGTCCTCTCCTCAGTTTTCAGTAAGACGCTATTATTTCTCACCATCTAACTTAAATTTCAAAATGCTGCAAGCCAGATTTCCTGTTACATTCAAAATTCATGTTCTTTGTACGCTTACTGTTTACGTAATACCATCCAAGTTAAGCGTAATAGCTACAGTCAATACCGACTCAAGTTTTTGTTTCTTGTTATTGGATGACGCAGTCCTTCAGCATGAGTTTTTCTTTTGGGAATTCATTTTTTTGTCATATCAAATTGGCTATAGTTGAACTCACGATGCTGTGTAGAACTCATTACAGACCCTGCATTTAAAAAAAAACGGGATTCGAAAACATATTCTGCGATGTTACTCAGATATTATTATTATTATTATTATTACTATTATTATTATTATTATTATTATTATTATTATTATTATTATTATTATTATTATTATTAAATTTGTATGGGCATGTACGACGAATGCAAGAAGGAAGGTTATGCAGAAAATAATTGGAATGGTGTTCACCTGGAAAAAGAATGAAAGGAAAACCTCGAAACTCGTGGATGCAAGAAATAAGAACTGGAATGAGAACAAGAGGACTGGAGGAAATGGAGTGGATTGATAGAGACGGGTGGAGAAGAAAAATAAATGTTTAGGCACATAAATATATGTGAACATTGAAAATCTGTATATAAATTAAAAAAATATTATTATTAACTCTAGAAATGGAGTATTTACGCAGAAGTGCCAGAAAGTCAAAATTACAACATGTCACAAATAAGGAAATTAGAAACATAATGGAAACAGAAAAAAAGCATAATTGAAAGAACTGAGGAGAATGAATTAAAGTGGTTAGGTCATGTTTTAAGAACTCTTCGTTCATCCCTATCCTGAGCTAATGTTTTCCAATCATCTCCTCTATAATTTACCTCCCACAAATTATGGTTAATGTTATTCTCCCACATCATTCTTGGTCTACCTACAGGGAGCTTTCTATCTGGTTTTCCTACAAGGATTTTCCATGCCCCTTTTTCATTCTCCATTCACATGTTCTTCGCATCCCAGTTTATGAATCTTAATTCTTCTTTTTACAACCGGCTTCCTATAAAACTCGCCGCTTTTCAGTCTTTTCCATTCACCTGTCTTCTCTCTTTTCCTGTTTAAATTAATTAGGTTAAAATGAAAAGTTGTAATATTTTCCTTTATTTGATTTTGTTTGTGCAAATAGTGGATTTAGTCATAATTAAAATTTGTAGCAAGTTTTGCTTGCAGGGGAAGGAATTAAAGCTAATTGGAATTGGAGTCGGGTGGCGATTTGAGTGACGTATCGCACAGTTGCATGCTGTATCCAAATCCCAGTGGTGTACTCACTCGCCAGCTATTTTTTGGGGAGGAGGCAGCGGACTGTGAAATTGAAACATTCATATTCACTCATGAATCATGATCTCATTCAAACACATCCACATTGTTAGCTGGAGGATTTTCCCTCAGCATAAACATAACAAGATGCCTTATACCGACGGGAGTCGTCTTCTTTCTAATATCTTCTGTAATTTGTAGTCTTTAAACGAGTACATTCAAAAGCTTAATTTACAGTTTAGGACATTTGTTAAATTTTTAATTCGCATGTGAGATGCGCACTTACCCAACTACTTCTATTACCAATATTTTTTTCAATCGATCGAGTTGAATGAGTCCTTCGCGTTCAGCACTCATTCGGAAGGTCTTGACTTCAAACATCTACTTGACTGAGGTTCTTCGTCTTCTCCAGTGGTCAAGGAAAATGTTGCGTTTGAAATGTCATTACCAGTACCCATTTCTTCATAATCACAATTTCATAGTATAATTAAAATTAATTCAGTGGAACTTTTTTAAAGTGTATATATATATATATATATATATATATATATTATATATATATATATATATAGTCCACCGCTGTGGTCTCGAGGTAGCGTACTGCCTTGTCACGCAGCGGGCCCGGGTTCGATCCCCGCTCGGAACAGTTTTACTGGGTGAGGTTTTTATCGGGGTTTTTCCTCGCCTGTAAGACAAATGTCAGGAAAACTTTAAGGCCCTAACGGTCCCTGAAATCATGTGGCCATCGCAATCATCATCATTCATATTCATCTTATCATCATCACCTTCACCGGTGTGGAAAGCAACGAGAAGCTACCACACCAAAATTCCCTAGTAAAGCTGCAAAGCATAGCATGAAAATGCTATGATTGCAGTGAAAGACCTGCCTTCGGGCAGAATTACTATGGATGGATATATATATATATATATATATACAATGTCCACCGCTGTGGTCTCGAGGTAGCGTGCTGCCATGTCACGCAGTGGGCCCGGTCGGGGCAGTTTTTCTGGGTGAGGTTTTTATCGGGGTATTTCCTCACCTGTAAGACAAATGTCAGGAAAACTGTAAGGCCCAAACGGTCCCCGAAATCATATGGCCATCATCATCATCCTTTTCATTATCATCATCATCCTTCAACGGTGTGGAAAGCAACGGGAAGCTACCACACCTACAATTCCCTAGTAAAGCTGCAAGCATAGCATGAAAATGCTATGATTGGAGTGAAGGACCTGCCTTCGGGCAGAATTACTATGGATGGATATATATATATATATATATATATATATAATGGAATCGTCCACCGCTGTGGTCTCGAGGTAGTGTGCTGCCCTGTCACCCAGCGGGACCGGGTTCGATCCCCGGTCGGGCAGACAAATGTGAGGAAAACTTTAAGGCCCAAACGGTCTCCGAAATCATATGGCCGTCATCATCATCCTCCTTCACCGGTGTGTAAAGCAACGGAAAGCTACCACACCTACAATTCCCTAGTAAAGCTGCAAGCGTAGCATGAAAATGCTATGATTGCAGTGTGAGGCCTTCCCTCGGGCAGAATTACTATGGATGGATGGATATGTAGGAAATAACACTATGAGGTTTGTTTTAATTATTATTGAGTTGAGAATTTTAACTCGCCTCATATTTGTTAATATGATGCCACATCACTGTTCACAATCATCCCAAGGGAGACAAAACTATGGAAATTTTGGAAAAATGGCTAAAGGAAAACGATATAGATGATGAGAGCATAAAATAATGCATGAAATTAACCAGATTATGCATAGATTAAATGATCTTCACTTTCAGAGGAAAATGCTACAGAAGAAATACGAGCTGAGTCAAAATATACAACTCAATAATAATTAATACATTTTATTTTCATACTTGTAAAAACATTTTCTTACAAATACAAGAGACATTAAATGGCACTGCAGCTCACAATGTGGCACATGAAATATTTGTCTTGATCGCTGAGTTTTTATTGCCGCAACAATATCGAAATATTGTTATAAATCTTCCAATTTTTTTTATCCTGCATAATTATTAATATTTTATTGGTCAAAAGAACAAGGGAGAACAAGAGCTTCCTCAGAAAGCCAGTAGCTGTCAGTTAGGGGGGGGGATTGAAGATTGAAACGTTGTTTTTTTCACTCTCTATGAATCTTACAAATGCATCGAGATTAATATGTGTAAACTTTCACAGCGATTCTTTTATTTTCTTAAATAGAATGTAAACAAAATTAATTTTTCTGAATTACTACCTTCCAAATAATATTACAGAATTACTACTATGACAGGGGAACGCCGTTGCGTCGTGGTTAAGACACCACATTACAAGCCGGAAGATCGAGGGTTGAAGTCCCGGTGAGGGTCAGGATTTTTAAACTGACCAAAACCTTCTGGCGGCACAATGAACAATGACCATGGCATCAACTCAGTTTGTAATGGAAATGAGTACCAGACGCTTGTTCTGGGGGTAAATGCGGCCATCACGCAGGGCTGACAACCCAGCTGGCATCAATTGCCGATTATCCAGAAAAAGTGGGAACCTTAACCTCCTACTACCTCAAGGGCCTCCTGAGGCCTGTATATTGGGATCACTTTACCTTTACTACTACTTGAGACATGCTTTGGATACTCCATTCAAACCTTCCGAAATTGTTCATTTTAATGCGTATTTCTAAACTAAATGACATCTTTAATACCTCTAAACAATATCGTTTCCTGCTGAAAATGAAGCATGCAGTTAGGCCTAAATGGTAAACCTGTAATTGTCTTTTAGTGTTTTGGTTGTGTTTGGTAGCTAATGTAGAGATAATTAACATTTTATTTTCGTTTATATCGCGCTTCGTGTAATGTTCTTTTTCTCTTCAAATGCTTGTAAATGGATACGTGAAATAGCAATTAACTTGCTTCTTTATGTAGTTAAATTTAATGTTTTATTTTTGTTACAAAATATGTTTTTCTGTTCTAGTCTATTACATTAGTCTCATCATCCATGGTATCATTTTATTCTTGAAAATTTCCAGTGTAGTTACGCTTATTTGATTCCCTGTTTCATTAACAACTGTTGATAATTTAACCGAATGTAACGTATTAATACTTTGAACATCCGTGTCTTAAATATCTTTAGAAGATAATTTTGTTACATCTTTTTCTAGTTTCATACTATTTTATTCATTTTATTATTATTTTCCTTATTATTGTTCTCGTAATTGATCCTATTTGTTGGCATGCAAGAATTATAAAAATTTAAATGGTAAACAAGAAGAATGATAATTAGGAAGAAACAGGGTCTAAAGTTTGATTTTTAAATAATAGTAGCTACTAAAGAAATAAACAAAAATACCGTATTAATAGATTTACGAATATGTGTGATCTTGTTGAAGCAACAGTTTGAAGGAGATTAGCCAAAATTATTTTGAATGCAATAATGTATGTTGTGAAACGTAAAAATTGCCAAGGATATCTGAGTTGAAAGATTTCAGAAAATGGTTCATAAAGTACTGGGAAAAAAAAAAAAAAAAAAAAAAAAAAAAACTGTATAAAATGGCAGGAAGCAAAGATACGTTTTCCTATATTATAGAAGTGATAAAAAATGGTGAGTGCTATTTTAACAAGTATGTAATGTCTATTATAGGTAAATGAATATATTATGATCTACTTCCATCCATAGTAATTCTGCCCAAAGGCGAGTCCTTCACTGCAATCATAGCATTTTCATGCTATGCTTGTATCTTTACTAGGAAATTGTAAGTGTGGTAGCTTTTCGTTGATTTCCACAATGACTTACTTACTAATATAAATAAATACACTGGATTATATTGGACTGGGACCAGGGTTGTCAACACCCAAGAAATAAAGTGGCTAAAACTGGTTCCTAAAAATGTCTAGAAATGGCTAAAATGCAACTTGTATCCGTGAAGAGAGCTGTATTTTGAAAACTTAGATTATGGACTTGCCAATTTGTATCTCTGAAGTACAATTGTGTCAATGCTTTTTCTTTCATGCTATTGGAATTATCCCGTTTACCAAAGATGATTTACCACCTCAACCCTAAAGGCAAAAGAGACCTCGGAAGACCCTTCAACCGATGGAAAGATCAGTTTTTGTAATCGCAGAACGGGCATCATCACCCAATACTGCATTCGGAAGAAGAAGAAGAACTATTAGAATTGCTGCAATTATAATATAGTGGCTAAATTATGAATATAAAATATATTTTAAGAAATAAATATATTCTTACAGATAATTTTTCTGCAATTATGATTTAAAAAGTTTCCTTTAATTTTTTTCTCATTACGTTTATTTAAGTTATGATTTAATGTTTATATCTTACTTTCACTAAGTGGAGTTCTGAATCACTACTCCCTTCGTATGTATATTTAAAATTGTAGGCTTTGAGCTTCTTCTGCATTAATACATGATCTATCTGATTATTATTAATGCCACCAACGGAAATCCACTTTATTTGGACGTGTTCTTCTTTAGAAAGAATGGACTTTCTTTGTGCTGGCAAAATATATTACTGTCCACAAATTACACTGGTCAACATGATTTTTGTCTCATGAGTACCAGTAATTGTACTTAATGCAGTTTTTTTATCGTTTTTTCAAATATGTATTCGGAATTTCTTCATCACCCACAGCTTTTTTTTAATTTCAGTTTCAATTAATTGATTTAAATAATTATTTTTAATAAACCTATATTTCTTCCCGGAAAAACCTGGCGCAATGAGCGATGAGCAGGGGGAACACTTTAATCAGGAGATTCCAGCTGCGAAAAAGAGATATCAAGGCAAATGGAATCTTAATATGCTGGCCGATTATTGTTGGACCATCAAGAGTGATGCTCCACATGCGAAATATAGCAGAAAATCGTCATTTCTTATTTTCTAGGTGAGTCCGAATGTTCGAATATTGTGTAGTTATGAATGTATAAAATATTAAACTGTTTTAAATTATAAATTCCTCTCTCTCGGAAACCTTGCGTGATGGAGAAAAACCTATAGACCCTATCATATTTGAATTCAGGACAAGAAATACTATCCGAATCACACATTTTTCTTTCTGAGGCAAAAAAAGACTTAATTTTTTGTTGCTCAGTATTATTATTATTACATAAGGTATATAAAATAATTAAACTGTAAGAAATGGCTAGAGGTAGCTAAAGAAATGACGACAAATGGCCAGAAAATATATTAGTAGCTTTTTCACAAATTTGTAGCTAGTTATATTTTCAAAATGGCCAGATCTAGCCACAAAGTGACTAAATTGGCAACCCTGACTTGGACTACTAGATCCCTACTTTAGAACAAGTATCCTGCAATATAAATGCAAGCTTCGTAAAGAAACAAAACTAGGAAACAGGATCGAACTAAGACACGTGGTTGAGATATTAGCTTGTGCAATACATTTACTTATTGCTATTATTTGTATTAGTAGAGAACTGATTACATGTATAAAAACATTAATGTGCTGCTTCGTAGGTTGATGCTTGCCCAATCAGTAGAGTTTAAACATTGTGTGGACGGGCATTTTTCCCTTGTGGTCGACAGTTGGAATTAGACATTCAGAAGCCAGTACGTGATTTAAATACAGAGGGACTTCTGTCTTCCGCCACCGAGTCGGTACAATATTATAATGCGTGATCCGCAGCAAGAAGTTTGTAGGCCTGTGTAATCCGGTCCATAATGAGAGTTTAGACTCACGCACTGGTAAGCCGCTTCGTAATGAAGCTCAGTGGGTAAGTTAGGGCGCTAATGCCAGTTTCGAGATGAAACAAAATATTGTACAATGAAACTCATGATGAATCGAGAAATTACATTGAAGGTAGGCCTACCTTTTTTTTTCAAATAATTCCAGAAGTATAATTGAGTACACTTGTATAGAATTCACTTGTGGAAAATTAAAGACCCAAGGAGGTGGAAGAAAAACACTTTTTATGTAGGTCTAAGCTCAGCGCGATGATGATCTTATAAGATCTACAGATACGGATATCTTGGTGTATGCTAGATGTTAAAAAAAACCGTTCTCAGAAGCTTTTCTGCAGGACGAGTAAACGAAATGCCTTGAAAGTTTGCTTCAACGTGCCTCGTCTATGCGATCAAATTTTGAAGAATACTACTGTTTTGAAACCGAATATCCGAAATGGTTTCACTAACATTACGGAATGGTGAGGGAGACATCATTCTTCACAAAGATTCGCCCATATAGTGAGAGGATATAGCTTTACTATGAACTTTGTGGTCGAAATTGCAACTTGACCGAAACTACAAAAAAAAAAAGTACTAGGCCTACTCGTTGATTCGTACTTGAAACAACCCGACCAGTGACTTACAGAATTACTGCAGTTTCATATCGGTTAGCTAATGGATCATCATCGATGGCACTATAGCTAAAGATTGACCCTGACCCTCCTCAACATCTGCCTCCATTCATCTATGTACGTACGTAGCTTCATCTTTCCAATTCTCCAAATCCAACAACAGTTTAGTATCCTCGTTTAAGCTTCAAACCACCTCTTCTTAGTTTTTCCAACAGGTTGCTTGACAAACATTTGTCCTTCCATGATCATTTTGGGAATGCTTAGTCTGTTCATTCTCTGCACATGTCCAGACCATTGTGACATTTTCAATTTATTTATTTTTGACATCTCTGCTTCTCTGTGTAAGTCGTGTAATTCATTATTATACTTATCCAGTTTCCTCTCTTATTGTTATGTCCAATACACTTCTTAATATTTTCCTTTCTAATGTATTTAACATATCTTCAGTTTTCTTATTAAAACCCAGGTTTCACTTCCACATACTATACCAATTCCGAGCTAAATTACAGTTGCACTATAAACAAACTTGTATAAGGTACTACTCCGTTGACTCCGTTCATTTGGGGAACTGTGGTACCCTTTTACCCGCCATATGACTGAATTGTACACGGAACTGTAAACGATAGAAACGATGTTCTTAGGCAACATCGTATTTTACGCGAAATAAACAAAAGGCAAGTTAAGATGGTACCAATAATTAGGAATTTCCTCCATTTCTTATTTATTTATGACAAAAAGTATATATAAAGACCTATATATACTTTGTTTGGGCCTACTTTATAAAATGTTCACGTCTTTTCCATGATGTCGATAGATATTCTTTATTTACTAATACAATTCCATTACGAGTAGAATTTATGCATGGTAACTGACGCAAAAAACGCAACTAAATAAAATATTATATTTTTTTAGCCTTCAGATTGTAGGATATTACTTTTTTCTTCAAAGCATTTATATATGCTTATAGGCTGCAATCTCTCTAACAGAAAATAAGGAGTTTCTATCTTTAATAATTTTACTTAAAATGCACGGTTTTATATCGGTAACTGGCGTAATGGTAGAATGAAATCCTGTTTTGCAGAACGAGAGAAAAGTAATAATCACTGTAAAGTTTTCAATTTTTATTTTAACAACCAATTTGGAATGTAGTATAGCTATATATATATATATATATATATATGCGCTATAGGATGTGTTACAAAATACATGTTTTATGTTCTAATAAGGGGCACGCCGTAGCGTAGTGGTTAAGGCACTGAGCTACAAGCCGGAGGGTCGAGGGTTCAAGTCCCGTTGGGGTCAGGATTTTTAAATTGACCCAAACCCTCTGGCGGCACTATGGCCCTGGGGTCGACTCAGCCTCTAACGGAAATGAGTACCAGACGCTTGTTCTGGGGGTAAAGGCGGCCGTCACGCAGGGCTGACAACCCGGCTGACATAAAGTGCCGATTGTCTAAAAAAAGTGGGAGCCTTAACCTCCTACTACCCCAAGGGCCTCCGGGTCTGCTGTGGGATCACTTTACACTTTATGTTCTAATAAACTATGGTCACTGCTTATACAATATAAAGTTAACTGACGTAATAACTAACCCTTCTGCGTGTGGTGTAAGAGCTTTAATTAAAATAGATAACAATTCTTTGTTTCGTATGAGTTTCTTCATATTCTACAATATTTTTGGGGTGTAGGTACTTGAAAATATGTTTTATGGTTCATATACCACATTGGGAAGCAGGGAAGAAACTTTAATTTTCATTTGTTTTGTCTAATTTTACGTGGAATTTACCTATAGAAACTTTTCTAGGAGACCCTGCACGATGTATAATTCTGGTTTTCATGTAAATGAACTCAAATTTAATTTATTTTGATTAATCTAAATACTGAGTTCCTTGACATGGAAGCAATAAGAAAGTACAGTAGCTGTGGGAGACTCGTACGTCCTACGCCTAGATGTAGCGTAGGTCGACGTTTTATGAGCAGATTAATTAATAGAAAGGTCAAGTGGTTTAAATCTTGACTTGGTAGTGTTGAATAGCGTCCACAAGTACATATTGTTATGTGGAGGCCATTAATTTGTTGTTGGCTACCCCAGCTACTCGCGAGAATTAGTCCCTTTGATGTGTAGTGTAGCCTACTTTACATACACAACACCGTTATCAAAGAAATTAACTCTGAATATCTTTTCGAGAAGACTATTTCGTGAAAAAAGTTAATGAATAAACGGAAGGTGATGCATAATACAGGACGCTTCATACACATATTTGCTACCTATTTCATATTGAGTAGGCTCAATCTATGTAGGGGCTAATCTTCAATACCTTTTTATTTATATTGTAATACATCATTATTTAACTATGTTCTTTGACAACTAAGATCATTTGCATCGCAATTCAAATTTGGGGTTAAAAGGGTCGGCGAAATTTCCTCAGGAGTCTCTTACGTTAGGCTTTAAATTCTTTTACGTTCCGTAAATGTATGATATGAGATTTGCGGTTTTACTTTTCTGCGGCATATTAAGGATTTTTACATCCTTAAAAATACGAACACCGCCCAGGTTTGAACTTGGAACCACAGTCTAGCGTGGTAGCCACTAGTCCGGTTGCACTGATATTGATTAATATTATGATCAATTATTAATCTATGATTTTTTATTTAACTTTCAGAACTCTGAGATATTGTTTCTGACTTTCTTCAACCGCACGATTAAAGATTTACAAATTACAAATGGAAACAAATTATATAGTAAATATACCAATTGGTAGGTAGGCTTATATGAAGGAATTTAAAATCCGTTTAAGGTACCAGTACAAAGAAATATATTATGTATGGCTATTTAGCTAACGAATCATTGACAAATCCGGTAAAAGAATATGACAAATTCTAAACCAGTCATAACATTGTATTAATCCATTTGCTTTATTTTAATCCTACCATTGTATGCACATTGTTTACGTTCCCCATGCGAACCGGGAATTTAGAGGGAAACGACATGTGGAAATACGATATTTAACTAAGAATTAAGTACCCAAGTTCTTGAGTCCTCCATAGACGAGTGACGATCTTACGTAATGCGAGGCAACGAAAACATTTCAGACAAGCTACACCAAACACATACTGTACAAGGCGAATACGTGTGGCAATGATGGCCAGATTGATATTCGAGGAAAATTTTCACCTTAAAGTTTCTTGACATTTGTCTTACTGATGAGGGGGGCGGGGTAAAAATCATCCAGGAAACTTGTATCAGTTGAATTCGAATCTACTCCCCCCCGCGTCAGATGTAACGACTTCATATCAAGACCACTTTCGGTACCACAGCTAGCTATGTCCACAATTTATTTTTATCGTAGGCTTATTCCTGTTGTCACACTGATGTGCATTTTTTTCTTCTTTTTTTTTTGCAAATTCATCAGAACAGCACAGTCAAATGTCTTTCTGTTGTACTTTACGACGTATTTGATATAAACAGTCGCGCGCAGTCAGTAGTAATAAATAATCAAATAACACTGGTCGGCAAAATTTTTTCACAAGAAATCTGATTAGTGCATTTTTTCATGTTGAAATCAGAAATGTAGTCAGAATTTTTCCATCAGGCACATTTTTTTTTTTGTGGCAGCTACTTTTTAAAATCTTATTTTAGCATTCTCTTTGACCTTTCATAGGAACCTTTACTCTATATTAAGCGATTTTATTCAAGTTGTATTTAAGGAAATTATATATAATGTCATGCTGAAGCATAAAAGACAAGACTGCTCAGGTTCATTCATGTTTTGATATGCTCAGACCTGTTAATCTGGCATTGTAATATGTCAGTCTCACTATGTTAAAAATAATGGCCTAAACGCGAGTATCTTCTCCCTGGCCAGAAAAATGTGTCACATGTCCCTTTATTGAATCCTAAAAATATATATTTACCTCCATTGCATATTAAATTAGGGGCAATGAAAAATTTCGTCAAAGTTATGGATAAACTTTCTGAAGGATTCTTGTACTTGAAATCGAAAATTTTCCAAAAATAAGTGAGGCTAAATTGAAAGAAGGAATTTTTATAGGACCACAAATATGATCATTAATAGCTGATGAATATTCTGAGGACTGTTATATCCACTAAAAAAAGCAGTCTGGCTGTCTTTCAAATATATATGTTGCAATTTCCTTGGAAACCATAAAGCAGAAAACTATCTTGGCCTAGTGGCTGATCTTCTGGATTCTAATAAAGCAACAAGTACCGGTATTTAAAAATTCACTTCTTGGACTCTCACTTAGACTTCTTCCCGGAAATTCTTGGGGCTGTCAGCAATGAGCACGGTGAACGTATCATCAACACATTTCTACAATGGAATCGGGTACCAAAGCAAGTGGAGTTCTAATACGCTGGCTGGCTACTGTTGGACCAAGAAGAGAGATATTTCAGATGCAAAATAAGCACGAACTCACTATCTACCACTTTCTAGGAAGTCAGAATGAGTAGTATATTATAAAAAATTCAAATAAATATCATACAAAACTCCTGCCTGGTTGGGAAAAACTGAAATACTTGAATTCAGCATGAAAAATACTTGCACAATATATTATTTTTATTCTTGTGAAAAAAAAAGTTCATTTTTGTAGACCAATAATAATAATAATAATAATAATAATAATAATAATAATAATAATAAATGACTTATTTATTCTGGCAGAGTTAAAGCCATAAGGCCTTCTCTTCCACTCAACCAGCACAAATACAAAGAAAATATTTGACAAATACAGATATACACTATTACTAATTATAAACAGTTAAATATACATTAAATGTAGCAATGTAAATTTCATGTACAAACAACATTTTATAGGATAATAATAATAATAATAATAATAATAACTTCTTCCCGGAAATTCTTGGGGCTGTCAGCAATGAGCACGGTGAGCGTATCATCAACACATTTCTACAATGGAATCAGGTACCAAGGCAAGTGGAGTTCTAATACGCTGGCTGGCTACTGTTGGACCAAGAAGAGAGATATTTCAGATGCAAAATAAGCACGAACTCACTATCTACCACTTTCTAGGAAGTCAGAATGAGTAGTATATTATAAAAAAATTCAAATAAATATCATACAAAACTCCTGCCTGGTCGGGAAAAACTGAAATACTTGAATTCAGCATGAAAAATACTTGCACAATATATTATTTTTATTCTTGTGAAAAAAAAAGTTCATTTTTGTAGACAATAATAATAATAATAATAATAATAATAATAATAATAAATGACTTATTTATTCTGGCAGAGTTAAAGCCATAAGGCCTTCTCTTCCATCAACCAGCACAAATACAAAGAAAATATTTGACAAATACAGATATACACTATTACTAATTATAAACAGTTAAATATACATTAAATGTAGCAATGTAAATTTCATGTACAAACAACATTTTATAGGATAATAATAATAATAATAATAATAATAATAATAATAATAATAATAATAATAATAATAACTTCTTCCCGGAAATTCTTGGGGCTGTCAGCAATGAGCACGGTGAGCGTATCATCAACACATTTCTACAATGGAATCAGGTACCAAGGCAAGTGGAGTTCTAATACGCTGGCTGGCTACTGTTGGACCAAGAAGAGAGATATTTCAGATGCAAAATAAGCACGAACTCACTATCTACCACTTTCTAGGAAGTCAGAATGAGTAGTATATTATAAAAAAATTCAAATAAATATCATACAAAACTCCTGCCTGGTCGGGAAAAACTGAAATACTTGAATTCAGCATGAAAAATACTTGCACAATATATTATTTTTATTCTTGTGAAAAAAAAAGTTCATTTTTGTAGACCAATAATAATAATAATAATAATAATAATAATAATAATAAATGACTTATTTATTCTGGCAGAGTTAAAGCCATAAGGCCTTCTCTTCCACTCAACCAGCACAAATACAAAGAAAATATTTGACAAATACAGATATACACTATTACTAATTATAAACAGTTAAATATACATTAAATGTAGCAATGTAAATTTCATGTACAAACAACATTTTATAGGATAATAATAATAATAATAATAATAATAACTTCTTCCCGGAAATTCTTGGGGCTGTCAGCAATGAGCACGGTGAGCGTATCATCAACACATTTCTACAATGGAATCAGGTACCAAGGCAAGTGGAGTTGTAATACGCTGGCTGGCTACTGTTGGACCAAGAAGAGAGATATTTCAGATGCAAAAGAAGCACTTTCTAGGAAGTCAGAATGAGTAGTATATTATAAAAAATTCAAATAAATATCATACAAAACTCCTGCCTGGTCGGGAAAAACTGAAATATTTGAATTCAGCATGAAAAAATACTTGCACAATATATTATTTTTATTCTTGTGAAAAAAAAAGTTCATTTTTGTAGACCAATGTAATTTAGCTGAAAGAAGTAGAACAGTGTATAGCATTCCGGGAAAAAAGTTATAATTTTTTGGTGAAAATCACGTTAATAATAACATTTCATAAGCGCGTTTTACGGACGCTATTTATCATCATTTTAGCCACTAAATAAAACAAATGCAAATCTTGGTCCATATTCTCGGCATAAATTGTTTCACAACAAATCTGCTCGTGAATTTATCAATAAATTTGGACCCTTCGTTATATTATTATTTCCACTTTATAAAAATATAATACTTTGAACAGGATGGTTTTGAACTCTTTTGACACCCTTCAGCATCAATTCACGTTTGTTGAAGGGTATGTTCTTACTAAGAGACCAAATATTCCAATTCTTCATTATATGGAAATTTAATGGTGATATTTTAGACGTTAGATACATTAGTCAGCTGAACTCTACCGATAAACTTTCGTAGGTTGTTCGAGGATTCTGACTGCATGTTCTGATATAAGGGCCAAATGGTCTTCAGTGACTTATTACATACTAATGCGTTATTGATATGTTAGACAAGTAGAATGCCCTTTGAATGGTGATAATTGAGTTATGTTCCATCCGGTAAGTTACGAAAACACAGGTAAGGAATGGACTTACTGTTATTTAGTATAAATATATTTATCGATGAACAAGCCACAATAATGCCCTGTATGTTTTATTATATACAACTTTCCTCATTAGAGGATTGCCTCAAGGACAAAGTGATACAGACAATTAATTTTCGAAATTGATGAAATACATTTTGTAAATAGATTAAAGAATTTCAAATTGTAATTGAAGTATACATACTATAAAGTAGAAATTTTGTAAAGATGGTTTCTTAAAATTGATCCTCTAATGGCAGCTATGGCAATTTTAGAAAGATACACCTGACCAAATCTAAGAAATTCCAAAATTTGGATAAGAATCCTGGTATAATACATCTTGCCCCGATCATCAATCCTGTGACAGTTATACTATCTAGTTGGTATTTATCTATGTAATAGTCAATTGTTGGCTCATATATGGTTTTCTTTTCAGAGTCAACTTCTCAGGTTGGCCACTATGATTCTCAAAACGAATTGTGGGATCTAATATCATACCAATTTTAGAACATGGTCTAAATGCAATATCTATTCGTCTGTTACTCCCATTAGTGGCCACACCATGAACTTCCTCATAAACTGTGTATCCAAAATCTCGCAAGGCTTCTGCCATCATATTTCGAATAGTGTGGTGCCGAATGTTTCTCAGTGATTCTCCAAACGGACAGGCCCCAAGGACGTGTGCAAGGGTTTCGTGCTCTCTGCGACAACGTCTACAAAGGGTATCGTCCCTAGACCTGCCCGGCAAAGAACGCACCGCCGATACATTGGCTTGCATTTTAATCGCTTCTCTCCATTCGGAACAAGACAATCCCTGTTGATCACGAATCCATTGATTTGCTGGTGTATATTCATTGTAGAGAACAACGTATTTTATTATTTGAGGAAATGGATATGTGATATAAATATTGGAAACTTCTTTAGAAGATTCGCTTTCAAAATAATATAGTTTCTTTAAGTGGTTAAAATGCCTTTGAGGGTAATTTTTAATATTAATTAATTATTTTTTGTGTAAAGTGCGCTTTCTCTTTATTTCTGTGAAAACTAAATGTAATTATCTTGACTATTTAACTCATGCCCCAAATGGGAGTCAATGACCAATCACGTTTCAATGATTTCTGTATTACAACCAATCAGAGACGTGTTTCACGAAATAATTATCAACGTTAGGATTATCATATATTAAGCAAAGCTCCTCCTTTTTAATATTCTGAACAGGTCTGACCGTTATTTTGCAGTGACTGAGCCTATAACAAATACGGCTACCAGATTGTATATAATAGTGCTTACATGTCAACATTTGTAGCAATTGATTATACCACCAAAAAAAGAAACCACTGTTTGCACTTTCTTAAATGTATACGACATCAAAAATGAATTAATATACAGATGATGTGTTTCATTTTTTCTCCACTAGAGAGCATTCTTACAATATTGCGTTCCTTTGGCAATAAATAGTATGATCTGGTTGCAGTGATAAACAAAAGAAGCAGTAGAAGCGTAGGCTACCTATCGTTTCTCATTAGTTTTCAAACATCACCGTTTACTTTAAATATAAAAATATTTTTAAATAACTGTAGTTAAATAATGATTTGTGAGTAAACAGCTTTATTTTATTCGTTAAATAGTCCTAACAAATGCCACTCTTGATTTCCAAATTCTCTAGATAAATTCACTCCTCACTTCGTGAGTCGTGAATTTATCGATAATTTGGAAATCACTCGTGGCATTACTTATGATTAGTTATTCGGTTATGATTTATAAGATGACAGCTTGTCATTTGAGTTTGCCCTTTAAATGTCCTCCATCCATATAACCTTCAGTAAGTTTGACGCTTGTTTTCCGTAACGTCTATTTTTCAGTCCTGCTTCCCTCAAAATTTCATAATTATTTCTGATAATGTAATTATATTTTGCATGCAAATATATTTACTTAAAAAAACTCCAAGCGCGTCAGGCCTATAAGGCCCTTGGCCCAACAGCCGGCTGCTGGCCTCACATCCACATGTGTTAATCACAGAGATAGAGGATCATATAGTCAGTGTAGGGATGACATGTGGTCAGCAAGTCGGATCCCCCAAGCCATTATAGTTGGTCTTCTCAACCTAGAGTCGCTACTTATTGTAGCTATCCAAATGCCTCACGATGCTGGGTCGGCACCGGTCCCATACTGGCCAAAATTCGATGAAAAAAATTTCCTCCATGGGGATTCGAACCAGCGCAAGTCCCGTAGCTCAGCGCCAAGGCTTCTTGCCTTAACAACTCGGATACGGCGCGGGACAAATGTATTACATAGAGAGAAACAAAAGTACTGTAATCTTTCCTGTATTATGAATACTTCATAAAAAGTTAATTGTCCGAAAGAGTTAAAAAGTCTTGTATTCGGATAATAGTAATATATACAGTATATCCTATAGTACTTAATAAAATCTGGTACATTTTGCAGACATATGATTTAAGAGCACAAAAAAAATCATTGAAAAATATTCAGAATTCTGAATATTATCTGGTGCCATTTTAAATTTGAAATTAACGGCAGTGGAAACAATTTCATATCAGAATATTGTATCTTAAAGAGAAAGTTGTGATATTTAATCTTACCAATTCATTATTTCATACAGCTTCAAGTTTTTGAAAGAAGGAATAAAAGAAACTACCTAATCTACAGTTTTCGAAGATACATTCAGAAAAAAAAGCGGCTTCAAAACGCAGGGTTTCTGTTATGACCCACTGCGCATGATCGAAGAGCTAAAGCTGTGGTTCACGAGGTAACGCTTTGTTAAATGTTTTAAATACGCTGTATTTGATTTTAATTGTCATAAATTGTTAAAGAGGACTGCAGGGGACATGTTTCTAGATATTTACGAGTGTTTGACGTATACAATATTACTCAAACTTCGACATTTCAAATAAAGTTCCTCGTGCACAGTGTAAAAGAAAACAAGACCACCAGGATTTAGACGACTAGTTTCCGACGTTTGAGTAGCGTAGATCGTTAAAGCAATTATGAAAAAATGAAATAGATGTGAGAGCCAGGGTTCAAATCCCACGACAATGATTTTTTGTTGTTTGTTATTTCCGCAAAAATATATCCCGTAACATTTACTTCCAGCGACGTAATCTATGTCCACCTCACACTATTGTAAGTAATATTCCTGCCTTCTTAAACTCTGTAACACTAGCTACCGACATAAATGTAATGGTGTTTGCAGTAGGCTACCACGTTTTAATAATACTATAAATATATGTAGTACAAGATAATATGGCTTCATATATTATACTTATAGTCCACCGCTGTGGTCTCGCGGTAGCGTGCTGCCTTGTCACGCAGCGGGCCTGGGTTCGATCCCCGGTCGGGACAGTTTTTCTGGGTGAGGTTTTTATCGGGGTTTTTGCTCACCTGTAAGACAAATGTGAGGAAAACTTTAGGGCCCAAACGGTCCCCGAAATCATACGGCCATCATCATCATCCTTCACCGGTGTGGAAAGCAACGGGAAGCTACCACACCTACAATTCCCTAGTAAAGCTGCAAAGCATAGCATGAAAATGCTATGATTGAAGTGAAAGACCTGTCCTCGGGCAGAATTACTATGGATACTAGTAACGCATTGTATAATGTTTCGTATATTAATACGACAATGATTGCATATTATACAACATAACATTAGGTACCGGTATTTCATGACACTGGCGACATCTCTTAGCATGTTACTGAACATTGACCAATACATTACTTAACCCCACCGCCTCTCCTCCTCCCCTTTATATGAGTAAGTTATTACGCAGTATCTCCTCATAACGATTGAGAATGGCGGACTGGCAGGATCAACGTGAACAATTGAAAGGATTGATTCGCTCCGGGCTCCCCGGATGGTAGGAGTACCTTTGTTACAGGTAGGAGGCGGGGCCAAACGATTTCACGTTGATGGAACTGTACTAAATATTGCGATTCCTGGAAGGCCATGGAGAGAGGACCGTGCTTTAATAAGAGAGGTTAGAAGAAGCCCTTTTCGAACCGCCTCTGAATTGAAGAGCAGATCCAACATTCCGGGTTCCGCACAAACTTGAGGAATCATTGAAGAAGCCAAGGCGTAAGGTCTCGTCGAGCTGCAACGAAGGAGAGCTTGACAGATGACCAGATCGTGCTAGTAGTCGAGGTAACTTCGATTGGAGAAATTTTATTTTCTCCGATGTGGTAACCTTTTCGAGTCCTAACGACGGACCTGTCCGTGTTTATCGTATGAATGCCTTCCGGCATGATGTGAATCGGCGTACAAAGTAGGGTCGCATAAGCTTATCATGTTGGGGTGGATGTCTTACAAAGGGGCAGGATATCTAGAACGCATCCACGGGAAATTTACTAAGGATACCTATTTACCCATTTTAGAGAATGCATTGGTTCCTTCCGCCGGATGCGTTTTCCTGAAGGTGCTACACTTGCATATCAACAGGATAACCATCCGGTTCACTATGCCCTCGAAGTTTAGAGGTTGTTCCGCAGGAGGCAAGACATCGACCTCGTCGAGCACCCTCCGAAAACGCCTGATCTGAACCCAATAGAATATGTATTGGTCAAGGTGAAGAGAACCTTACACTCTTAATTGCCCAGACCCACCTCGAAGTAGTGATGAATTGTGGGATAGTGTTCTTCTTTCATGGGAGGAGGTCAATGTGGAAGAAGACCTATTCTACAATGTAGTGAACTCCATACCACAGCGAATGAATGAATGCTGTCATTGACGCTGATGGTGTGTGGACTAGATATTAATTCCGCATGCCTCTTATTATTTCTTTTGTTATTTTTGTTTATTTATGTACTCATTTATTATTTTAGTGAGGAAAATGTTTCACCCTCTAGTCAAAATATTTAGTTTATATAGGTCAAGTTCATCCTAATAATAGCCCATAGATGATGGACAATAATAATAATAATAATAATAATAATAATAATAATAATAATAATACATTTTTATTTAGGAATATTACACAATGCAGTGTTTCCCCTTCAACCCAAAGTGATTTATCGCCAGAAGTTCCTCTCTAAAGCACCTTCTTCCCTCAAATATCTAGCTTCCAATCTTCTCTTCACTCCATCCATCCAACCATCGTTCTCTAGGCCCTGCCTCTTCCACTTCTTCCATTAGCTTTCCAATTAAGGATCATTTTTTGTATTCTCTCTTCTTTCATTCTTATGAGGTGTCCATACCATTGGAAACGTTTTTCTTCTATGTAGAATAATAATAATAATAAAAAATAATTATAATAGCAATAATAGTAGTAGTAATAATACTAATGGAAATGGTAATAGTAATAATGATGATAATAATAATACTTCTTCCAAATAGTTAGTTGTTTTTTCTGTAAGAGTGGACAGACAGAATAAAATAGAAAGCATTGTAACAATTAAAACATTTTACCTTATCGGGAATCGAACCTTTGAACTCTTGCATACGAAGCAAACCATAAGGTACTGAGCTAAGCGTTCGCTGGATTGCCGCGCATAAAAGAATGCTCTTCATTGGAGGAAGGGAACGTATTGTGCAGTTAGTTTAGTCGTGTGAATCGCGCGTTAAAAGTTTAAAATATTCTATATCAAGAGTCCGCTTTCTTTTTTTCTTAGTGAACTTCTACCCCCTTAAGTAAAAAACGAAAATTATTTGGTCCTTTAAAATCCCGTTCTTCGAAGAAATGAATATTGGTATAACTGGTACAAAAAATTGTGAAAGTTTCTTGAATGGACATCCCTGGTGGGAGAAGAACTGCCTTGTCTCTGCAGCTGATTTGATTGTAAGAGGAAATGGCTGCTCTCAAAGTATCCAAGCTTCCTTACATATTGCGTCGAAGATAAAGTTAGCAGTCGAATGGAGATTTTTTCCGAGTGATTGGTATTAAAATGCGAGATGTATCCTTCTGCTCTCTGAATCTTTGGGATCAAACCTTGTTCACCCGAGAGGAATAAAATCTGGCTTCCATTATAGAAATTCGTTTTGACTAGACCCCACGAATGAAATAACGTATTGAGTTACATTTTTTGAAGTTTCGCATCTGCTTCTAGAGAGTGATCAAACTTGGATAGTAAAACTCCACTTAACTGAATTTCGCTTATTCGAAATGCCGCAAAAATAAGTTATTCTATATTATTCTCTCCATATACAATTTACATATGAAAGAGTTTCGTTTTATTATCACTTCACCAGAAATCTAAAGATTAATGTGGCTTCCTTTTCTCCACACATATGCGAAGGATATTTTAAGAATGTATTACTTCTTTTCTCTCTCCATGATCACAATGCATACCGTAAAACTTTGACTTATTTTCGAAGGTTTTTAAGGTTTAACTCGTATGATTTATGCCGAAAAAATTGAATGTATGATTTATTGTACCAATTGAACCTTAGACTACAAATCCCATTTGGTACTGTTCTCAAACAAAAACTTAGTAGGACAACAATTTTTGTTTAGGTTTGTTTTGCCCATGTGCTGGGGCTACTTTGACATCACATTTGTTTTCCTATAATTCAAAGTAGACAAACTGTAGGTACTACTTTGACACCAATTTATCTTTTTAAAAATATTTTTATTGTAAACAACCTTACTACAAATGTTTTATAACTGTAAATTTGACAAAATAAACTTAAACTTCATTATCAATTCTGACACGCAACAGAACAGAAAATTCATTTCCAGATTAAGTAAGCATATTGCGTGTTTTAGACTGTCATATAATTATTGTAATTAGACAATCAAGAATTAATTAGAAAACATTTATTTACATCAGAGCGAGTATCACTCGTAGACATAGGAAAGCCCCAGTCTGCAACAGTTCCTAAGGTACCAGAAATCAACTTCTCCACTTTTTGATTCAAAATTGTGGGGTATCCTGGCTTTCCCTGATGATCACCACGGAATTTGTACAAAAGAGTGATTCTTTTTGCGTTATATTTCTCTGCAGCCTGCTTCTGAGATAACTTCCCACTTCTCACTTCTTCAAGGAGTTTTTTTTAAGATCTTCATCACGGTAACTCTTGTATGCACGACTCCCAGGTTTCTTCTTATAGCCTCTAGCCATTGTAACTCCTTTCCACACAGAAAATCAACTAAGAAATTATTAAGAAATTAATTTTATCCTTGCTGGCAATCCATTGTTGTTAAAAGTGACACAGATGTGTCTCCAACAATTAACATTAGCTTTTAGAACAACTTATTTATTCGTGCGCCTTCAAGCAATTATCTATTGCATTGTTGTCAAAATAGCCCAAAACACGCAAGAAATTTAAAATGTCAAAGTTGCCCCGGTTGACAGTAATTCTCCTGTCGTCTAACTTCATTATAATGAATTTGAATTACATTTTATAAATCCAATTAACATTATACGAGTACAACATACATAGTATCCCCTTCAAATAGGTCCCAGGTATTACGGGGCCTATCCAGAAATGCATTTTATTCGAATTAGTTTCATGTCCTTTATTTCGAATTAACGTTTTCTGCTGATAAGGCGTTTCCATCGTTAAAAGGTAAAGGTAAATCGATTCCACTACATGCCTTTCGAGGCACTTGGGGAAGTAGGAAGTAGAAGCTCCCATTTTTTCTATAAAATCGGCACATGATGATAGCCGGGTTGTCAGCCCTGCGTGCGGCCGCTTTTACCCACAGAACAAGTGTCTGGTACTCATTTGGTTTGAGGTTTAGTCGACCACAGGGCCATAGTGCCGCTAGAAGGTTGAGCCAGTTTAAAAATCCTGACCCCACCGGGACTCGAACCCTCGACCTTCCGGCTTGTAGCGTATTGCCTATTATCTATTGTTAAACAAATCATAATTAAGTAGTTAAGAACCTGTACATTTCACAGAAGAGTAAAATCGTTCAGTGTTAGAAAAATGATTTTGGTTTGACTCCCGACTATTTTTTACAGGTATTTTTGTTTCGGTATGGTCCGCGTTGAGATTACCTTACCTTTGTTGACGCTTGATTTATTACGTAGCGAAATGTGATTAAGACAATTGGAAATTATTTCATCGGTTTGTGCCACGCTAACTTCTTAACTATTATTTCCTGGTTATCTGTTATTTTGACACATAATTTGGACACTCTTGAAATGTTGTAAATTTCCATGTCAATGGGCGCAAACGAGCACGTACTCGCTCGCGCGCACATACACACAAACACACGCACGCACATATAACATTTTTTAGCCATGCCCTGGTAAAATAAAATTAGGCTTTTTGATATGACTAAGATGACAATACTGTTGAAAGTATAAAAATTGTGTCAGAATAGATTTTATTCACTAAGTTTTACTTAAAATTTTTATTCACAAATCTGTGTTTAATAGACCGAGAAAATATTGATTTTGTAGAAAAATAAAATAAATTTTTGTAACTGCAAATGGACAGTGTTCCAATTTGTGCGTTATTTTTACTTACATGCCCTGAAATTGTAAGTTTCTCTTTGAGTTGCCAGTAAGTTTATCTACATTTAAGACGTTTTGTCGCATTTACGTCTCTCGCGAAATCATACAAGATGCCACCTCAAGAATAAAAGTAAATACCTGACACGCTGTTATCTTGGAGTGAATTAAGACCTTCAAAAAGCACGAAGACTTAGTTCCAAAATGAAAGTTGCCATGTGTAATTTCTTAGTTTCTCTTAGTTTTCAATACTCGCCGACACTTTTATATATCGTATTTAATTTTATTTTTCCTCTACATATTCTCCATGTAAAGTCTCCTACATTTCTTGATAATATTGTTCTCCATCCATAAATTCTTCCATATGGATGAAGTAATAAATACTTTTTATAAGTGATTTTCTAAAGTGCATGCATTCATTTGTTTAATTTCTTCACAAACCTTTACATGTTTTGTGGTCCTCTCTTCCTCTGATTTATCTTATAAGCATTAGACCTCGAATTTTATACAACTAAATATATTGATTTATGCACCTAAAATAAATAATAATAATAATAATAATAATAATAATAATAATATTGCTTTATTTTAGCTGGCAGAGTTAAGGCAATAAGACCTTCTCTTCCACTGAACCAGCGAATAGTGGAATTACACAAAAAGTACATACTTATTACAATTTTATATTATTAAAATACAGACTAAACAAAATACTATAATGATGTGATCTAATACTAGCTAATACCAACAAGTACATGGGATATAATAAAATTAAAATGATATAAAATAAAGTAAGTAGCTTCCTAGATGATTATTTATAGAATGTTATATATAGTTGTTAGGCAGTTAATGTTTCCATTGTGTTGAATTTAAGATATTAGTTAATTTGTATTTAAATAATGACAGCGATTGACAGTCCCTGACATAACTGGGAAGTGAGTCATAGATATTGTGTAAGATTCAGAAAAAATATAGACATGTCCTGTGCTGCGGTATCAAAAATAAAGAAGAGTCTTGTGATCATGTTCCTAAATTGTGATGAGCCGATAAATTTTGAAAACGTGTTGTTAAATAACTTGGTAAATATGTGTGCAGAATTTGGAATAATAAGATATGTGAATGTTAAGTTCTTCTGTCATTTAGGTGAGTTAAGAGAATCCCACTATATAGGTTACCTTAGCAGGTCTAGGCTTCCATATTCTAAACAATCACAAATAAAATAATGAAATAAATATTACTTTCAGTTGGAATCATTTAAGTGTAGCTTATTATCCATTTTGATGCTCACTGTAACTATAGGCCTACATAGTGGAACTCCAAGCTACAATTTACCTTACCTGGTCGATATTTACACCTCTAACTCATATTAATCAAATATATAAACATAGAAAAATCTGCTTCATTTCCTTGTTACGTAAGTATTGATCAGTTTAAGTGTGAAACAACAGTCTGTGGTTTAATATACTATAAATGTATGTCTAAAATAATTGTATTAATCAAAAGGATAAACTAAGAGAAAATTATATGTTGGTATTGTAAGCTTTCGTAGAACTAGGTGCAGACCTAATAAGTGTTCTGAAAAATTATAACATGAAATTCCATGGTATAAATGCAGAATACTGGTTCATTATTATTATTATTATTATTACTATTACTATTTTAGACGCTTAACTAGACATTCTAAATTGGAAACAAAAAATAAAATAAAATAAATATATATTCATCAGTCAACAAATGAAAGCCCAAAATTCAATATTAGATTTTCTGAGATACAGACAGCTCAATTCTGGAAATGCGTGTTATTATGCATTACAGAGACTCTTGTCTTCATAACTCCTTTCAAAAACGTTAAACTGAAAAAAAATATATAACTATTATTCTACCAGTTATATTATATGGATGCGAAACATGGACTCTTACTTTAAGGGAGGAAAGGAGATTACGAGTATTTGAGAATAAAGTTCTTAGGAAACATTTTGGACCAAAGAGAGATGAACAGACAAGTGAATGGAGAAGACTGCATAACAGTGAATTACATGGTCTTTATAGGAAGCCAGATTTAATGAGAACAGTTAAGTCTCGTAGACTGCGATGGGCAGGACATGTGGCACGAATGGGGAATGAAAGACATGCATGGAAGCTTCTTGTAGGAAAACCAGAGGAAAAACGCCCGGTTGGTAGACCAAGAATGAGATGGGAGAATAACAGTAACTATGATTTGAGGAAAGTAGATTATACGGGGATGATTGAAAAACATTGGCTGATGATAGGGATATGTGGAGAGTTTATGTCCGCGCGGCTATGAACCTACGGGTTCGATAGTGTCAGTGAGTTGAGTTGAGATACAGACAACTAGAATGGTATGGTCATATACGTAGACTGAAAGAGAAAAGATTAACCAGACATGCTTTGGAGTGGATTCCACCTGGGGAAGGAAAGAGAGACGACCTAGATTTAAATGGATGGAAGAAATACGAAGAGTTATGAGGGAGATTGGTCTGGAAGAATTGAAATAGGAAGATAGATAAGAATGGAGAAAAAAAGCTTTGGGCACAGGTAGATGTTTTGTTACATTGTAAACGTGTTTATAAATAAAGTTATTATTTTTATTATTATATTATTTTTATTATTATATTATTTTTATTTTATTATTATTATTATTATTATTATTATTATTATTATTATTATTATATGTAAAGGCTAGATAAGTGAGACTGCTGTATTTATTTCCGTTATCGGCAATGCACACCACTGACAAATCCTAAGGGCCACGTTGAGACACTAAGCCAAAGACGAGAAAGAATATTTGTGCCACATGTCCTGCTTTAAACTGTCATTTAAAGTAAAACATTATATTCTCATTCTCTCTGTATTTTCCTCTGTCGTCTATAGAGTGGCACATTAATAAGAAGTGAAGTTAATTACTATTACTCTATTATTTATATCGCTTCATTTGTTCTCTTTAATTGGAAGAAGAATTCTAATTAACTTGACTAATATCTTCTTCTTTTGATTAAAGATTTGATATTACTGTGCTGTAAGCAATTTTAAAACACACTTTTTTTTCTCTGAGTGTATAAAGATTTTTTTAACATTTCTTCTTGATTAATTTATTTTAAGTAGTAACTGTACGGTATATAAGAAGGCATGTTTAAAAACACTCCTATGTACAAGCTTTATTACTGTTGTAGAAATGTGGATGGAGGAGAGTTCGGTGGAACAGTGAGAGAGAAAAGGAGCGCTCTTTCTAATGAAGTTGGTATTTAGAGGAACAGAACTTGAAATTAAATAAACGTCATCAGTTTAATATTTACTGGCGGTGATGGTGGATGGGGAGGACATAGGAACGTAAACTCTAAATAGCGTGTAATTGAACTGTTGGTGGTAGAGATCTAGCGAGGTCTTTGCCTTCGTCCGCCTCATCGCCTTTTCTTTGATATCAATGTTGATGCCTGTCTCTCTGCCTGTGACAGATTCCTCCTGCAAACAGTGACGTATTTCTCAAAATCTTCAAGAAAAAGAAGAAAAGAAAGGAGAAGAGTTACCTGGAAATAACTCGTTTCTGCCATATGATGTTATGGGGAGAAAAAAAAACCTATTTTCCGCCCCAAGAATTTCTTGTAGTTTGCGTTAGAAGATACAGGAGACTCGTGTTTCGCATTCGTTTTCGTCTGAGGTTGATGAAACCTGTACGAAATTCTGTTAGGTGGCTCATGGAGCTTCTATATACTTATTCACCGTTCCACTGCGTAAACTAAGGGTTCCAACACTTTTTTTTAACCGACGGCAAACTTTACGGAAGACGGACGACATATAAACACACTTAGTTGTTTTCTGATATTAATAACATAGTCTGTGTCGATTTAGTTGTTGTCCGGTCGTTTTAAGAGAGCGAAGTAATCTGGTCGGTTTAAGAGAGCGAAGTAGTCCGGTCGTTTTAAGAGAGCGAAGTAGTCTGGTCGGTTTAAGAAAGAAACTCACCTTTCTCCCTGTCACCATAATATGCCCGAGGGAAGACCAAAAACAGTTGAATGCGGTGCTTAAATTAAAAAACCCCGCGCTGGTATTATCGCCTCACTATGATGATTGTCCGTTTATGTAAAAGCGGGTGCCGCGCGACAATGTGTGACACTGATTAACATGCGGAATTATTACAGTGACGGTAGTCGGCATCTCTGTACAGGGTTCCCATAAATGCTCTTTCGGGTTTCAAACGCGTGTAACTTGCGTTTAAATAAACTTACGAACATGAAACTAGTACTAATGGAAAGAGAAACTCAAAAAGTTTTGGTTATAGTATTAAAGTTGGCAGTATCACAGTTGGCAAACAATGGCGTATAATTACATACAACATTGCGTGTTGTTGAAAGTGAGAAATTATGAAGAACTTCTTCCTTGGCCTCCGCGTTCGCCAGACCTCACACCTCTTGACTTCTTTTTGTGGGGTTATGTCAAAGATCTTGTGTACAAGCCACCTTTTCCACAGACCGTCCTTTATCTAAGAGGACGGATCAAGCAGCCATCGAAAGAGTTGACCATGATATGCTACATCGTTCCTGGGCGGAAATGGACTACAGGCTTGTTGTGTGTCCTCGTTACCAACGGAGCTCACATTGAACATCTGTAAGGTACTGTAACCAAAACTTTTTGAGTTTCTCTTTCCATTAGTACTAGTTTAATGTTTTTTTAAGTTTATTTAAAAGCAAGTTACACGTGTTCGAAACCCGAAAGAGCATTTGTGGAACCCTGTATTTAATTATATACAACATCTGCGGGGAAACCAAGCATGCCGCTGGACAACCACCATAGTGAGGCTATAATATAAGTGTTAGGAAAGTGGAGGTGAAAACACACAAGCATTTCCAAGAATTTTGACAAAAGAATATATTTGACAAATATTATTGTGAATATTGTTAGACAAGGACGGCTCAAAGTTAGAAGAGGATAGTAGAAATAATGAAAACTGAAACCTAACAGCGTATAGTGATGTTGATAATTGTAGTAGGATGTAACAATAATCACAACCATGGATTATTAATTATTATTATTATTATTATTATTATTATTCAATTTCGTGGTAATCTGCATTCATGTAACTCGAGAAATATTAATGTGGAGAAATAGTACAAAGGTACATAAATACTTGCATACATAGGCCAACATTCATATAAACTTACATATACAAATAATTACAGTTTAAGTTATATATAAATAAATCTAGGGAACTTCTGGTTTAATCTTGAATATATGCTTTATTCCTCTTAAATTATGTGCAAAAAAAATAAAAAATGCAGGCCAAATAGAATTTCAACAGGTAAAGTTTGTAACATTTCTTACCAAAGAGAATATCCAATAATTCAAAATATCTAGGGGGGGGGAGTACAATAAATGTTATTAGCTGACTTCGATTAAAATATTCTTCAAAATTACAGTATCATAATGAAGGATGCATAATATGTTTGTTTCAAAACTTCTAGTGCTTTTTTATGGATTGTAGATTTGGGTGGGCCGAAAATAACTTTTTTTTTATTTCGAAGTTGTAATAGCGCGTAAAAGTTGCGAATTATATAGACAAAAGAAAATAAAAAAAATATATCAAAATCGGTTGACATCTTCCGGTCGCGCAAAGGCTCTTAAGTTTGACAAAATATGGAAAAAACTTCATTTTTGAGATTATTTCTTTAATTTTTAATTAGATGTTCTCGTAATGTAATAGTTTGTAACATTTTTAAATCGAGCCTAAAAACATTGTGTTTTAATTTGGTTTAGATCATTTGATATCTTCCGGTCGCGCATAAGCAAAAATTTTGCAAGAATAACGAACAAGTTATATTTTTACGCATTTTTGGTTTTCGATAAATAACTTCCAGAGTATTGATTGTCAGGTCCCACAGATAGACATAAACATCCTTAGCAAAGATCAGAAATACCTACTTGATATTTAAAAAAAAAAATTCAAAAATTAAGTTTTTTTCGGCCCACCCTATTGTAGATATACAATTTTTGACAAAATATTTAATGTATGCTTAATTGGAGAACCGATCATCTGAAGAGCTTGTTGATTCACTATGAACTTTAATACATAATTGTTTCCTATTTATACTTGTAAGAGAACTGCAGCAAGTACGTCTGCGAATATAAATTAAATATTCAACAATACTAAAAACTTTCACAATTCAACAATATAACAATTAAAATAAGATTTTCATACAACATCGCGGTCACCTGGATCTGCTTTTAAAAACTAATAATTCACCTTAGGTAATATTCACTACTAGAAATGGGTCTGTATGTTCAAATTCACGATAGAATATCATACATTTATTACAATTTGGACTGTTTGTCTGATTTATTGTATGCCATTACAAAATTCCAGTTAATAAAGAGAAGAAATTTAATACAAGAAATGCCCGATTGCGAATATATATATATATATATATATATATATATAGCAATAATTAGAGATAGATGATATTTGAGGGTAGATAGCCTATAATAAAACAAATGAGTAAACAACTATGTAAGTCCTAATTTTTCGTTAAAGTTTATTACTGCTTCGATATTAATTTTGGTGTGTATTGATAACATTGTACGGAGCATCGAGTTTACTAAAATCTGATTACTGCACAAGATTTGAATTATGTACAACAAGATTTCCGTTCTTAATCACCGTAAAACCAATATATAAACATTGGGATTCAATTTTGGGCCGCAAGCCAACACTAATAACCCTGCTACGTATCTTCAAAAAGTACGAGTCTTCATTTAAGAGTGTTTATTGTAATCTTGTTTTCAACACAATGACAATATTAAAATGAACTACTGATCTGTGAAATTTATCCTTAACCCGTGTTTCTTTGCATAATAAAACTAAAGTGGATCCTTCTTTAAGATAAACTTAAATTATTGTATTTAACATAATATTGTAGATTATATTTTAAATTACTAAAATTACTATAATTTTTCCTAAATTATTAAGAAGTAATCAGATAAAAAATTAATAACTTAAATGATGTTTAAATTCAACTACTTCCACGAAATTGAACACTATTGTGTCCAGAAATGTAATTCATATTGAGTGGGGTACTCCGATTAATCGAATGGTAGACATATTTCCCAGTATAATTTTCCCAGTATGATTTCCTAAAACATTTGACCCCCCCCTCCAAATGCTTTGGGTTGCAAAGTATTTCATTCACAAGGATATATATTTTTTTTTCCAATATGATTTTTTTAGTGAAGACCTAAAATAGCCTAACATATGTTAGTTAGCCCTATTGGTAATCATCATTTCAACATTTTTATGATTCTAAACGAACTTCAAAAACTAAGATAAAAATTAGTCGGACACTGAATCAATGGTAAATTAGTAGAAAATGCAGCAAAAATTAGAAAATTTAGATGCGCATCAAATAATAGACTGATAGACGGATATCGATATATTTTAAAAGTAAATACTATAACATAAATCATGGCATAGCCTTTCTTCGAATAATTGGCCAATATTTCTCGTTGTAAATGTATTGATTGCATCATTTTTTTAATATAAAATGCTTTGGAAAATGTTTACTTTGATATATTTTGTGAATTGGATCATTGAGAGCATAATGCTGTGGAAAATGTATCATTTTTTAATGTATGAAATTTTGTACGTACATTTCGTTGGTTGAGTGGAATAGAAAATCTTAACTCTGCTAGATTAAATATAGAATAATAAAATATTATTATTATTATTTTTATTATTATTATTATATTATTATTATTATTATTATTATCCAATCTTATTTTAGATGTGCAAGTATTCCCTTAGAACAATTAGATATTTATAACAATGTAACTGACGCTCAAATTTTAAGAAATGGTACAAGGTAGCTAGGCTAAGGGCCTTCTATGCCTGTCGTGCCATGGAATTATTATAATTATTACAAGGTAGGTACTATTGCATTTTAACGACGCCTTCCAATTACTCATTGCCATGCCATTATCGTGGCAATTATAATCTGATAATGTGACAACAAATGTTTGTACAGAGGCCTCTTATTTCAGGATCGAGATTACTGTATACACCGTAAAAAAAATACGTGTATCACGAGTACACTTGCTTTACGAATGAAGCCATATTCAGAGTTTTACGTCCTTTAAAATCGATGGACGCTACCGGATTTAAACCTTCGAACTTAGAAAACAGACGCAATAGTGGTAACTAGGGAGAGGATTTTTATGTTCTAAAAGTTAAGATTGCAACATGGTATAGTGATAAAGTTAATGTAATAAGCTCTTTATATCCAATCAACTGATTTTTTTATAATATAACTTTAAAAAATCGTTTCTTAATAATTTTTGTGTAGAATCTAGCATTAATACATTTATATTACACATTTTGCTTTTAAATTAAAAAGAAATAGTGTTCTATTTACATTATTTCTTTTTTAATTTTAAAGTAAGACGTAAAATATAAATGTAACATTGCTAGATCCCACACAAAAATTATTGAGAAACGGTTTTGTAAGTTATAAAAAAAATCAGTTGATAGGATATAAAGACTTATTAAATTAATTTTATTGCTATACTATGTTGCAATCTTAACTTTTAGAACATAAAAATCCGTTCCCTATTGACAACCCACATAGCTATGATAGAAAACAAAGAATTTTACATTTTGAGATATTGTTATCCTTCAGTTTGCACTGATCTTTGATAAAAGTATTTTTAAAAAGTTATTTTAATGACATTATTCATTCACGCTCTTTAAAAAGGTAGATATTTCGCCAGCTTGGAACCAGGTTGTTCCAGCTCCCCTTAAGAAAACTCCTGTTTTATATCCATGATGTTGTAACTCCTCTTCTGTGCAAGTTTTACTGATACAATTGTAAGCCTACATTTTGTGGTCAGAAAGTGTTAAACCTGTACCTTCAAAAGAATACTACTATTGTAAATTGAGATGTCCTGAAAAATTAAAAAAAAATGGAGTTAGAACAAGCTAGTTGTTAGCAGCTGTTTAGTGATTAATCATTAGATGCGATGTTAACCCTTAAATTGGCAATGTGTCCTATAGGATACAACAATTTGTTTAATTTATCTAATATTTTAAATAAAACAGAAACAAATAAACGAGTAGAAATAGCTTATACGTGTGTCGAATTACACAATATACCTAATAATAACAGTAATGGATGATTTCGTTTTCACTGCAGTCCGCCACATTTATATAACTGACACCAGAAATTAGTGTCTTGCCAATTTAAGGGTTAAAATTAAGATAAACCTTTGTGTATTGACTTAGGCTTTCACGGCCGGAGTTTCTATGATGATCTTGAAGTTTTCCGGGCTGTAGGCCGTGGTTTCGAGACTTGAAGTTACCCGACGTTTCGCCAGAGACTGCGTCTGGCATCCTCAAGGGTTGTCTCAAATCCCAGGCGCAGTCTCTGGCGAAACGTCGGGGAACTTCTAGCCTCGAGACCACGGCCTACAGCCCGGAAATCTTCTTCAAGATCATCATAATATAAACCTTGTTAATAATTGAAGGAATTTCAACATGGAGTTTGGAAAAAAAATCCAATCTAATAAAATAAAACTACTTTTCACGTCAGTAAAAAATCAGTCAATCCCCAAATAAATTAAATTTACTGTGACTATTTAACTCATGCCCCAAATGGGAGTCAATGACCAATCACGTTTCAATGATTTCTGTTTTACAACCAATCAGAATCGTGTTTCACCAAATATTTATCAGTGTTATGATTACCATATTAAAGAAAGCTCCTCCTTACAATATTGCGTTCCTTTGGCAATAAATAGTATGATCTGGTTGCAGTGATAAACAAAAGAAGCAGTAGAAGCGTACCTATCGTTTCTCATTTGTTTTCAAACATCGCCGTTTACATTAAATATATAAATATTTTAAAATAACTATAGTTAAATAATGATTTGTGAGTACACAGCTTAATTTTATTCGTTAAATAGTCCTAACAAATGCCACTCTTGATTTCCAAATTCTCTAGATAAATTCACTCCTCACTTCGTGAGTCGTGAATTTATCGATAATTTGGAAATCACTCGTGGCATTACTTATGAAAAATAAAAGTAACCTGAAATGTATATAAAGAACTATTTTTTAAGCAGATAAAAGTTGTTAAGATGGTATTTTATCCATTGTAGATTTCATGAATTTGAAATTAAGTTACTTAAAGTTACCGTAAAATAAATTATATTGGATGTTCGTTATCGGAAAGCGTGCAGACTGTTGAGTGTGATAAATTTGTACAGAAACTTTGAGTAAAGTTATTCGCTTTCCGTAATACAACTTGCACAGTTGTACGTACTAATACAGCAAACTGGTTGCTTTTGATAAACCTCCTAGTTAACTATTAAAGCTATGGATTCTCCACACTATCTAATCTGATGTAAAGTATTTAAAGGACAAGCCGTTTACATGTTGACTTATATATTCCGAACATCTACCTTACTCAAGTCCCAAGTTTTGTCAACAACTCATATCAGCATTTATACCTCCAAGATCAATCCAACCGGCATTCAATCAGGATCACTGAATGTAGGCCTACCATAGATTCAGTAAGTAAGTGAATTGAGAAAAAGATAGATAGATAGAGAGGAGAGAGAGAGAGAGAGAGAGAGAGAGAGAGAGAGAGAGGCTTAACTAACCAGGTCCTGATCCTATCGAAACTTGATATTCATGGCTGCCCGGATATAAGCTCTCCATACACCTCTAATCTGAGCTAATATTATTCAAATCATTCCTTGTATAGTTCACCTAACTCCAATCATTGTAAACTTCATTTCTCCACCTGGTTTTTGGCCAACCTATTATCACTTTCCGCTCTGGATTTCCTGCATGACGTTTCCGAGTCCCTCTCCATTCTCCTTTCATGAATAGTATATTACGATGCGATGTTGGGAAGAGATTTTTACAGAATCGAGGAAAAATGTTTAAAAATCGAGCGATAGCGAGGTTTTTAATTTCCGAGATTCTGTAAAACGCTTCACAAACGTGCGTTGTACATTATTTTTTGCGCGATGGTGTTTCCAAAATAATAAATAATAGTAAAATAATAGCATCTTTGTTGGAAATATTTGCGTTCATTACAAACAATTGACTAACGTTAACAGTGTGGGCAATGTTTATTAGTTGAAACAACAAGAGGCCTTGAGAACAATTATTGTTAACATGGCCGCAAGTACCGAATCTATTGTTTCATATTGTTTCAAATAAAGTTCAGTTCATTTAAAATGCAGTGATTTGTTTCGTATAATGTATATTAACACTACCTTTTTGGATATTTTTAGTATATAGGCTATATTGTACATAGTATACATAAAGGACAGTGGATTTACTTCCCGCACGTGGGTGTAAGTATAATACTACAGTATAGTTATTTAGGTTGGCAATCCCGAAATATAGGAAGTTGAACTTTCAATCATGGTCGCCATTGCTGTAAGTATGACAAAACGCACTATCGCGCAAAAAACAATTTTAATTCGTTTCATTGTCAAAAGTAAGAATGTAAATGGATGACTACAACATATGCATTCATACGTGTAGGCCTACTTTTTGCAATGATTATAGGCCTGTTTATCGACACATTATATATATATATATATATATATATTACTTTTACGGTAGTCGTATTTCATGTTGAAATAGCCCTAAATTAACTTGAACATTCCCTACGAGTGAGTTCATACTTACAATATTGTATGTGTAGAGCTTTATATATATATATATATATATATATATATATATATATATGGTATGCACAGTACATATTAACATTTATTAAAGTGATGGAACTTCGATGTGGTAAGAAAAAAATGTACGTTGCAAGGATTGAACATGTTTTTAATCATTGTAACATAATTAACTAATTTTCGAGTTATATTACGATGTTCTTAGTAAATAATTAGTAACAAATTTTCCTTATTTTACATTTTAATCCTCCCTCCACTTGTACTCGCGCTAGTGACTTGTAGACTGAGAGCATGAACGCAATAATAGATAAACAGATATGCAGTGATGATTGACTCCTTGATTGTGCGGTTACCTGCTTGCCAGGGTCGCTACACTGGACTGCGTAAAACGAATTGCATGCCCCCTGACCAAAGGTTGACGTCTATACCCTCCACAACTCCAAGAATCGAACCGTGTGATTTCAAGTTCAGGTTAATAAACCGCTGCAAGTTGAACTAACAATACATTCTAAGTCAAGACTTGCCCACATCAATCACACAGACGACACGAGGGGGTGGTAATGTTTCGTATCATATTTCAACGAGTCTTGGCCCATGGGATCACGGGAATTACGGGTGACATTAGCAGACGGATCAAAAATCGACTGATTAGAGAAGACAAATAATTATATAATACTTTCATAGGAAGGGGCGACTCCGTGGCGCAAGAGGTTAAACGCTCGCCTCTCACCGCTGGGGTCCCGAGATCGAATCTCGGTCACTCCATGTGGGTTTCATGATGGACGAAACGGAGCTTGGGCAGGGTTTTCTCGGGGTTTCTCCCGTTTTCCCCTGCCACAAATTTCATTCCACCATTTCTCCATACTCAATTCATCCATTTCGTTTCGTTTCATTTCATTCGTCCGCCCGCCCCGGTGACGGTGCGTCAGGAGTGGTCGGCCGGCACCCTTATAGTTCACATACCTCTATAAATATAGGGGCTTCATCTCATCTCATCCCATCCCTCGACCCGACCCTGAGTTGGAAACGAGTTGAATGTGTGTATATATATATATATATATATATATACTTTCCGAAGAAGGACTGTGAGGAGTAGATACCATGATGTTCTCTCTTCGATTGGCCGCCCGAATATTACGTTAATACCATTTTTTTAATCATTTTACATTTGTTCATAGTTAATTTGTTACCCTTATTGTTGCTATGAAATTTGAAGATTTTCCTTCTTACTCATATAACAGTATACCTGTGAATTATTTTTAGTAAATAATAATAATAATAATACTTTATTTAATAATAATAATAATACTTTAGTAACGCTGCAATAGATAATTTCCCCCCCCCCCATATAAAAATACATTGACTTTAGTGAGAGGTGAATTCTGTACATAAGCCTTGAGAGAAATGATCTCCTTTGGTGTGTGGATATTTAATTAAAATTAATTTGCCATTAGTGAATGTCAGTACAACGATGACAATTGTGCACTCCCGAGTCGGAATCTAATTTGTGGAGTTGAACTTGAAATTTAATGGCATCGATGTGGCGAAGGGTGTATAATTGTGACGGCTCTGCATCCAATATGTTACAAGCAAGCAAACTAAAACAACATTTTGAGGCCGGTGCCTAACTACACATACATGCGTTAAACATGGACTTTACAGGAAGCACACTGCATGAGTTTCAATGCTAACAGTGGTTACCGCCGGGCTTACACAATTACAGTTTAGTTCTGTTGCATGGAAGAATTCATCCGCGGCACAGCTGACTTTATTATCGTTGCTATACATTATTACATTTACATTTGGTACTGATAATAAATCCTTAGCATGACGGATCCGAAGAGCCAATGCCAATATGATGGTTAATGCCACTGTCTAGCAGATAACAGCACAGGGAAGCGCGTGGATAGCATGACACAATTCCCCAAACTTAACCTCAGATTTTAACCACATTTCGATACACCTCACATCATCATATAATAATAATTTTATTTTACCTGGTAGAGTTAAGGCCTTAAGGCCTTGTCTGCCACTCAACGAGGTTTTAAAAAATACAAAAGAAAAGTCTTGCATCTAAATTACAATAAACATAAACGATTACATGTTATATATACAATTATTATTTATAATGTATTTTGATTTACACTAGATTTAACGAATTAAATATAATATGTACAAGATACACTAAAACTTTTTTAATCCGGAACGTGAATAAAGCGAAAATCTGTCCAATGTGAACAAATTTATTGGTCCCGGAGAAATAATATTAATCGATTGAGTTGGTGTTTACTTGGTGTAAATCCATATATATTAATTAAATAAAAGTAAAACGTAGTTTTATTTGATTTTCATATTTATTATATAATTCAGTGTACCGAAACAGCTGTCACTGAATTATATAATAAATATGAAAATCAAATAAAACTACGTTTTATTTTTATTTAATTAAGAAGTAATAGTAATTTACGTGTATTTATTTTCATAAAACGGAATCTGTCCAACACGGAAACGGAAGGATATTTCGGTACAATTTATGAAAAAAATAAAGCGGAAAGACAGAGAGCGAAATAAATTAGTTTCCAGTTAATTGAATACCAGTTAGGCCAAAAAAGAATACGGAATGATTCCTGCCGCCGCGGGTGAATTCTTCCTGTACCTGTCTTACAAATAACTATTGCACTATAAAATCTTAAATTAATTTAAGTTCTGAGACCGATCTTTCACGGGTAGCGTTCTGAATTTACGGAATAAAGATTTGCTAAAACTTATGTTTCATTGTCATTAAATGAAAAAGTGAAAGTGATTGAAGATAAAAAAAAACTCAGTGCCCAAAATAATGACTAAATTTAAATGTGGGAAAACTAGAGTTAAGATTTTAAAGCACAAAGAAAGAGTAATGAATGAATGGATGCATGGAAATGTCAAAAAAAAAACGGAATATTGTGGGAGTGTTTAATAAGAGCACGATCAAATAATCTCCAAATTTCCGGACCAATGCTCCAAAGCCAAGATCTAGCTGTTGCTAAATCATTAGGGAATAACGATTTCAAGGCATCTTCAGGTTGGCTGAATAGTATTAAAAGACGTCACAATGTAGTGTGGATTGCAATTTGCGGGGAATTAAAGGATGTGGACAAAAATGTAGTTAGCGAAAACCGAAACTGCATACTTCTATTTTATGGGTACGCGCCTGAGAGAGAGTTTTAACGCTGACGAAAAAGGAATGTTTTTTCGCTCGTACGTAATATATTCCACTTTTCAACGGCAGCGGAACTACAATTAATCCAAGGTACGTAAAAAAGACATACGGTAAAAAAATTGGACCCATGCGGTTCCGTATTGAGCAAGTTTTACTGTATAAAAAACGAGAAAAATTATTAATGACATAGTATAAATTTAATTTAGTATTATATACCATACCTTTAAGTCACTCTGGTACAACTGGATTTCGTTTCAAATAAATTACACAGAGCAACAAAAAATGAAACTTTTTTTGTCTCAGAAAGAAAAATATGTGATTTGATAGTATTTTTTCTCCCGAATTCAAATATATTGATTTTTCTCCATCACGCAAGGTTTCCGAGAGACAGCCGTTTATAATAATTTCAAACAATTTAATATTTAATATTGGCAATCGTTAAAAGTACAGCCAAATATCGATTTACAGCTAAGCATATCTAACTAATATCGTTTGCACAAGCCATTAATGTACCTCTAAGTAACATATATTAAAACACTGGAAATAACAACTCAATTAATTGTATTAAAATGACAAGCGCTGGTTTTTAAAGTGGCGTTGATTTCGAATCACTAACACCGCCGTATCCCAGATAAATGTCACGTGCTCTACAATAATCAATATGTATTTAAAGTCAAATCACTTCTATTCATGTTAATTTTAATATTCTATTTGCTTGTGTGTTTAATGCGTCTTACTATGAGGTGAAATCGGCAAACCAAAGTCCTGCATAAAACCAACAGCGTCTAGGCTATCAATCTAAAAAAATAAAATATTTATAAAATCTATTACACACTGAATTATGTTATAAAATACCATAGGCATTTTACCTATAACAGTAAGGGCCTAATTGATTTAGATTTAGATTTATTTATTTATTTAGCCTGGTGGAGTTAAGGCCATGTGGCCTTCTCTTCCACTCACCAGGGCAAACATATATTATTACATCAGAATATAACAATCACAATGAACTCTAATATTAAATACTAAATAAAAATTTGATCTAAAAGATAATATCTATTATATTATGATCTATAATGCAACTGGTTAATGTTAGTTAAAATTAAGACTAAAACTAATAATAAAATGTATACAAGCAAGACATATTAAATTGTCCCTGTCTAATGTATATATAAAACAAAGAAAAATAATGAGATATAGAAAACTAATTTTACGTTTGTACAATATTTATAACAAAACAAAAGAAAATATTTGTTAATCTTAATATGATTTTCATAGATAATTAAATTTATTAATTGTTAAAAGAATGCTATCAGTGAGACACTGGTATGAGACTCGCTTATGCTCATTACGTATGTTATTTACTATTATACAGACTATGGAAAGTAGGCTTTTTGCCAGTATAAATTTACAAACATTTTTTGTTATTGTATAGAAGACCTGTGTTGTTTTATCTAATGGGAGAACAGTTGATTGTTAGGCCTATAATGGAATCTGCAGAATCACAAAAATCTTACACTGTCAACTGTTTCAAATCCAAGGAATATAATAAATCATGTAATCAATAATTCTATTCCTGTCCACCCAAAAAATCGTCATTTTCAATAATATAAACTAAACAATCAAAATTTTAATTTTTTTTTAAAATGCCTGTAATGTTTAATGAAGTCTTATCCCCATAATAAATGTATATTGTATATAACGAGGGCAACCTCGTGATATTGCGGTTATACCATCTGACCGCAGTTCATTAGGCTATTTACGAATGTCACCTTTAATTGAGTTGAAAATAATGCGGGATAGGGATGTATGGAGAGCTTATGTTCGCCGTGAAGCTATGAGTTGGACAGTGCCACTGGGTTACTGTCTTGGACATTTTTCTTTCTACCTCATATTTTATCCATTGATTTTGTATGTTAGAAATACGCATACAAAAATGCATTCATTACCTTCTCCATGTTAGAAAACAACATATATATAAACGAAAACACATTATAGTTTGTGTTCACCACGATTAAATGAGTGTGTGCATGAGATCTCACATTTAAAACCATAATAAAAAACGTTTTTTAAGTTGAATTTTATATGGTTAGTCTTGGTGGATTAAAGAATGAAATTAATAAAATTAAATAAAAATTATATAACATCAATTTTCCTGGAAATCGACAACAAATTAGTAATTGTAAGTTCATGTTGACTCATGCTTGAAAGCCCTGAAATAACAGCTCACAATCACATCTCTATGAACATCAAGTTTATCTGTACAGATATTAAAAATTTGTCTTCCAGTGATTTTTTCCTCAATTACTACATCAGTCAACATATTTACTGGCGTTTATCATAAGCAATGCCACGAGTGATTTCCAAATTATCAATAAATTCACGACTCACGAAGTGAGGAGTGAATTTATCTGGAGAATTTGGAAATCAAGAGTGGCGTTTGTTAGGTTTATTTAACGAATAACATTAAGTTATTTACTCACAAATCATTATTTAAATATAGTTATTTTAAAATATTTATATATTATAATGTAAACGGCTATGTTCGAAAACAAATGAGAAACGATTGGTACGCTTGATTTGCTTCTTTTGTTCGTCACTGCAACCAGACCATATTATTTATTGCCAAAGGAACACAATATTGTAATCCACTCTGTGGAGATCTCACATTTAAAATCATAATAAAAAACGTTTTTTAAGTTGAATTTTATATGGTTAGTCTTGGTGGATTAAAGAATGAAATTAATAAAATTAAATAAAAATTATATAACCTCAATTTTCCTGGAAATCGACAACAAATTAGTAATTGTAAGTTCATGTTGACTCATGCTTGAAAGCCCTGAAATAACAGCTCACAATCACATCTCTATGAACATCAAGTTTATCTGAACAGATATTAAAAATTTGTCTTCCAGTGATTTTTTCCTCAATTACTACATCAGTCAACATATTTACTGGCGTTTATCATAAGCAATGCCACGAGTGATTTCCAAATTATCAATAAATTCACGACTCACGAAGTGAGGAGTGAATTTATCTGGAGAATTTGGAAATCAAGAGTGGCATTTGTTAGGTTTATTTAACGAATAAAATTAAGTTATTTACTCACAAATCATTATTTAAATATAGTTATTTTAAAATATTTATATATTATAATGTAAACGGCTGTGTTCGAAAACAAATGAGAAACGATTGGTACGCTTGATTTGCTTCTTTTGTTCGTCACTGCAACCAGACCATATTATTTATTGCCAAAGGAACACAATATTGTAATCCACTCTAGTGGAGATCTCACATTTAAAATCATAATAAAAAGCTTTTTTAAGTTGAATTTTATATGGCTATGTTTGAAAACAAATGAGAAACGATTGGTACGCTTGATTTGCTTCTTTTGTTCGTCACTGCAACCAGACCATATTATTTATTTCCAAAGGAACACAATATTGTAATCCACTCTAGTGGAGATCTCACATTTAAAATCATAATAAAAAACTTTTTTTTAAGTTGAATTTTATATGGTTAGTCTTGGTGGATTAAATAATTAAATTAATAAAATTAAATAAAAATTATATTACCTCAATTTTCCTGGAAATCGACAACAAATTAATAATCGTAAGTTCATGTTGACTCATGCTTGAAAGCCCTGAAATAACAGCACACAATCACATCTCTATGAACATCAAGTTTCGTCACTGCAACCAGACCATATTATTTATTTCCAAAGGAACACAATATTGTAATCCACTCTAGTGGAGATCTCACATTTAAAATCATAATAAAAAACTTTTTTTAAGTTGAATTTTATATGGCTATGTTTGAAAACAAATGAGAACGATTGGTACGCTTGATTTGCTTCTTTTGTTCGTCACTGCAACCAGACCATATTATTTATTTCCAAAGGAACACAATATTGTAATCCACTCTAGTGGAGATCTCACATTTAAAATCATAATAAAAAACTTTTTTTAAGTTGAATTTTATATGGTTAGTCTTGGTGGATTAAAGAATTAAATTAATAAAATTAAATAAAAATTATATTACCTCAATTTTCCTGGAAATCGACAACAAATTAATAATCGTAAGTTCATGTTGACTCATGCTTGAAAGCCCTGAAATAACAGCACACAATCACATCTCTATGAACATCAAGTTTCGTCACTGCAACCAGACCATATTATTTATTTCCAAAGGAACACAATATTGTAATCCACTCTAGTGGAGATCTCACATTTAAAATCATAATAAAAAACTTTTTTTAAGTTGAATTTTATATGGCTATGTTTGAAAACAAATGAGAAACGATTGGTACGCTTGATTTGCTTCTTTTGTTCGTCACTGCAACCAGACCATATTAATTATTTCCAAAGGAACACAATATTGTAATCCACTCTAGTGGAGAAAAAATGAAACGCATTAAATTGTATATTAATTAATGTCTGGTGTCCTATGATATAAATATGACAATTATATTTTCTGGATTGTTATTACCTGGAAAAATTAACATTTAAGAAAGTGCAAAGAGTGGTTTATTTTTTTTTTGTGGTATAATCAATTGTTAGAAATGTTTTTATATTAACTCCCGCATGCGCTATGTGTTGACATTCATGCACTATATATACAATCTGGTAGCCGTATATCTTAGAGAGTCAGTCACTGCAAAATAATGCTACGACCTATTCAGAATGTTAAAAAGGAGGTGCTTTCTTTATTATGATAAACTTTAGTTGGTAAATTCTAGGCGAAACACGACACTGATTGGTTGTAAATAAAAAAATCGTTGAAACGGGATTCGTCATTGACTCCCCTTTGGTGCATGAGTTAAATAGTCAAAGAAAATGTCTGATTTTCAATCCTTTATCTCGTTAATGTGTTCTTCTCTTCCTTTCTACAGTATAATACAAAAAAGAAAAGAAAAGTAGAATTATTTCTTTCTTATTCTTAGTTTAACATATCTCTCTTAGGTATAAAAGTAGAATTAAGATACATTTTAAAATTAGTATCAGAAGCACATATTGGTTTATGTATTATGAAATGAAGGCAAATCAATGTTTATTTAACTAATGACACATTGCGCCGCATCATTTTAACTGTTTTCAGATTGGGGTTAAACGTGCAGTATAAGGAATCTGCTTATATAATCCAATACTAAAGTAACTAACTCAAATGATACTATCAAAGTTCGCGGCAGCACGGATACATTTCTATCATGAGCTAATGTTTTCCAATAATATATTGTATAATTGACCTCCCTCGAACCATAGTTAATGTTATTCTACTACCTCATCCTTGGCCTGCCTACTGCGCGCTTTTACTGTGGTTTTCTTATAAGACATTTTCATGTTCCCTTTAATTATTCATTCGTGCCACATGTCCTGCCCATCGAAGTCTACTAGAGTTAACCGTTGTTATTACATATGGTTTCCCATGACTGTTATGAAATGAGATAAGGAACGTAGTTAACAAATATAAAAATATATGTCTGATACATTTTACAAACCGAAGGGCAATAAAGAGCTCCAAATTGGGCTAATATTGTTAACCAAAAATCAGTAGATTAGATTAGATTAGTATGGGTGGGTTCGGGTTGTTTTAAGACCTATCACGCAAACTTATTTTCGTTATTTTATTACCCATCTTTACTTTATGGAATTAATGAGATTACATTACTCTTCGGTGGTATGTAGTCTGCTATGATCTTCCTGGTTCGACACACATGACTCATACCGCCATTTATTTGGGCTGGGCCCAAGGCCTCGAGGAGGGATTACAACTCTCCCTTTGAATCTATTTGTCCTAAGATTACGCAGGCTCGCAGTAGTGATGAGGAACTAAATGAGTGTGCCTCTTTAGATCACCACAGCCACATATTTTAAACATCTGCGGTTTGTTGAACAAGACTATTTTTTACCTAACGTGAGATGTGGTGAAATGAAATTAATGAATGGGGATAAAGTTTGGAAAACGAGGGAACCCCAAGAAAACCCGAAAAATCCCGGTGTAGCCAATACCAAATGTCCATCCATAATCATCAGGATTGGAACCTGAGATCCCAGTCGGGGCAGCGGAACGCGCTAGCCACTCGTCTACTGAGATGGCTTAACAGTCATGTTACCCAGGTTTTGTAAAACTGTTTAAAATTAAACTGATACAAAATTGCTCTTTTCTGAAGTGCAGCTCCTTTACTGCATACTATACATTTTACATTCCCAACATCCCATATTTACAATAGTTCCACTAGTTTTTATTTTACAAATGGGTTAACTTTTAAACTGCTTTATGCACGCGAGAATCAGAATTTACTTTTTTTTTTGTTCCCTTTAACACACTGTTTATGCAGGGTCACTATTTAAGCAGTAAATGTTGTATTACTCTACAATACCGTCACGCCATGCTGACACGTAAGATTCAGAGGGAGTTTGTTTAAATTGACTTCACAGATGTATTGATTTAGGCTTTCACGGCCGGAGTTGCTATGATGATCTTGAAGAAGATTCCCGGGCTATAGGCCGTGGTCTCGAGGAGACAACCCTTGAGGATGCCAGACGCAGTCTCTGGCGAAACGTCGGGGAACTTCAAGCCTCGAGAGCACGGCCTACAGCCCGGAAATCTTCTTCAAGATCATCATAACTTCACAGATGTTTGCACAGAAATTTCCAAATTCACGTTATATATTTCACAGTAATGCATTGATTCTTCAAAAATAATTTGCTGATAATAAAATCTCTTCCTTCACAATTAATTATGTCACTCAGTTCATCATACTCACTGACGGTTTCACTTAGGACATATTCTTCACACACAAGTCACGTTTTCTAGTCCACACTTTGGACATGACTGGCCGGTCAGCTTCTAGTACCTCCCTATATATATATGCGAGGGCAGGGAATATCTGGATTCCTGTCCAGATCTATCTCGCATGAAGCCTCGAGAGGCAAACGATTTTATACTCCACATATCTTTAAATGATTTATCCATAAAGCACGTCTAGACAGGTCTTTAGCCAGTTGCTCCTATTGGCTTATAAGGAATCCTGCTTAGCCCGCGAAATTCAAATTTGGTAGTTTGAGCAACGAATCAACAACCATCACATTACTATGTATAATATACAGAGTTGAAAATCTACCGGTAAAAATTCACGGTTCAGATATATCCAATGAGTGTTTTGACATAAGGAACACATTCTCTCCGATGACTCATTCTAAACAAGTGCGTACATTTGTACAATATCTAAATCAGGCGATTTGATGACTACTATTTTTTCTTTGTGATGTCTTATCACAATGCAAACTGTTTTGAATCACACTTGATAGTATTGCCTATAATCCTGTCCTTGAACTTACGTACCAAGTGTCATGCTATATTTCTAACAACTCAACAATACTTTAATAATATCCGGTATCGTGGCAGCTGCCGCCGCGCCGTCTTCTGGAACCAAACGTCATTCTTCTCTGTCCATCCATTGATCTTCCTCCAATCATCTAATATTCATAGCCGCTTGTACCCCTTCTATCCAAGTTTTATTCGGTATACTTCTCTCCTCCCTTTCCATTGGGATCCATTCCATAACAATTTTAGGCAACCTTTGCGCTGGCATTCTTTTGACATGGCCATACCACTGTAATTATTTTCTTTTCAATAATGTCTATGATGTCCGGCTCCTCTTGCACAACCATAATTTCTCTTATTTCTTTATTTCGTATTCTATCCGTTCTAGATTTTCCAACTAATCTTCTTAAAACATCCATTTCTGTACTTAAAATTATTTTCATTTCCCTGGTAGGAATTTGCTAAACTGCTCTGAATTATGGTTTGATATATTTGTAATTTTCTGTTTTTGTAATATTCTAGCTCCACCAAACAGAGTTTAAAGCATTTATGGCTTGTTTTGTTTGTGCGATTCTATTTTTAATTTCCACTGTGTTATCATCTGAATGGTCTAATTCTGTTCCTAAATAAGTGCATTCAGTACTAGGGTTTAGTTCTTCTCCATTGTTGAAATATATATTTTCCATTTCTTCTCCTGTACACAGATATTTAGTTTTCTCTATATTTATATAAGGCCCCCATTTTTCATATTTTTCTTTTAGTTTTTTTCAATACTTTAATATACCTAATAATGTAATAAGTCTACTGAGATTTTTTTATCAAAACACTCGATCAACATCTTTGAATAACACGCGAATTGTAGTCGGCAGAGTTGCGTTCCACTCTATGTATGTATAGTATGCAATTTTTCGTTTATTTTGTACAGCATGGCCAAGTTTAAATGCGTATGGTGTGAGGTCGGTATCGCTAAAGACGAGTTTTCTTGTAACTCGATGCTGTCCGGTTATCAACAGTAATCTAACAAGAGGTGTCGCCAGTGATTTTGTCTAATGAAAAACTCAAACTCGCGATGGATTTGGAGCGACTATTTAGCGAATAATAAAACATCAGAAGTTAAAAATAAAAATTTCTGATTATAAGTCAAGATTGATGCAACATGTTCATCGAATGGAAGATCACAGAAAACCCAAACAAATGTTAAGATATCAACCTGCAGGAAGAAGAAGAACAGGACGTCCACTCAAAGACTTTTGGGTGGTGTTTCTCTTATGGCCGAAACAGGTCAACAAATGGCCTAAATTCGTGAATGTACTATGATGATGATGATGATGATGAATATTTACCAAATGTGAGGTTATGTATCCCAATCTTATATCCGGGTGATTTCTAAGCCGGCTGCATAGTTATAATAAATAGCATATCTTCACTGTTGAATCTCCTTGGGCTTGGGAAAAATCAATAACAGATTATTCTATCGGAAGTAACTATTAACAATAATGCGGATTCATTATACAACATTTAATGCATTTTTAGAGCAACAGAACTAACTGTTTTTGGTAATTTTTGAAGTTGTTTTCTTTTGGCAATACTTGCTGTACCAAATCGATCGTATATTGCTGAATCGATATCCTTGTCAATTAAGTTAATTTGTGGATATATCTCTCATTATGAACAGGGACAGGCAATTTTATCTACAGGTAGAGGCAGTTTTATCAACAACAAGAGACAAAATTATCTGTATATGAGATAAGTAGTCATAGTAGTAGTAGTAGTAGTAGTAGTAGTAGTAGTAGTAGTAGTGGTAGTGGTAGTGGTAGTGGTAGTGGTAGTGGTAGTGGTAGTCTATTTAACAATGTTCTTTAAAAACTGCGGCTACCGAGTCACAAATTAAAGCTCGGAGTCAAAAAAATATATTGGCTAGATGACTTCTATTTCAGGACCGACACTTATTTTATTGTTATCTTTTTCGTGCTTGTAAAAGAACTTAAAGCTTAAATTTAAGCTCTAAGCAAATTTTCGTAGCCTACTGGATGTCTCTTTTAGACGATGAGTTACTAGCTGACGTATGCAAGGAAGTAACGTTACTATATTATCTTGGTTTAGTAACTCCCTCAAGGGAACACCCTTGCCCACTTAAGGATATACGGGTATAGTCAGACACTCGTATTTTTAATTATCCTAGCTAAGTTAGAACGGGCTACAGGTAACAAAATATTGCGAATCTTGTCTAATGCTTTGATTACATATTTTGCTGCCAACGAACGCGAGTTGTATAAAACAACTCAGTGAGTTGCTTTTGTTAGTTTTTATGTGCGCAATCCAATTTTAGCAAACTTCCATATTTTGAAAATGTTTCATGATAAACTTACTTTCATTGAAGAACACTAAACAGCGTAGTCCGCGTTAGGTCGCCCAACAGATAGACAAGATTGAGGTGGGAGGATAATATTAACCATAATTTGAGGGAAATATATTATACAGGGGATGGTTGGAAAATATCAACTCAGAATAGGGATGTATAGAGAGCATATATGCGCGCAACCATAAGTTACGGGTTCGATAGTTAGATAGAATTAAAATTTATCAGTATTTTAAGCTGATGTGTTTTGTATAAGCGATAGATTAATTAATTGCATTGTATCTTTCTCATTGTATTTCTTCTAGTAGGTAGCAGATGTTCTTCCATTTTGTATCATTAGTTTAAATTTTACTTATCATTAACTTGATTGTGAGTTCACCGCTCTGGTCTCGGGATAGCTTCGCTCCTCACTCTCAACGTGCCCGGCTTCGATCACCGGTCGGGAAAAAAATTTATAGGTGATGCTTTATTCCGTTTTTTCTCACCTGTAAGACAAATATCGAGAAGCTTTAAGACCCAAACGATCCCGAACGCCATCTGACGATCATACTCACCATGTTTAGTATGAATAATAATAATAATAATAATAATAATACTTTATTTATTCTGGCAGAGTTAAGGCCATAAGGCCCTCTCTTCCACTCAACCAGTACAAATACAAATAAATATTCGACAAATATAGATATACACTATACTAATTATAAACACTTAAAGATACAATAAATGTAACAATGTAAATGTCATGTACAAACAACATTTTATAGGGTAATAACAATAATGATTCAATAATAATAATAATAATAATAATATAAATATGATACATTATACGGGAAACACCAATTAATATATATATATATATCTTACACTGGATAATAATGAAGTCGAGTTTAGAGCAAATATAAATTTAGATTTCTTTTAAAAGATGCCAATGTCCGGCAGCCCCTTATTTCTTGTGGTAGGGAATTCCAGTTGCGAGAAGTGGAGATGGTATATGACATAGAGTGATGTGATGTCCTATGTTGCGGTATATTAAGTAAGAGACTATGTTGTGATCTTGTGTTTAAGTTATGGTTTGAGGATAGATACTGGAAACGGGATGATAAATAATTGGGAATCGAGGTATGTAGGATCTTAAATAGGAGAATTAGACAGTGCGATTTTCTTCTCTCTTTTAGATGTAGCCATGACATTTCGTGGAATAATGTGTGTGTGAATGGTGCTTTTCATCTTGTGTTTTGTCGGAGGACGCCCAGACATTGAGCAGATCACTCATTCGGGGAGACCCTCCATGCCCCCCCCCTTTTTTTTGGTCAAAAAAAGTATGTGTTTTTCATGTTTAAAATCCATCTCCCTACTGTAAGCCCGGGTGGCGTGTTGCATGTAAATTGTATCTGTGAGGTGAGAAGTTAAACTAAGTTATTGGATTGAAAATAAAGCACATTCCTGTGTTATTAGATCTGACTTGTATTTTTGTTCAGTTTGGCCAAAATACTCGTTTAGTGTCTGTATTATTGTGATTGTTGTAATATTAAAGTAACATGTTTTCTCCTGGTGATTGGAAGAGGTCACATTGTCATAACTCCACGAGACTAAATAAATTAATAAGTGCGATTTCGATATATGAATTTATGGACCACAAATAAAGTCTTAGCACATCTACGGTATCAAAATATAACTAACTAACTCACTGGCACTATCGAACCCGTAGGTTCATGTCCGCGCGGACATAAGCTCTCCATACATCTCTATCTTGAGCTAATGCTTTCCAATCGTTCCCTGTATAGTCTACTTCCTTCAAATTATAGTTAATGTTATTCTCCAACCTCATTCTTGGTCTACCAACTGGGCCTTTTCCCTCTGGTTTTCCTACAAGAAGCTTCCATGCACGTCTTTCATTCCCCATTCGTGGCACATGTCCTGCCCATCGCAGTCAACGAGACTTAACTGTTCTTATTATATCTGGCTTCCTATGAAGACCATGCAGTTCATTGTTTAGTAGTCTTCTCCAGTCTGTTCATCTCTTTTTAGTCCAAAAATTGTCCTACGTACTTTATTCTCAAATACTCGTAATCTGCTTTCCTCCCTTAAAGTAAGAGGCCATGTTTGGTATTCATATAATATAACTGGTAGAATAATAGTTTTATATATTTTCAGTTTAACGTTTTTTTAAAGGAATTGGGACATCAAAAGTCTCTGTAATGCACAATAGCACGCATTTTCAGAATTGAGCCTATGTTTATTTTCTTTGTGCATCTCATTCCTATGTGTGATTATTATTCCTAGATATTTGAATTAAGCCACTTCCTGAAAATTTCCCTTATTTATCATTAGCTGTCCATTTCCATTATATAATATATTTCTACAGTGGAGGAAATTGGTATAAAGTCGCTTGTTAAAAGTGTTAACACAAGTTTATTTACTCTTTCTTTGGCATTTTTCTATATTAATTGAGGAGGTGATTGAGTATAAAACACACAAGAATAATGTCAAAATTAATTATCCATTTCCATCCAAAAAAGTACATGAAAACTGAAACCACTCTCACATATGGGTGGAAATTAGTGTAAAGGCACTTTGTGTATTTCACAGAATAAACCAAAAAGACTGAGCGCAAAGTTTACAACAAAGTTCTAAAATTTAGTTGAACATCCATTGTTGTTAATTACTTGGAAGATTCTCTTTGGCATTGACTTGATGAGGGTGTTTATTTCTTCCACTGAGATTCAAGCCCACTCTTCCTGAATAACATTTTTCTGCTCAGTCACTGTCCCAAACTGCCGTCCATTGCGATAAACACGCCTTGCCAGGATCCTCCATAAGTTCTCAATCGGATTTAAATCAGGACTTCTGACTGGCCATGTCAAAAGTGGTATTTCTTTCTTCTTGAACCACTCCTTTGATTTGGCAGACACGTGAATGGAAGCATTATCTGGCTGAAAAATTAGATCTTCGCCAAATTCCTCATACATTCTTATCAATTAGGACTCCAGAAGCTCCTCTGTGTAGGGCTCAGAATTCATCTTGATGCGTATCCATGCTATTTTTGATCTTTCTTTAAAGCAGAATCATAAAGCTTCCACTACCGAAGTTTCTACTCATTCTAACTTGCTCTTCAGTACGGAGGTCGTTCCAGTAATACTGAAGGCCATCAGGCCCGTCCAGATTAAACTTCTTCTCATCACTGAACATTACTTTATTCCATTCTGAGGTCCAGGACATGTGTTCTTCAGCAAAAGTCATTTAACTTTCTTACGTGCATCGTTCAGAGTTTTTTTTTAAAGGTTCTTGTCTTCGGACAGAATTCGTCTTACTCGTCTGGCTGTTACTGGCAACTTCAAATCAGCCTGGATTTGAGAAGAAAACATACTCTTACCTTTTGCTTTACGTAAAATGAGACGTTTAGTGCGCTCAGACAATTTTCTTGTCCGTCCATATTTCCCGTTTTTTCCATATTGTGAGCCCAGTTTGACAAAATTATCAATGATACATTTTGAAGCCCCAATTTCGTAGGTATTTGTCTATTGGAAAGGCCCATCTCCTTGAAGGCACTAACTCTTGATTTCTCTTAATTTGATAGAGGCTTCCACGTGGCGTTGTACGTACTACTGACTTGTAACTGATGAACGATGCTCACAGACACGTCGTCTCCATGTAATTGCAGTGTTTTGTTTACATTTATGTCTCTGTAAGAGCCAGAAGTTGACCTGCCTTTATACCGATTTCCACCCCTAGGACAGCGTTTTCTTAGATTTTACGTATTATTTACATATATGATAAATACAAAATGAGGATACCTGTATGAAATTATGTCCAAGATAATTATATGTAATCTATGACACACATACGGTATTTGCATAAATATTTCAGGTTGTTTCACTACTAAAAGTTAGTGGCTTTATACCAATTTCCTCCACTGTATGTGTGACCATATATTTAGTTTTATTGATATTTACTTCCAGTCCCAACTTCTTAGTGATACTCAATAGTGTGTCCGAGTTAGCCCCTAGTATCTCTTCGCTATCGCCCAATAGTACTACATCATCAGCATAAACTAACAGCTTATTAATACCATTGAGATGTAGGCCTTTTTCATCCTCTAAAGTTTTGATGACGTAGCTATCAAAGTATAGTGAATTAAAATAATAACAGTCAGTATGAGTTCTTGTTCAGTATAATTTAATAGAACGAAACTTGGGAGTGTGGGGTGTCGAATTTAATAGTTTGCAAATTACTAATATTATGTTGCATAATTATTTGAAAAAAAATATTTTTATGTGTTTACAGTTCATATTTCCATTGTTTTGACTTATCTAATCGTCTAGAGGCTATTGAGTGCCTGTTTATAATTCAACTGTTGTAAGTACTCCAGGCTACCCAAATCGTAATTAACAGCTTATTGTGTGTAAATCAGGTATATGTCGATTTATCGCCGTTAATCCTTTATGAGTGGGATGGTTATTTCATATCACTTGGCAGAATTCAATAGAATATTGAATTTATTTCCGTATGTTTTGATCCATTTATATTTTATATGTAATATCCACATTGAATCCAATAATATCTACGATAAAAATATTATGATCGAAATCAAGCACAATATTTATATGTAAATTCTAAGAAGCAAGGTTTTATGTGTAGAAGAAGATTGGTCGTTAAATAATATTAAAAAATAAAATATGGCTTCGGAAGTGTGTTGCTGGAGATGGTTAACTGTAATTTCGCATAGAAATAACGTTCTCACGGAATAGCGGTTAACATGCTCGACTCTGGTTCCATGATGCCCGAGTTTTTACCTAAAAGAGGTCGACGGACATTTATGCACGAAATAGTCCTGAACACGTCCTAATAAGTAATTAATAACATATAAAGTAGATTATAATATAGGCCTACAGTTTGATATGTTACATTTTTTCTCCACTAGGATGCATTCTTACGATATTACGACCCTAGTTCGCAATAAATAGTATGATCAAGTTGCAGTGATGAACAAATGAAACATTACCAAACATTTCTCATTTGTTTTCAAACATCGCCGTTTACTTTAAATAAATAGATATTTTAAAAGAACTATATTTAAATAATGATTTGTGAGTAAACAGCTTAATTTTATTCGTTAAATAGTCCTAACAAATCCTCTAGAAAAAATTGGAAATCACTCGTGGCATTGCTTATGATAATATTTGAATATAACGTAATTGTTTTTTTTTTTAATTGAAAACATTCTAATTTTTTGTATGAGGTATTAGTTTGTTAGAAAATATGTATACATTATATTGAAAAATGGCTAATATAATTATATGCTTTTATCTGATATTGTCTACATGTATTACGTGATTGCGCAAAACATATTTGAATACTGTTGACTTGGGGAAGGATACTTGGTGATGGTAGGTTAAGAAGCTCCTTGATCCCGTACTTCATGGATTTAGTACTAAGCCACTCCGACTCCAATGAAAACACAACATGCAGTTCCTGAGAAACAGGCCGCTGAGAAAATATATGCAAGTGCTGCATCCCTGCCCATATCTCTAATCCTATGTAAGACCAAATTTCAAATAGCGTCTCTGTTAGAAATAGGGTCAGCTTATTTTACACTCATTTCCATTTAACCGAAGCTCCAATTGTACAATTCAAGCGTGAGCCGAAAAGGAGGTCAGAAAGCTGTACGCACTTTTTATTTTTTATTATATTATATATTAATTTCATCATTATATCATAAAAATTCCACGTTGCGACAGGCCTTGACGGCACTTGACCTACCAGATGGCTGCTGGCCTCACTTTCACATATGTCAATCATGGAGGTAATAATGTTGCCAGTGTGGGGCGACATTATACACTGCTTTAATCAATTAGAGGAACACTTGTAATAAATTGAATAAGTAATTTTTAAAGGTGTGATGCTGAAAGTTGGACAATATGTAAATTGAATTATTAATTTTATCATTGGATACAAATTTTAAAGATCCATGGCTTAAATACAGAGAAATTAGCTTAAATAACAAATATAGAGAATTTTTAAATTTTATGAAGGCACTGGCCACTTCTAATTGGTAAGCTTCCTGATGTTGATATAGTGACGAATGTTGATTATTGCCTTGTTTTATTGAAGTCTCTGATAAAATGAGGCATTTAAATGAGTTTGAAGTGTATCATGCTCTACATATTTTACGACAAGATCAATCTCTGCGACAAGTGGCTAGAGAGCTTGGGGTTTCTCTTTCCGTGGTGTCCAGGTTACGCAACAGGCACAGAGAGACAGGTCACTATTGTAGAAGACGTGGCCAGGGCCGTAAATTTAAAACAACCCCCAGGATGACAGATATGTTGTTCTTTCTGCTCTTCGACAGCGTACAAAAACTGCAAAAGACCTGCAGAATGACCTTCACATGGCTTCCGGAATCCGGGTTTCAGACCAAACCATAAGGAACAGATTAAGGAAAGAGAATATTCGTCCAAAAAAGCCCGTTAAAAAACCACGCTTAACAAATGGGCATAAGGTAGCAAGACGTACGTATGCTGAAAACCATGGTGATTGGAACCTGAACGAGTGGGAGTCTGTGCTCTTCTCGGACGAATCCAGGTATCGTCTTACACGTTGTGATGGTCGATTGAGGGTGTGCGGACGGCCAGGAGAAAGATTTTCTGCAGAGGCTGTACAGGAAATTGATAGATTCGGAGGAGGTTCCATAATGGTGTGGGCCGGAGTTATGTACAACAATCGTACGGACCTTGTACTTGTTCCCCAGCGACTGAATGCTGTCCGGTATATCGAGCACGTTCAAGAAGAGCATGTAGTACATGCTGCCATTGGAGTAGGGCCTGGATTTCTGTTTATGCAGGATAATGCCAGGGCACATTCTGCGCGTACTAAAGTATAATAAAACTTAATAGATAGAAACCAACCTGGCTCACGCCGGTCTGAACTCTGTCACCAGGGATTTCCTGAGGAGGAATGAAATTGAGGTAATGGAGTGGCCAGCGGTCAGCCCAGACCTCAACCCTATTGAACACTTGTGGGATCTTCTAGACAGGAAGGTCAGGAACCGACATCATGCTCCTCAAACTCTGCAGCAACTTAGAGATGCTCTGGAGGAGGAATGGGAGAATATCCCGCAAGAGGAAATCCAGAATCTTATTGGGAGCATGCCACGATGGTGCCAAAGTGTCATCGAATGTCGTGGAGGCCATACACGATACTAACTCTATATAACGAGTGTTTAACTTTGAAAAATAAGCACAAGATTCAATTGCTTACATAGCGGAATTATTTGAAAAGTTAATTGTCAGCGTTATTCATTTGTTTTTACTGACATGAGCTATAAATAAATAAATAAATAACCACAAATAATATACTTTATTAATTTCATGTTTGTACCTTTATCCAATGAATAAATATTTGCATATTTCATAGTGTTCATCTAATTGTTTTGAGCAGTGTAAATGTTGTTTTCATCTTGGACTAGCGATTTGCCGTAGTTACCCAAGTTCCTCACGTTGCCAACTCTGTTGATCGCTCCCCGAAAATCGTGAGGTAAATTTCTATTTCCAATGGGACTTAACCAGCGCGTACCGTAGCTCTACAACAAGGCACGTTGTAATTCACTGCTCGTGCACGGTAGAGGACATATTGTTATTATTATGCACACACCGTCATATTAAAAAGTGTACAAGGCGTCTTAACTTCTAGAGCCAGAAATTTACAGGAGGACTGTAAACTCGGTCTTATGAAATATAAAGTCAATCAACACAAACACTAATTTCGGGCGCAACGAGATTGTGGAAAATACACACTGTTCGAATTTGGTAGTGAAGCTCAGGACTTATAAACCATTGACAGAAGAGCGCTCTGGGTTTAAAGTAGTTCGTTCCAACCATTTGTACCTAGAATAGCTGATTGAGCTAATTGCTGACTCGCTCAAAAGTAACCTTTAGATCATTGCCTCCCATGAACAAGTTGTTTGGTTCCAACACCATCTCCACAAAGTCTGGCGTTTGAATAGCTCTTTGTTTAACGCTCTGATCATCTCTCTGACTTAAACGATCTTCTGGAGCATTACATATGAATTCCCTAACATCGAATTTCTTCTTCAATTCCTCTACCATCAGTGTAGTTTCGACTTTAAACCTCGGAGCCATCTGTATGCTCCAATTTACTTCCATCCATAGTAATTCTGCCCGAAGGCGGGTCGTTCACTGCAATCATAGCATTTTCATGCTATGCTTGCAGCTTTACTAGGGAATTGTGTAGGTGTGGTAGCTTCCCGTAGCTTTCCACACCTGTGAAGGATGATAATGATAAGGATGATGATGATGGCCGTATGATTTCGGGGACCGTTTGGGCCTTAAAGTTTTCCTGACATTTGTCTTACAGGTGAGGAAAACCCCCGATAAAAACCTCACCCAGAAAAGCTGCTCCGACCGGGGATCGAACCCGGGCCCGCTGCGTGACAAGGCAGCACGCTACCTCGAGACCACAGCGGTGGACCCAATTTACTTGTAGTACAGTAAATCAACGGGGCACGCCGTAGCGTAGTGGTTAAGGCACTGAGCTACAAGCCGGAGGGTCGAGGGTTCAAGTCCCGTTGGGGTCAGGATTTTTAAACTGACCCAAACCCTCTGGCGGCACTATGGCCCTGGGGTCGACTCAGCCTCTAATGGAAATGAGTACCAGACGCTTGTTCTGGGGGTAAAGGCGGCCGTCACGCAGGGCTGACAACCCGGCTGACATAAAGTGCCGATTGTCTAGAAAAAGTGGGAGCCTTAACCTCCTACTACCCCAAGGGCCTTCGAGTCTGTTGTGGGATCACTTTACTTTTACAGTAAATCAACTCCTAATTAATGAAGTGATTTCTGAGATTTTACTCGACGTGTCACAATATATAAATGTAATAAATATTCTGAAGGACTAGATGTGTAATAAATTATAGTTAATTATATCATCAATCAGTCGTAATCAAATTCATTTGGTGGAATATAATTTCAAGATTTTTGACTGAAAATTTAGTTACACATAGAGCACGCATGGAGAAGTATATATGGTTGAGTTTGCGGAGAAATATTCAGTCATGGTAGTTACAACCCAAATTTATATCAGATTCTAACGAAAGAGAAAGCGCCGACAACAAAACAAAGCGAAATTATGAGGACGAAGCAAAGGTGAAAGGAGAGTTATAATTTGACACACGATTGCACAGAGCACGATTTCAAATGCACAACTTAGCTGTTCCACCAGACTAAATTATGTAGAGGGTGTATAGTTCACCATATTGTCGATGATAAAATCTATTTAATTGACTTGTTACGTGGACAGGCGGTTCCAAGTCTCAACTAGTTAGGCACCAAGCACTCCAGCTTCGCGGTGGACGAATAGGAGGCAGAATATAATTTTTCACCCGTTTTCCCCTCCCAAAACCTTTCTTCCACCATTTCTCCATATGCACATTCGTTATTTGCATTTCATTATCTGCTCTGTGATGGTACGACAGGTTTGGCTATCCTTTTCCATACAGACTTTAAAAGTATATATTGAAAAGCTATTTAAACACATGGTATATGATATAATATCTCATTGGCGCCGCGGTTCAATAATAGCATGTTATCATCTTCTCAGAGGTTGTTTACTTAACAGATTAGTTACTTTTATTTTCCTCAAATATACAAGAGAACCTCATTTCTTATTCCCTCAAAAGTGTCCATCCACGCTGGCAACATTTGAACAGGCGAACATCGGTCTATAGTCCAGTTCTGATAACTGTAGCCGCCTTGGTGAATCCTAAGGCGATTGGGGGGAGGGAAGTAGTAGCCATGCCGTCTTCCGGAAACCAAACGCCATTCCTCTGTCCATCCATTGATTTTCCTCCAATCCTCTGATGCTCATAGCTGCTTGTACCCCTTCTATCCAAGTTTTCTTCTCTCTTCCTCCTTCCTATTTGGATCCATTCCATAATAATTTTAGGCAATCTTTGCTCTCATTGTAATCTTTTCTTTTCTATAATGTCTATGATGTCCGGCTCCTCTTGTACAACCATAATTTCCCTTATTTCTATATTTCATATTCTGTCCACTCTAGATTTTCCAGTTGATCTTCAAACATAATTATCATTATTTTTATTATTGTTATTATTATTATTATTATTATTATTATTATTATTATTATTATTATTATTGTTGTTGTTGTCAGGGACAGAGATGATAGGGCCTAATGGTCGTCTTTCTGTACTTGGTTGAACTGGCGGTCCACATTATTCTCTAGTTAATTGATTGCACGCGGCCTGTAATTATCCCATATAATTAAAGGATTTTCAAGATGCATGTATTATTCAATTATTAAACAGCAAGTCCTCTTATTATGTTTACTTGTTGACGTACATCTCGCCTTCTGAAATGTAATAATGTTGGTGTCTCATTTTTTTTCCTTTTTGCCAAGTAAACCCAGTAAAATGCGTCTCAGACAATCTTCAATTCCATTCGCACACATCATAACAAAGTTTCTCCTATGACACCTGTACTTGAACGGCTTCTATGGCTAAGAGACTTCAAACCTTACAGTATAGATTGGTTACTAACTGTTATTCATGGTGTATTCTATATATTTTTGTCTCTCAGGCTTTTATGCAAAATGAGTTCGTTTCGACGTTACTCCTCGTATGTTACACTTCATATGGAGTGCCAGTTTTAATCAACATTATATATGGTGGCGCAAGCGGGTAGACGCTCGCCTCTCACCGCTGGGGTCCCGAGATCGAATCCTGGTCACTCCATATGGGTTTCGTGGTGGGCGAAACAGAGTTAGACCAGGTTTTTCTCACGGTTTCTCCCGTTTTCCCCTGCCAAAAATTTCATTCCACCATTTCTCCACACCCATCTCATTCATTTCATTTCATTCACCCGCCTCTGTGACGGTGCGTCAGGAGTGGTCGGCCTGCACACTTGTAGTTCACAGACGTCTATAAATATATGGGGCTTCATCTCATCTCATCCCTCGACTCGACCCTGAGTTGGACACGAGTTGAGGAAATTATATATATTTCCATCCATAGTAATTCTGCCCGAGGGCAGGTCTTTCACTGCAATCATAGGATTTTCATGCTATGCTTTGCAGCTTTACTAGGGAACTATAGGTGTGGTAACTTCCCTTTTCTTTCCACACCGGTGAAGAATGATGATAATGATAAGGATGATGATGATGGCCGAATGGTTTTGGGGACCGTTAGGCCCTAAGCTTCCTGACATTTGTCTTACAGGTGAGAAAAAAAACCGAAAATAACCTCACTCAGGAGCCTGTCCCGACCGGGAATCGAACCCGGGCCCGCTGCGTGACAAGGCAGGACGCTACCTCGAGACCACAGCGGTGGATTATATATGGGCCTATATATATATATATATATATATATATATATATACATCCATAGTAATTTTGCCCGAGGGCAGGTCCTTCACAGCAATCATAGCATTTACATGTTATGCTTGCAGCTTTTCTAGGGAATTGTAGGTGTGGTAGCTTCCCGTTGCTTTCCACACCGGTGAAGGATGATGATGATGATCATATGATTTCGGGGACCTGACATTTGTCGTACAGGTGAGGAGAAACCATGATAAAAACCTCACCCAGAAAAAACTGCTCCGATTCGGGATCGAACCCGGGCCGGCTGCGTGACAAGGCAGCACGCTACCTCGAGACCACAGCGGTGGACATATATATATATATATATATATATATATATACATACATATATATTAAAATTGGTTCTGGCTCCTGTGTGAGGTTTTTTTCAGGATTTTTCCTCGCCTGTAAGACAAATGTCAGGAAGCTTACGGCCCGACGTTCCCCAAAAATCATCCGACCATCATCATCATCCATCACCGGTGTGGGGCTTCAGGAAGCTCCACACCTATAATTCCCTAGTATAGCTACAAAGCATAGCATGCAAATACTATGATTGTAGTGAAAGACCTGCCCTCGGGCAGAATTACTAAATATATAGATGGATATTAAAATGGGCAGGTATTTGTTTTATTTTACCTTACGTGTTTCCGATGACTATTTAACTCATGCCACAAATGCTAGTCAATGACCAATCACGTTTCAATGAATGTTGTTTTACATCCAATGACAGTCGTGTTTCACCTCGCTCTTTATCGATTTCTCTTTATCAGCTCCTGCTTTTCTAATAAAGAAAGCTCCTCTTTTTAATGATCTGAACAGGTCAAAGCATTATTTTTCTCCAACAAATACATTGAATATAGCAAGTAATGAAAAGGTTCCTTGATTTTACTGAGTTGTTTACTAAAAAAAGAAATGATTAACCCGTAATGTTGATTATGATATATAGTTTGATGTGTTTCATTATTTCTCCACTTGGGTGCACTCTTACAATATTGCGATCTTCTTTGACAATAAATAATATGATCAAGCAGCAGTGAATGAACATAACCTCATATTTCTGATTTGTTTTCAAACATCGCCGTTTACATTAGATATATAAATATTTTAAAATAACTATAGTTAAACAATGATTTGTGAGTAAACAGCTTAATTTTATTCTTTAAATAGTCTTAACAAATGCCACTCTTGATTTCCAAATTCTCTAGATAAATTGGAAATCACTCGTGGCATTACTTAAGAAAATTTGATTGTATGTTTTATATTAATAAAATATTTACTTTTTATTTATTTAAACTGCCTTCTCTTGCACTCAACCAGTGACAAGTATTTTACACAGAATAAATGCACAAGAAAATAAAATATTTATATAAATTAAAATTAGTAAGTCAATATTATTAGAGAAACTATAGATCAGAATCTGCTGAAAGACCAACACCATACCCGAAAAAAGAATGCGCATACCGTAATATTTTATTCAGCTTTGTTAGTTACATAGTGGCGCATCCTCCTCTTGCTTAAATGTTTGCTGATTTGATCCCTGCTAAGTCCTACGTACGTATGATTTTATCGTCTCAAGAAAATTTGCGAATATGGTTTCGTTTGGAGCGGATGTTAAGTTATTTTTGTTCTGTGTCGCAGATATGTGATAAACATTAGCTAACGAAGGTTGAAATTAATATTCTAGGCATAATTATCAGACACTCTGTTATTGAAATTAGACTCTAGCCAGAAATTAACGACATTAAAACCATCAAATGGGCGAACTGAAGTTTTTAGCAGACATTTAACATTATGAAGTGTTCTCTAAAAATAATGTTAGTCTCGGGTACATTTTTATACATAATGCTATAATATGAATTAAATAGGAAATAACCAATAAACTGGCGAAAGAAAACATATAGTTAATTATTTTACATTATCATATATATATATTAATTAATACCAGCCTCATGGGCTAGTGGTCAGCGTTCCTGACTACTGCTCATGAGGTCCCGGGTTCGATTCCGTGTCAAACCATAGGATTTTTTCTTTAAAGAGAATTATTCCTGTTGTCGCCTATGGTCTGAAATTTAGGTTAAGTTTAGGTTAAGAACTCTCCTGGAGCTTCATTATCATTTATCGCCCATCATACCATCGCGGTAACGTAACTCCGCCGTCCAGGTGCCACAACCGAGGAATGGATTACAATACTGCCAATGCCAGGGGAGAAAGCCAGAAATGTATAAAAGACAACCTGGTGGCATTAGACAATATATATATATATATATATATATATATATATATATATATATATATATACAGGGTGGACCGCTCGAATGGACCTAATTTCAATTGCTTGTTACTGGCAAACGGTTGAAGATAGAAACTTAAAACAACATTCATAGTACAGAAAAACTCACCAAGTTTCGAATCCTGTCGGTAGATGGCACAAAGATACGTTTCTCGTTCTTAGATTTAATTGTTTGTGAAAATGGCGACTCCGCAGATGAAAGCGCAAGCTGTTTTGTGGTATGCGGAGTTTAAATCAATCATTAGAGTTCAAAGGGAGTTCCGGCGTGTGTTTAACCGTGATGCTCCAACTGCTAGAAGCATAAAGAAGTGGCGTGATACATTATTAGCTACAGGATCTGTGTTGAAGAAGCATGGTGGTGGTCGCAGAGCATCCGATGAAATGGTAGCAAATGTTCAAGCCGCATTTGAGCGAAGCCATCGGAAGTCATTAAGAAGAGCTTCGCGGGAACTTCAAATACCAAAATCGACATTACAACGGATTGTCCACAAACGCCTCAAACTGCACGCATATAAAGTGCAGTTAGTGCAACGTCTGGAGCCGAATGACATGCCGAAACGAGTGGAATTCGCCAATACGATGCTGGACCGTCTCGGCGCTGATCCTGACTTCATGACCAAGATTTTCTTCTCGGACGAAGCCACTTTCCATTTGTCAGGCAAGGTAAACCGGCATAATGTGCGGATCTGGGGATCGGAGAATCCTCACGCTATTCAAGAGCATGTTCGTGATAGTCCGAAGATGAATGTTTGGTGCAGTTTTGTCACATAATAAGGTCATTGGACCGTTTTTCTTCGCCGAGAAAACTGTTCGTGGTACCACATATCTTGACATGCTGGAGCAGTTCTTCTTTCCACAAATTGAACAACTGCAGCCTAACATCGTTTTCCAGCAAGATGGTGCTCCTCCCCACTGGTCCAATGAAGTTCGTACGACTTTGGACAACATTTTCCCTGGCCGTTGGATTGGTAGGGGAGGACCAATCGCGTGGCCCCGAGATCTCCCGATTTAACACCACTGGATTTCTTTCTCTGGGGCTATGTCAAAGATAAAGTTTACACCACCCCAGTCAAAGACCTTCGTGATCTTCGTGAGCGCATCATAGAGGCTATTGAGAACATTCCAGAAGACATACTCCAACGTACTTGGCAAGAAATTGTTCATCGCTTTGATATCGTCACAGTGACTGCTGGGGCTCATATAGAGATGTGGTGATCTGGATATCAAAACTTGGTGAGTTTTTCTGTAATATGAACGTTGTTTTAAATTTCTATCTTCAACCGTTTGCCAGTAACAAGCAATTGAAATTAGGTCCATTCGAGCGGTCCACCCTGTATATATATATATATATATATATATATTATTAATGGAATTCGTCAAGTGCAATCGTGTCGTAGTGAGAATGTAGAAATATGTCCGTTTAAATGTTTTGGAGATATATCGTTTTCTGAAGATTGTGTGGATGCTTTGTGATTGCGAAATGTAACTGAAACAGTGTGATCATGACGTTTGCCATTAACGGATCTCCTGTCTGTTGTTACACATTTGTGTAGAGTTTGTTCCTCAACCTTTCCCTCCAGGTCCCTGGGGGCATTGCAGGAGATTGGAAATGCAAATTGCGCCTCAGGTTCTGCATACCAAGTGCCTTCATCTTTCACTAAATCACTAAGTATTTTGAAATCTATCCTGTCATCAACTCTTAGTATACAAATCATTATACATCTCCATAACCAATAAAAATCTGGTTGTTGTCGTTTAGTTTCTAAGAGAATTACTTTTCGACGTTATTAATTTAAGATGTTAATTATATAATTTTTTACCTGGTAAGTCAGTCGTCCTCAACTAAGTTATTAAACTTCAAGTTATTCTAGTATGGAGGCCTTTCGAAAACAATGTTTCATCTTCTGCGTTTTAACTGGAACTGATGGCTGATGGTGTTGTATAGGTTGTATACTGGATTTATGTCTGCAGTTATGTTCTCGTTGAGCAGGTCTTCATTCCTTGCTTCTTTCAGAATCTCTGTCTTCAAGGATGCTGATCCTGTTGTTGTTATACTCTTTGTGTAGTATTGACATAAAGTTATCGATTTTTTTTTCAAACTGATGACCTGTTTTGAGTATATGTTTGGCAAAACATAATTTTTCTTCATTATTAATAAAATTCAGAACATTTCAAAAATTGTATTAATAATGAAGAAAAATCAAGTTTTGACAAACGACGAAGATCACTGGGCCGTCCTATGAAACGCTGGAGGGAAAATTTTCTATAGGATCGTAACAGGCCTTGGCCTAATACTTGGAAGGAAGAAGAAGAAGACAAACATATACTCGAAACAGGTCATCGATTTGAAAAAATCGATAAATCTATGTCAATACTACACAAAGAGTATAACAACAACAGGATCAGCATCCTTGAAGACAGAGATTCTGAAAGAAGCAAGGAATGAAGACCTGCTCAACGAGAATATAACCGGAGACATAAATCCAGTATACAACACCATCAGCCATCAGTTCCAGTTAAAACGCAGAAGATGAAAAATTGTTTTCGAAAGGCCTCCATATTAGATAGAATAACTTGAAGTTTAATAACTTGGTTGCGGAGGACTGACTTACCAGGTATAAACAATTATATAATTAACATCTTATTACATAACCTCAACGATGCTTTAACATGAATTTCAAAAATGTTAATGGTTATTAATTTGTTGTCGAATAAAGAATGTGTGTGCCCAAAGAGGTAACTAAGGTTTAATTTTTAAGGAGATCCATATTCTGAGTTTTCGTCATATCTGTACTTCTCACAAGGATTCACTTATTTCTTCAACACTAGATTTTCCCTCGTCCTGAGTAACCTGAGCATTCGATTAAAAGTTATATTACAACATATAGAGGTTGGAAAGTAAGTTATGCCAACGCGTTTAGGACGTGAATCCTACAGTAAAATACTCAGGAAATCGACATCAGGCTTTCCAAAATATTCTGTCTACAATAACTTTCCTCTTTGTTGTGTCGCGGCACGATGGTTTGCAGTCGGGGAGTCTTAGCTGGAACCCGCTCACAATATTTTGCGTACAAATTGTGAGATCAGTCTCGTTGAAACCTTTCTCGAAGCTCGCTATTAGTGCTTGGTGTATTTTTTATTTTTTTATTTTTTATTTCGGTGTAGTTATAACTCAGTTTTTAAACACAGTTTTAAAGTGTACTGCCCCTTTAAAAGAAAACTTTGTGATGCCATGTAAACATATGTAGGAAGAAATATTTTATTATGGATAAAATATGAAGTTAAGATGCTAGGTGCTTGTTGAAATGTTTAGAATGTTCCCTCGGTTGTTTGGAGAGGAACAGAAAAAAATTCTACGACCCAAGCTTAAGCGAGCTTCTAAACTCTTGCAGTTGAAACCATAATATTCATAAAATGTGTACCTATTATTATTATTATTATTATTATTATTATTATTATTGTTATTATTATTATTGTTATTATTATTAATATTATTATTATTAATTATTATTATTTATTATTATTATTATTATTATTATTATTATTATTATTATTATTATTATTATTATTATTATTATTATTATTATTATTATTATTATTGAAATTTTAACTAGTGAGAACGAGCATGATTTTCGTGGAATTCATACGCCGTATCACCGGGAGTGTCATCTTTAGTCGATCTGCGAAAAGCTGTGCAAGGGAAACAACTATCAAGGAAGACATTGTAGATTTAGTTGAATTTTCGAACTTTCCACTGTACATTTTTAAATACTAACAGTGTTTACGAGAGAGAAGTTATGAATATTTTCTGAAAACTTTGAAAAGTTATAATAAAACATACGTGGATTTTCTTTGAAGATATTGTATAATTACGGCCAAGTCGTTAGTGAACAAACTAATCCTCTTATGGGATTGTGTTCAACTATTGATAACTAACAACCTTCGCAGCTAATGAGTATCCAGTAGTCTGCGTTAACATATTGCGGTTAAATAAGGAATCTTTGATCAGATCTTGGTATACTCATTCTGAAATTATTTACTTCCATCTCTTTTTGTCTCGCTGTCACGCTGTCTATGAAAGAATAAAAAAATCAAGTAAATTAGTTTCTGCCAAGTTTCATCACAATGGTGTACCCAGCCAGGTGTTGGTATGGCTTCAAATAATTAAGACAAACTCATGCAAAGGCAAACAAAAACACAGTAAGTGGTCGCAGCAATCCTGACACTCGCATGATGACGTTACGACGTCAGCAATAACAGTAATTTTAAATAAGATTTTCATGCACATTAACAGTTTTCCATTAAACAACTATTTTCGGGACTTTATTTAGAAAAAGTGCTTATTGGAGGACGCGGCTATTCTATTGAAAATAACAGCTTATGAATCTTGGAACAGAAAACAAGAAGTTAACTGTACTCTCTCTCTCTCTCTCTCTCTCTCTCTCTCTCTCTTTCCCTCTCCCTCTCCCTCTCTCTCTATTTTATGTTAGTTTAACTCTTCAGTAAGGAGGTGAGGTGATAACATCCAGAAAAAATGACAGGTTTTAAAAATAACTACCTCAAAACTGGACAGAATTTACAAATGTGGTTACTTTATGTACCTAGAACTAGAGTAACTGTGTTATAAATGTTCTACAAAATTAAAATAACGACTGAAATTATAGTGTTGTAAAAATGTGTAATATTTCGTCAATTTTTAATTAAGATTGATAATCTGTTGTACGATGATAAAATATGTAAACTCTAACAATGTAAGATACATTAAGTTGTAGAGAAACATATTTTAATAAAGGAAATACGAGTACAATATCATATTAATACATAGAGTTGGAAAAATTCAGGGCATTTTTTTTAACTTTCATAGACAAATGCACAAATCCTAACCCCATTTATATTTTTCTGACATTAGCAGGCAGTTGGTCGTCAAGAAAGAGGGAGAAAAAAATTAAAATGCATTAAGATACAGCATCAAAATCTTGCAATCAAATTAACAGGTATGGTAATAGTCTTTTGAAATTCTATATATCTTTACATGTTGTTAATTCTCTCAATTAGGTATAGATCCAATTAATTCTAAGAATTTTTAAATAATACTTCAGAAAATAGACACTGAAATACCTGTGATATCTGGTTTGTAAGAAGTATCGCTCCCTGAAACTTAAGTGAGGAGTTAGGGTGTCACCATTACTACATTACGTTAAATGTATTTTTTTTTGCTCTTAGCCACGATCAGTATTCTTTTGGACATAATTAAAAAACCATAACTTACATGCGTTAATAAGAATGTTACTAAAAATACAAATCATAAAATAATTTTTAAATGGATGAAAGTTTAAGCTTAGGGTGATGTAGACATCCCACCTCCCACGTGTAGGTAATTTTACATGCTCCAAGTCACACGTTCCTTACTGACATGGGTTCGACCTATCGGACAGGATTTTTAACTCGGGATCTCACAGATACTTTTTAGACGACAAAGGACATGGATAAGTGATCAGCTCAACAAAAGGGACACTTCCGAGACAACACGAACATTTCAGAAAAGACGCACCAGTCATTCGTACTAAATAAGACAAATATGATATGGGCGATGATTATGATGGCCAATTGATGTTCGGGTACCATTTGGGTTTTAAAGTTTGCCGAAATTTGTTTTACAGTTGAGGAAAAAGCCCTAAAAACTCAATCTGGAAACTGTCCCGACCAGGGATTGAACCCGGGCCCGCTGCATATGAGGGAATGGCATTAACCCGAGTGCACAGCGGTGGACTGACCAACTATACTAACTACATGTATTTCTTGTCAGATAATATCGTTTACAATTTTTTGATATTAACGCCGTAGCGTAGTGGTTAAGATACTGCGCTACAAGTTGGAAGGTCGAGAGTTCAAGTCCCGGTGGGGTCAGGATTTTTTAATCTGATCAAAACCTTCTGGCGGCACTATGGCCCTGTGGTCGACTCAGCCTCTAACGGAAATGAGTACCATTTGTTTATTCTGGGGGTAAAGGCGGCCGTCACGCAGTGCTGACAAACCGGCTGACATCAAGTGCCGTTTGTCTAGAAAAAGTGGGAGCCTTAACCTCCTACTACCCCAAGGGCCTCCCGAAGCCTGTAGTGGGATTACTTTACCCTACGTTACCATGTATTCACGTTTCCACCATATACTTAATTCATGTGGCTATACGTACATTTTCAGATAATTATTACATATAGTCACATTTTATTTTATTCTATTTTTTGCGTGTTTCTACGAAACACTGTAGACTGCTTATATTTGCATCCCTCACCATAGCCGAATGGTTATAGCAAGATGCCTTGTTGCGAGCTACGAGACTTGTGCTGTTCGGGTCTCCATAGGGGAAGAAATTTTCTCATGGAATTTCGGTCAGTATGGGACCGTTGCTCACCCAACATCGGGAGGAATTTGCGTAGCTACATTAAGTAGCGGCTCCAGGTTGAGTAAACCAGCTATAACGGCTGGAGGGCCCGATATGCTGACCATGTCACTCCCACAGTGGTTGGATGATTGTCAATATCTGTGATTAAACACTTATAGATATGAGGCCGAGGAGTTTCTAGGCCTGTCGCACCATGGAGTGCGTGCGTTAATGTTTGCACTAGAAAGGCGTTTATACAACTAGATACATAACATTTGGAAGTCTCTAGAACTAGGTAATAGATCTGCTCGTCATTTTGAAACCAAAGTTAGGAATAAAACAGATTACAGACCATATTAATTAATTTATTTTGTACATACATTTTTCTGTGTACTGTACACACTCCCGCGTACAGCTTGTGGGATGGAGTGGCTAAATTATTCATTTCGCTTAGCATTTTAAATATTGTTGCTATACAAAATTTAAAAAAAATAGGTCTGCATATTCAGCTACAGTACAGCGATAGGGACATGTGCTGTATACAACGATTTTTATTTTTTTAAATAATTTAAAGTCACGAAGGCCAAAACATTTTTTTAAAATGGTAACAGTAATATTTTATGTCCCGGTAATTGTAAAATATGGGGATTTAATTTACGTATTTAAATATTGCGAACAGCGAAGTTCTGATCAATAAGACTACCAATGACCAGCAGTCATACACATACCACATTAGTTGATGCGAATTCACGGAGAGATTGTTTAAATACGGACAAGAGTGGTCAGTATACTTATTATTTTGTGATAACCAACTAGAAATATTGTATATCTTTATGAATCATGGAGTTCTCATTTCAAATTATAATTTTGCACAACATATCTAAATTAATTTAAATAAATATTTCAAAAAACGTATAAATGAAAATATATAAAACTATTATTCTACCAGTTATATTATATGCATGCCAAACATGGACTCTTACTTTGAGGGAGGAAAGGAGATTACGAGTAATCGAGAATAAAGTTCTTATGAAACATTTTGAACCAAAGAGAGATGAACGGACAGGTGAATGGAGAAGACTTGGTAACAGTGAACTACATGTTTTTTTATAGGAAGCCAGATATAATGACAGTTATGTCTCGTAGACTGCGATGGGCAGGACATGTGGCATGAATGGGGAATGAAAGAGGCGCACGGAAGCTTCTTGTGGGAAAACCAGAGGGAAATCGCCCAGTTGGTAGACCAAGACTGAGGTGGGAGAATAACATTAACAATGATTTGAGGGAAGTGGATTATACAGGGAATGAATGGAAAACATTAGCTCAGGATAGGAATGTGTGGAGAACTTATGTCCGCGCGGCCATGAACCTGCGGGTTCGATAGTGTCAGTGAGTTAATTGGTTCATCATGTGCTCTGTTTGCGCAAAAATGTATAATTAATTAACCCACTAACCTGTTAGCACTTTCGAACATGGATATTTATAAGCTCGAAGTGACATTTTCCATTAATCCCTTGTATAATTGTCTCCTCTGTTGATGGTTGTTATTACTATATTATCTTACCTCACTCTACGTCTACCAACAGAGCATATTTCCTCCATTTTTCTTCCAAGCAGCATCGTGAGGAATTTGTGTAGCTACAATGAGTAGAGAAAACCAGCTATAAAGGCTTGGAAACCCGACATATCCTCCCTATACTGGCTGGATGATCTTCCACCTCTGTTTAACACATGTGGATGTAAGGCCAATAGCCGGATGTTGGGCAAAGAGCCAGTCGCGCCATGGAGTTTATGTGTAATAGTTGTAACATTATTTTAGAGAATTGTGGGTGAAATGAGTTGAATAATGTATTGTGTTTCCAGAGTTGAGCCTATTTTTACATTCTTCATGATCCTCATTTCTTATTCATTTTTATCGCTGTTATCGTGGATTTCGAATGTATTTGAAATGTTTTCGCCAACTATTACCGATTCCTTGTGTTATTAGACAGAATCAAACAAGTCTCTATTTTTAGGAATTCCAAAGTCTAAGAGAATACTTTACAGTTTCTCCATTTTAATTGAATTGCACTCCTTTTTACGCATATCGTTATTTATGTGGGCTAGGCCCTAGGCTTCGAGGAGGCGCTACAGCCTTCATTTTGGTCCTATTCTGCCCCAAGGTGACACACAGGCTCAGAGTCACGAGTGTGCCGACATTACGTCACCATAACCACATGTTTTAAACACCTGTGGTTTGTTAATAGATATTTTTTATCTAACATGAAATGAGATGAATGGTCATATGAAATTAATGAATGGAGGTGAAAAGACATGATGGGGAGGGAGGAATGGATAGTGTTTGTGGAATGGCTTTCGGGAAACGGAAGTACCCTGAGAAAACCCCCGAAAAATCCCGATGTGTCCCGCCATCAACACCCATCCGGAACCGCCAGGATTCGTACCTGAGATTCCAGTCGGGGACTGTACATCTATAGTCCACAGACGAAGAGAATGAAAGTACGAGACCAAGGGGGGCATGGGGAATTGCAAGCGATAAAATGGCATACTACCTGAGAATAAAGGAACAGTCATGACGTATGAAATACCTACTGCTTTCATACACTTCGTCTGTGGACAATATATACATGTATCTAGAACTTTCTGAATTACGTTTACCTTCAGAAAAAAAATAATATTTCCTGAATCGCAGTGTCGTTCAGAAGACTTTGGGGAGCGCTCATATAGATCATCATTGACACTAAATTGTTTATACTTTCCGTTTATATCGATGTAGCATCTCATGCACTAATGGCATGTTTAATGTACGCATTTTCATACAATACAATTTGAGTTACATAGTCAAAATCTTGCTACAAGATTCTTCCTTTTTATCTTTAAGTGTACATTTTGAAATTGAAAATATTATTTCTGTGTCCGTCCTATTTCTTTCTTCTGGCAATGGATTCTTTCATCGGGGATTGAACGTGGTGTTGTGGGACGAGTGAACAAAAATTGCCACCCCCAGAACTTTGATTCTTTCATATACTTTGTGTAGATCGTTTGCAGGAACAGAAGTCAAACTGAATTGAACTAACAAAGAAGTTGGACCGAGCTAGCTCGTTGCTTTTAAGTGGGTAATCTCTGGGAAGTCGCACAAGTGATTCTGCTGATGTCAATAAGCTTGTACAGTTTTTTTTTTCTCCCTCCGAGGCAGTGTGACAATCTGAACAGTTGTCTCTACTCATCTTCCTCCCGCCACTTCACCTCTTACACATGTTTTTTATTTTCTCTGATTGGAGACTAAGAAAAATCCTCTTATCCAGTCAGAAAGTTAGTTTGTGACAGTTAACATAACTTTCCAACATTTGTTGGTGCATAGGAATCAAATTTTATCTTCTGGATTCTGCCTTTTCTTTTTACAACTTCATTATCATACACCCATTTTTATACGAATGACAGTCTTCTTCTACCCCAATTTTCGCTTTAGTCTAGACTATACCGGTTCAAACCTACGTAGGGACATGGGTGCTCTCTTGCGGAAGTTAATTAGCCAATATAATTTAATTGCGCTTATTTCCCTACAGATGTAAACGAGTGGCGTGTAGTTGCCACATCACCTTAAAGAGACGTCTAGTAGTAAATGAAGGTATTTTTTAATGACAAAGACTGATTAAAGTTTGCTCAAAAGCTTTGATTTACGTTTGAGGTTATTTTACGAGCCTGAAAACCTTCACACCGTGCCTGAAGTCCCTCCCCGGAGAACTTGTCCAACTTAAGAAATCCATCGATACCTGCCGGGTTTGATAACGCGATCCTCGGGATAAATGGCAAGGAACTTAACCCCTGGACTACCGAAGCCGATGGTTTCCAATTTATTCTGTCCATTTCATATCTTCCTTTAGTGGCCAGTCTTCCTCTTCATCATTTCTCCAGGCATTTTGCTATCTTCTCTAGATGATAGTCATAATATTTCTTCCGTTACCTTTTTGCTCCTCAATCCTCTTTTGTGTTTTCGAATCATCTCAATTTTTTTGGCAGTACAGGGAGACAATTAGCGCGACATTGTAACATCAATCATAACTACACACTTTATATTAGCTTGACCTGTACCTGTCCATCTGTCTATGTAACGGAATCTTTGAACACGATTTTCACCCACTTAAAAATATTGGATCGACTTGAAACTTTGTATACTTGTAAAGGACCAATGCCAATACAATAATTTCATTTTTTTCTAAAATCCTGGCCAGAATCATCAGAAAATAAAAAAAAATAAAAACGGGTATAATAGGTTGCGGACTTATCGACTTTTTAGTCAATCGTTGTAAGAGCTCAGTTGGTAGAGCGGTGGATGTAGTGGTATATAATTCCAGTAATCCATAGGTCGCTGGTTCAAATCCAGCCCGAAGGATTTGTTAGAAGAGAAGTAAGCAATTGTATTTTCATGGGATTCCGGTTTATGACAATCAATTAAACTGAAAATTAAAGTAATAATTAATAGTTTTAAAAAATTAAACAACACGCTTTATTAGAAACCGAACTAAAAAACGAAAAATAATTTTAACTTCCAACACGCTTGGGATAAAATTAAAGTGGTCAACAAGAAAATCATCTACAACACATCTAGAATAAAACTAGAGTTATCTACAAAAAAATTACCATCAAAATTGTGGGTTGCTTTTTATGGTTTTTACATTTTCTTCTTAGAGACTTTACTTTGACCAATATCTGTTTATTATCAAATATATTAATTGATATAGAGCACCCCACGCTTTTGATGGTAAAATTATTTTCTTATGTAGATAACTCTAGTTTTATTCTATATGTGTTGGAGATGATTTTTTTGTTGACCACTTTAATTTTATCCCAAGCGTGTTGGAAATTAAAATTATTTTCAATTTTTTAGTTCGGTTTTCTAATAATGCGTGTTTTAGTTTTTTTTAACTACCTAGTTACTTATATCAAGTAGCTACTTAGTTGTCGCCAAGAGGCTAAATGTAACCTAGATCCAGGTATTAAAATATTGTCAGTATTAAGTGACTTTTGTCAGGTTGAGGAAATTATAATTTTCGTCTTAAAATCCCCACGTGAATATGTGGAACTTAGTTTTAAATGAATGTATGTTGGTTCTTCTAATGCTTACTTTCGAATGATTTTTTTCCTGATATTAATTTTCCATCGGGATTTTGATTTTAGATTTAGATTATCATCATCATCCAGGGAGTAAGCCTGTTGGCTCGTTCCGGTTTCATGAAAGCTAGAATTGTTAAAATTGTGATATGTTTGTTAACTATCCAGCTGCTTTGCTGCATGGAGATTTAGTAGACATACACTTGCCCCTATAATGTAATGGATTCCACATGGAGATTACTTTATTAAATCAGGAGCAAAGTTCAAACTGACATGGAAACCTATCAAATATTGACGACAGCAGTTCAGCATTTTACCCGATCAAAGCTTTTCCGATATCAAGCGTAGTTTTGTTGTATTAATGACATGGTCCTTGGCGGTTGATTTATATCTAGAATAGTTCAATGGAACTCGGAGCATCCACGGTAGAAGCTTCCACCATACATTTTAACAATATATAGCAAATATCGATGGCGCCGATATTTTATCATACAATAGGTAATTATAATTATTAGAGTTGAGTGAGTGAATAATTCATGTCGTTGGCGATACATATAAATTGATATTTTCGGCTAAATAACACACACTAAGCGGATGTCCCAGAAATTCTTATTCATGCTATCCAGTAATTATCAGATCAGAGCCAGTGGGCAGTCCATCAAGTAGAGCAGATTTCTAGAGATCCAACTTAATTTATATTTGCACACACACACACGCACTCACACACATATTATACACACACACTAACTGAAAAAAAAAATCAACATCTTCAAGTACAAGTTCATTTTATGGAAAAGTGATATGTGACAAGTAGTTTATCATAAGTAATCTTCAAGTACAAGTTCATTTTATGGAAAAGTGATATGTGACAAGTAGTTTATCATAAGTAATCTTCAAGTACAAGTTCATTTTATGGAAAAGTGATATGTGACAAGTAGTTTATCATAAGTAATACCATTTGGAAATAAAGAGTGGCATTTGTTAGGACTATTTAACGAATAAAATTAAGCTGTTTACTCACAAATCATTATTTAAATATAGTCATTTTAAAATATTTATATATTTAATGTAAACGACGATATTTGAAAACAAATGAGAAACGATTAGTACGTTTCATTTGCTTATTTTGTTCAATACTGCAACCAGATCATATTATTTATTGCCAAAGGATCGCAATATAGTAAGAATGCACCATAGTGGAGAAAAAATTAAACACATCAAACTGTATATTAATTCATTTCTGATGTCCTATGATGTTGATATGACAATCATATTTTTCTGGAATGTTATTACCTGGGAAAAAATACATTTAAGAAAGTACAAAGACTAGTTTTTTTTTTTTTTTTTTTGGTGGTGTAACCAATTGCTACAAATGTTTTTATATTAACTCCGGCATGCGTTATGTGTTGACATTCTTGCAATATATATATACAATCTGGTAGCCGTATTTCATAGAGAGTCAGTCACTGCAAAATAATGCTATGACCTATTCAGAATGTTACAAAGGAGGTGCTTTCTTTATTATGATAAACTTTAGTTGGTAAATTCTAGGCGAAACACGACAGTGATAGGTTGTAAATAAAAAATCATTGAAATGTGATTGGTCATTGACTCCCATTTGGGGCATGAGTTAAATAGTCATAAGTAATGTCAGGAGTGATTTTCCAAATAATCGATAAATTCACGAGTCACGAACTGATGAGTGAATTTATCTAGTGGATTTGGAAATCAAGGATGGTATTTGTTAGGACTATTTATTGAATAAAATTTAGCTGTTTACTCCAAAATCTTTATTTAAATATAGTTACCGATATTTTAAAATATTTATATACTTAATGCAAACGGTGACGTTTGAAAACGAATTAGAAATGTCAGATCATGTATTTTCGCTGCAACTTGATTATATTATTTATTGCCAAAATAGGGTCGCGATATTGTAAGAATGCACCCTAGTAGATAAATAATGAAACACATCGAACTGTATATTATAATCAAAATTATATATTATTAATTTATTGTTTTAATAAACAACTCAGCAAAATCACGGAATCTATTCATTATTTGCTATGTTCAGTGTATTTGTTGGAGGAAAATAGTGCTCTGACCTGTTCAGAATATTAAAAAGTAGGAGCTTTCTTTATCACAAAAGCAGGTTCTGATAAATATAAATCGATAAAGAGTGAGGTGAAACACGACTGTCATTGGTTGTAAAACAATTCACTGAAACGTGATTGGTCATGGACTACCATTTTGGGCATGAGTTAAATATTAATTGTAAGAGTATATAATAACAAATCCAGGCCAAATGAAAGACACGTGTCAAAGTAAGGGGTGCCCAAACAGCTTCACCAATACACAGTGTATTCTTCTGGCATCAACGCAGACGTGTATTCATGCATAAATATGCCGAATGGCATCTTGGCGATTGATTGTCTCAAGCATCTTGATCTTGTTGCAAGCTCTGGAGAAAGAGTAAGTTCCCGCTTCGTTATATCCCATACGTGAGATCTGGGGATCTTGCTGGCCAGGGCAGTTTTCCTACACCACGGAGAGCACGTTGCGTCGTATGTGGACTTGCGTTGCCCTGCTGAGAAAGCACATCACCTTCCTGTCTAAGAAATCACAGTAGCTCGGGATACACAACGTGTGCATTGTTGCGGGCACTGTTTACTTTATCCTGCAAAAGCACCGAATGTTGCCGCGAGTTGTAATTGATGCCTTTCCCAACCATGAAATCTGGGGTGAGGCTTGTGTGTCGTTCGCGATTACACTCCGGAAAATGATGCACATCAGATCTACGTCATGCACGTGTACGTCAATTACTCGTATACAGACGTAACCTAATCTCATCACTGATGACAACAGGTGTCATGTCTCCAGTCGCACGTCACCAGAGTAGCCGTGTTTGGCGGTGTCGTGGTGTATGTTGTAGCATGGCCATTGCCACACGTAATCTTAGTGCTGGTCCAAGCAGATGGTTTCCAATGGTTCTTGATGACAGAGTGAGCAACATGTGCCCGATTTTCTTCCTGGATGCTGCTCGCACAATGGGTCGATCTTAACGTGCGTGTTTTTAATACGTGGCCGTCTAGAGACTGGTCTAATGGTGTAAGTATTTTTCACAAAACATTGCTGAAAACAGCGACACACCACCGAAACATTGTGACTAACATATGCAGTATTCCAACGATATGTCCATCCAGTTTCCCGCAGGCTTACAATTCGACCCCCGTTTAAATGGCTGGAGTTGTTCAACAGGAGCACGTACTCGTCGGCATGGCATTATTGTACCTTAAGAGTGAATGTTGCAAACACTGTTGATCTCTAAAACCACCACAGTTACTGCCTGCAGAGTCAAAACATGGGCGCACAGACAAGACTCCTGAGCGCCATCTGATCGCCGATGACCGTGACAAATGAATCACTAACACTACATCTCAGTATGTACGTTATATATCCTAGTGCCAATGAACTCAGTCCTTGAGGGTCTCGCATTTTTTTCAGCACTGTATACATAAATGACGTATTAATCTATCACACTGCCGATATCATGTTAATACACACGATGTACAAAAAATATATTTGCATTTCAAACAAAATGGCATTACATAAAGTAATAACAGTAATTTTAAAACACGATTTTCATGCAATTTAAACCGTTTTCCATTAAATAACTTTCAGGCGATCATTTCGAAAAATACATAATTTCAGGTCATTACCTGGGTTAAAAATTACTACTTAATTTAGTTTGTTAAAGAGGTGTATATTTGTTGTGCACGTTAGATTATGATTATCATTATTATTATCATTATTATTATCATTATTATTATTATTATTATTATTATTATTATTATTATTATTATTATTGTATTGTTTTTCCACGGGTTAAGATTAAAATTACTTCTTAATTTATTGTGAATAAATATTGTGTTCTTATTGCCTTGTCGTGTATTTTATGCGTGATAATGTCGTCCTGGTAAACTAGTAGTTTGCACGCTCACCTCCATCTCCGTGGTTCCCAGTTTCAAACTCGGCCGAAATAGACGGATTTTTATCATCATCATCAACCGGTATCATGGCAGCTGCCGCAGTCTTCCGGAAACCAAACGCCATTCCTCTCTGTCCATCCATTGATATTCCTCCAGTCCTCTGATATTCATAGCCGCTTGTATCCTTTCTATCCAAGTTTTCTTCGGTCTTCCTCTCTTCCTTATTTCCATTGGGATCCATTCCTTAACAATTTTAGGCAATCTTTGCTCTGGCATTCTTTTGACATGGCCATACCACTGTAATCTTTTCTTTTCTATAATGTCTATGATGTCTGGCTCCTCTTGCACACCTATAATTTCCCTTATTTCTTTATTTTGTATTCTATCCACTCTAGATTTTCCAGCTGATCTTCTTAAAACATCCATTCCTGTACTTAAAATGCTCTGAATTATGGTTCGATATATTTGTAATTTTCTGTTTTTTTTTTTTTTTTTTTTTAATATTCTTGCTCCACCAAACAGAGTTGAAGGCATTTATTGTTTGTTTTGTTTTGAGCGATTCTGTTTTAAATTTCCACTGTGTTATCGCCTCAATGGCCTAATTTTGTTCCTAAATAAGTGCATTCAATACTAGGTTTTAGTTCTTCTCCATTGTTGAAATTTATATTTTCCATTTCTTCTCCTATACACAGATGTTTAGTTTTCTCAATACTTATATAAAGTTCCCATTTTTCATATTCATCTTTCAGTTTTTTTTTGTTTTTTTTTTGCCGTATATTCTATGTCATCATGGTCTTATGCTATTAATTCCTGGTGGTCTGCAAAATTAAGTGAATATAAATGTGTATTTTGGATTGGTATGAGGCTGTAAAAATGAGGATGGTTTCCTTCGAAAGGGAAGTAAGGTCGTGGGACCCGTGTTGTAGGTTCACCGCACGTAAAATTATTTAAATCCTGAAGTAAGACTACAAAGTGACGCTACAAACTCGTTATCGAAATAACATTTGTTATGATCTTAGCCGTCATCCTTCAATTAGGTATAGGAGATGGAAACATTCATAAAACCCCAATTTAAACAGTAAAAATAGAAATTGCAGTTTAGTATCGACATATAAGATACATTTTTTCATTGTGACGCTAGAATTTCACATTGAAATTATAATTTAATTTAGAGTGAGGTAACTTAGGATTTCTGCTGCATATTAAAATAAAATATAATAAAACATTTCTCGTATGCCCATTACGATAAGCCTACAAGTAGAAATGGCTTATCTACTACATGGTTTTTAAATATCAGGAATATAAATAATGGTTAAAATATTAATTTAAGACTAAAATAATTTTCAGTTCCATTTGAAACCAATTGTCTCAAAAAATTCTTTATATTAATCCTAGACATTTTGAAATGCCCTTTCTTATGTCACGAGTTCGTCTCTCGGTCATCCATGGTGGACGAATTGGAAGCAGGACAGGTTTTCCTCAGGGTTTCTCCCGTATTCCCCTACCAAAACTCCATTCTACCACTTCCGTACTCAGGGCATCCTTTTAGTTTCATTTATTTCTATCTGCTCCTTTGATGACGTAACTGGCCTCGTCAAACGACTTACATGCATATCACGGACTTTTAATGATAGGGGTTTTATCTCATCTCATCCCTTGACCTAACATTACACCGGACACGAGTAGACGGTTTACTGTTTTGCATATTTCTTATAAATGTAGTAGCTAACACCTTGTTTTCAATTTTAGAGAAAAACGCTATTTACATTTTCAAATTAAGCACAATACAGTATAATTATTCTTATTATCTTTGGATATTTTGCAAACTCGAAAGGAATACAAAAAAAAAACTCTAGTTCATTATAACTGTATAACTGTATATATGCCCATAGCGATTTTAATAATCATCTAATGCAAAAAAATACAACACTTTCAGCTGCTTGAATTATGCATTACCATAATCCGTTTTCACAGAAATTTATTTTGAGGCAACTCGCACATAGCATGCATTTAATGCTGCATGAATAATATAAAAAGTTCTATGTTAATTATGCTAAGAGCTTGGTGTTAGTTGGAAATATATTAGTCACACTTGGATAAATATTTACAGCCAGAATTTTGTTGTAACGATTGCGCTACCTCATACTGAAGCAATTTCAGTAAATTCACTACTTCGAAATGTAACTGAACAGGTATAAATTGCATATACGTAAGCATACACTCTATAAAGTTACGTATACCGAAAAATAATTGTATTTTTAGTTATTAATTTTACTATAATAATAATTATTGTTATTATTATTACTATTATTATCATTGACAAATCATTGGTGACGGAAAAGTATCAATATTGTTAAAACCGGTAATATATATTATTATTATTATTATATTATTATTATTATTATTATTATTATAGTAGACGTGCGTGGAAGATTCTTGTAGGAAAACCAGAGAGAAAACGCCCAGTTGGTAGACCAAGAATGAGGTGGGAGAATAACATTAACCATGATTTGAGGGAAATAAATTATACAGGGAATGATTGGAAAACATTAGCTCAGAATAGGGATGTTCGGAGAGTTTATGTCCGTGCGGCCATGAACCTAGGGGTTCGATAGTGCCATTGAGTTAGTTACTATTATTATTATTATTATTATTATTATTATTATTATTATTATTATTATTATTGTGATTGTAATGTAGGTACAGTAGTCGAAGAAAACATTTGGTCACATTCTTCAGGGGGGCACCTCTTCGTTCAATTTTGTATAGCTAGGTTCATAATAAATCCAATGAGAGAACAATTGTAGATTGAAAACAAAAACCGGGCTAAGTGCCAAAATCTAGCTTCTGACAAGAGAACAGTGAACCGAAACCCACCTTGAAATTTCACCTAGATAATCGCTGTGATGTAGCAAGGCCGTGTCCATAAAAAAATACATTCCGTTTTTAACTGGAAGCCACAGAAATCGAAGCCAGAATCCAGCAATGGAAACGCACTGTACGGAGCAGTGGACTACCTGTATGAGTAAGAGCTGGGTGGATTGAGGCGGGACGCGGCGCCGACGTCTGGTAGTGAGGATTATCTAATGTACCAATTCGGAGTTGTATTATTTCCCAGTAGTCTAAATGAGAGATTAGGCGCTGTATTTTAGTGCTTTGGAGTTAAAAACGGTAGGCAATTTTTTGACACGACCTTGGTACATCACAACGCTTCTCTGGAACAAATTTCAAGGTAGGTTTCTGCATACAATTATTGACAGTTTCCTTGTTAGAAAAACATAAAAAAAATCCTTATCGCAGTTTCTAAGCCAGGCGCATTCTTATGGCTAAAGTTTGATCTACTTCATACTGAATATCATATAGCCCAGTTTTTACCGCACTGTCATAGGTACAAAGTCCATATTTTAGCAATAAAATGGAAATCGATTATTGCACTTAGGACGGTTTTATTTTCAGTCTACAATTTCGTCAAATGAAATTCACAATGTACTTCTTTAAAATTGTCAGTAATAACGTCTCTCTTTAATTCACGGACACGTTTTTGCTCATTTTGTTGCTTTGAATGTTATTTGTTTCCTAAAGCTATGAATATTACAAGCAGACTTTTTGCATTAGGAACATTTTTACGCCAATACGTGTACTCTTTAAAGGGAAATGTATTATATTATAACTGAAATAACGTCCTCCCAATATATGAATGTTGTTTTTAGAGAATGTGACAACGCTTGTCGCCCTGTAAGCACACCATATACCGACATATTGCTTTAAGCTTAATCCCTTAATTCAACTGCTTGTAAAAGAATAGAGAAAAGTTTAAAACTATAATTTAACTAAACAATTAATCTGGAATAAAGATATACCCACTGTTGCGACAAGAGTCGCTCTCTCTGTCGGTAATAGCAGACACCTGCCGTCTGTTATTACGCTAATGATGTAGTTCATCTGACTGCCGCTTGTAGGCGCCTGAATACAGTAACTCTTAGTTGTGTTGGTAGCATTTAGTTATAATATTGCAAACTTCTGCGTATTGTTCAGGTCTGCAGATGACTACAACACTCTCTCTCAGTGTGTGCCAGGCCGTCGAGGACGACGGTCCTGTTTTAGTTACGAGGTTTAAGAACACCTCATTCTCAGTGTGTGTTTGGAGCTCTTGTTAGGAGCTCGTTGTGCGTTAGGCTCTCGCAGTGTGCGTTAGGTAGCCTCAGTGCGTGTTAGGCATTCGCAGTGTCCGGTGGGCACACTTACGTGGTTATTGAGGACCACGTGCTGTTTATTCCGAAGTGAATACTCTTCGAGGCCCTTTTGTCCTAGGAACGGACTTTGATTAATACATTTGATTCTGCTTATTTGTATTTAAGTTAGCACAAAAATAAACTTGATATTTTCACCGATTACACGTCTTTGTAATAAACTAAATTTCCCTTTTATAAAATCCAGCACACCAGAGGAATATTAGGAAAAGAACTCAAAATTGGACCGTGTTGGCAACAACACCCACCAAGAGTAAAATGGCAATGTATAAAACCTATTTCAAACCAGTTATAACATATGCAAAGAAGGAATTGAGCAGAATCCAAGCTACAGAAATGAAATTCTTGCGTGGAACGATACATAAACAAGGAGAGATAGAATAAGGAATGACAAAATCAGGGAGACATTAAGTGTAGAAAAATTAACAGACATAGAGAAAAATAGACTAAAATGGTTTGGACATTTAAAGAGAATGGAAAAGGAAAGACTACCACAAAGACTGTTAAATCTCAAGATATAAAGAAAACGATCACGAGAAAGATGGATTGACCAAATAAAGAAAGGTTTACAAGAAAGACTATAAAAACTAAAAAGAAGCAAAGCATGGGAAGATAGAGATGGTTGGAGGCGTAATTGGAATCGACCTTCCGAACGGAGAATGGTGATGATGATGATGGGTATTGCTATCTTCTCAATACTGTACACTTTATTTGGTCACATAGATTTGTAACATACGTTTTAAAATATGTAACAGAACTGTTTTCCAACATCTTTGAACAGTGTGTACATAGCGATTATATTTAAATTTGTCTTTTCTATTTCTTCTTTCTGTATGTTGCAACAAAATATTCGTAACACCTGCGCCGTTTACATCTCAAAGTGTTAATTTTTACATGTAAACCATACTACATTTCAGACTTAAATGTTTAAAAGTATCCGACCGGATTATAGAAAAAAGTTTACGCGCAAATATTGAAGGTCAGAAACACGATTTGCTACATTTGCTTCCAGATTTGCTGCGCTACCCACGTGTCTCGACACATTACTTTTGAGGGCATTGTACGTATTTATCTGATCTTGCTGAATAATATTTGACAAGTTATTTCAGTGAACATCGCTTGTTATGAGTACTTTGGGTTACAATTAATGTTAACAATAACAGATTAACAGTAAATAAGAATCAAATTAAAAGTTAATACATTTGTCCTGGTTTATAATCACAACTTTTATTTCGGCTGACTTTTTTTCTTATTAAAAACCATGATCTTCTGTGACTTATTACAGAATAATTTGTTGTTCTTATGTTATATAAGTAACATGTATTTAACCTTCTGATAAGATCATCATCATCATCATCATCTTAATGCACTACAACTTCAAAAGTGATAGTTTTGGCCTTTTCAACAATCCTCCTCCATGCCAATCTGTCTCTTGCCATATTCAAACTAGTCACTTTCATTTTCCTTAGATCGTTCATTGTGTCATCCTCCCATCTAATCTTCGGTCTTCCTACAGCTCTGCCTCCTATAGGTTTCCATTTGTAGTTTTTTTGACCAGTCCCTGATCATCCATTCTTATCAAATGTCCAAGCCAACCAATTTTGAGAGATCTTATATGGTTTACTCTATTCTGATTTTTGGGGTCAGGATTTTTAAACTGGCCCAAACCCTCTGGCGGCACTATGGTCCTGGGGCCGACTCAGCCTCTAACGGAAATGAGTAACAGACGTTTGTTCTGGGGTAAAAGCGGCCGTCACCCAGGGCTGACAACCCGGCTGACATCAAGTGCCGTTTGTCAAGAAAAAGTGGGAGCCCTAACCTCCCACTACCCCAAGGGCCTCCCGAGGCCTGTAGTGGGATTAATTTACTTTACTTACTTCTTTCATTAATTGAAATAAGAAATTGATATATGAAGCTAAAGTTATTGATTTGTTCCAAACTAATTCACTGCTGACCAACTTACAACTTCGGGAGCTAGTTCCAGTGATGATGATTGTGAAAGATGTTTCGTGACGGAGTATTAGAAACAGATGCATGACATTAAAACAGAATGACTTGTTTGTGATGAGCATATATCTTTTGTAAACGCGAAATTTGTGTTAATGTGGGTAGAAATTGGCGTGAACCAAGTATTTCAGATAATTCAGATTTCATCTATCGAGCCTTATTTTGTGGGATATCTTACTGTTGTCACTCGATATTTTTAATTGAACAACAGTCCTGTTTTTCTCCCTAATAAATACTTTCCACTAATTTTACTAGATTTTATTATATTATTATATTTACTAGATTATATTATTTGAACTAAAATTTTCCTAAAGTTGTGGAAAGTTTCTGATACAATATTGAATTGTGAAGTTTGCCTATTTTCTGAGGAATTGCTATGAGTTTGAATTGATTAAGTTCTTTATATTACAGTTTCATTTTTTTTTCTTCTTTCCTTAAGTCCCTTTTATGAAATTTATTGTATTATAAATGGAATTTCAGTTCTTAGGAAAATGTTTGGACCAAAGAGAGATGAACAGACAGGTGAATGGAGAAGACTACATAACAATGAACTACATGGTCTTTATAGGAAGTCAGATATAATAAGAACAGTTAAGTCTCGTAGACTGCGATGGGCAGGACATGTTGCGCGTATGGGGAATGAAAGACGTGCATGGAAGCTTCTTGTAGGAAAGCCAGAGGGAAAACGCCCAGTTGGTAGACCAAGAATGAGGTGGGAGAACAACATTAACTATGATTTGAGGGAAGTAGATTATACAGGGAATGATTGGAAAGCATTAGCTCAGGATAGGGATGTATGGAGAATTTGTGTCCGCGCGGCCATGAACCTACGGGTTCGATAGTACCAGTAAGTAAGTACAAATGGAATTTCTTGTGTCGTTCAGATCTTTATATGTATCGTCAGATACGTGATTCTTTTTTCAAGAAGTATTGTAGAACATTCCAATGTCATGTGTTTTGCTGTGAAAAGATAATTACAGAATTCATGAAAAGGTGGCGCTTCTCAGGAAATCTTATAGGAATAAGTTAATTTAGTCTCAAATTCTTATACTAGTTAAGAGTTAGATATTTCATTGACAATCTGACATGAAAAGATCAGAGTGTGCTCCATCATTTAAGGAAATGAAGTCTGATAATATAATTTTCTCTCCATATTGGAATCCTTTTATTTGTTGGTTACATATGTGAAATTAAGTCACTTTGGTGGATAGGAATATGATTGTCTGTAGTTTTAAACGCTAAGAAAAAATATGATTTCATTATGTATTGCGCTTGCTTTAATTGCTATTAGGAAGTAAATATTTATTGCCTAGATTAATAATGACGGTAAGATATTAAAAGTAAAAAGAGACATATATTGCTGCAACCCTCAGTTCCACAAGAGGAAAGCTATTTTTAACGAGGTTGTCCTGAGTGGAGCCGTCTGGGAAACTTTCCTATTCCTTCTGGGGATGTGATTAACTGAATTCCTCCCTCCAAGCCGAGAGTGGAATGGTTTTCTGCGACTCCAGGGTTTTCCAAACTGATTTGCATTCTCTTCAACTAAATAAATTAACCTACAAGGAATTGTACAAAAATGACCAGTAGAAATAAACAATTCATAGATTTTTCTCTGCCACTGTAATACGAGAGGGGGCACGCCGTAGCGTAGTGGTTAAGGCACTGCGCTATAAGCCAGAAGGTCGAGGGTTCGAGTCCCGGTGGGTCAGGATTTTTTAACTTGCCCAAACCTTCTGGCGGCACTATGGCCCTGGGATCGACTCAGCCTCTGACGGAAATGAGTATCAGACGCTTGTTCTGGGGGCAAAGGCGGCCGTCACGCAGGGCTGACAACCCGGCTGACATAAAGTGCCGATTGTCTAGAAAAAGTGGGAGCCTTATCCTCCCATTACCCCAAGGGCCTCCTGAAGCATGTAGTGGGTTCACTTTACCTTTTTTTTTACTGTAAGACGAAGTGTACTGTATTATTCTATCTAAATTTTGTTTACGGCAATTATAATTTCCATAAAAATCATATTTAGCAGTAATTTAAATTATTTGTAGTGATTATTGGCTATAAATCGAAATATTTCTTAATTTATGAAACTATTTGCGAGATAAAACTTAGTTTGTATGACAGTTTATTATGTTATAGTCTGAGAATCGTTTCAATTATCAGAAATATTATTGTCGCTAGGATAAAGTATTTCCTTTGGCCTATGTAATTTGATTATATGTTAAGTACTTACAGCTTTTGTTTACAGTTAATACCTAAAGATGTAAAACTGTAGAGACCTCTACAACGCTTTGAAAATCCTATTTTTCAATAATCGTGTCATACATTGTTTTACGAAACGAGTTCTTGATCATCATATTTACGTATTTATATAGTTGGAATCGAATGACTTACAGGAGGAATTAGAATGCACACAGAGTTGTGTTTAACTTGGTCGCTGCTGGGTACAACGCCTTTGTACTAGAATAATTATTTACTATTGAATGTGAGGGTTTATGAATTCGTAAAACGTTTCAGTCCTTGCAGTATACATAGTTCTATTTCATAATACCGTGTGTCGAATTTAGTAATTTAAAAAAGATGTTAACGTTTTGGATTGTGGATACTTATTCAAGAAATGATACAAAATTGCAGCCATATCTAAGCTCGAAACGAATTTGCTCTTTTGGAGTGTTGGTGTTACTAGGACTATTTCAAAATAAAACACGAATGCAAGCAATATATCCAAAATAATCCCAATAAGTGATAAATAATTAAGTACATTTATAAACGGCGATTCTAAATGATTCCCGTGGTTTGGTGATTTTTTTTAGATTGTGCAGTGGACATAGACAAACTCTATACATAGATATATGGGGAAACTCACCCATTTTTATATACGTTACAGGTGCTCTATATGAGTTCCCCACGTGACCCTGCATGCTACTACCCGCTGGTAGTCCAATTCGTCCCACACAGGCGAAGTGTATCCATATTTATTGCAGCGATGGCGTTGACAATGTGAGCGCGTAACACTGGCAGATTTTCCGGTAATTGAGGTAGAAAAGCAGGATCTTTAATATACGCCCACATGTAGAAGTCGCATGGCGTTAAATCAGAGCAACGTGGTGACCAGGACAAGAGCTGCATGTCGTATGTCCCAGCGTGACCAATCTTTTGTTTAGCAAATAAATCATCATCATAGTACATTCACGAATTTAGGCCATTTGTTGACCTGTTTCGGCCTCAAGAGAAACACCATCCAGAAGTCTTTTGAGTGGACGTCCTGGTCTTCTTCTTCCTGCAGGTTGATATCTTAACATTAGTTTGGGTATTCTGTGATCTTCCATTCGATGAACATGTTGTATCCATCTTGACTTATAATCAGAAATTTTGTTTTCTAAAGATTCCATGTGTAATTCTTCTAAGATGTCTTCATTTTTTTTGTGATCTAGTAGTGTGTATCCTGCAGTCCTCCGAAGATATCTCATTTCAGCAGATCTAAGCAAATAAATGTTCAGGTATACTCGGGATTCATTATGGAAGTGAAGCGGAGAGCTATCTTGTTGTTGGATGAAGTCAGCACTATTACTCTCCAGTTGCGGCACCAGCCATTGTTATAACATGTGTAGGTAAGAAATACCTGACACTGCAGGTTGAAGAAGGAAAAAGGATCATACACATTTGATTTGGAAAGTGTACAGAAGTCATTACGAGTTGGAGAGTTCTCCACGTAAGCCCAAGGGTTTTCCGTATCCCATATTCCGGCGTTTTATATGTTTACCTTCCCACTGAGGAAAAATTTACCTCATCACTGAAAACAGACTTACTGAAATCGCCATCTTGTTCCATGCGGTGGAAAACGTCTGTGCAGAATTGCAATTCCAGAGGTAGTCGTTAGGCTGTAATGCTTGTAACAATTACATACATTATGGCTTGAACTCAATCGATTGCGCAATGCGCCCATATGTTTGCGGTACACGTAACTCTATTCTGGCACGGCGGGTTGATTTTTTGTACTTCGCTGAAGCTGGCCCGTATACGATCAACTGTTTCTTATGGGACGCGTGGCCGACCAGGTGTTGGTGTCTGGTGGATATTTATTGAAAATGTCTCTGCACATTTGCGGCGGATCTTATGGAATGAAATTCCAACGTTATAAATTCACACTCAGCACCAGTCGCCAAGTCCTTTACCGGTAGAAGGTGGAACTACGCCCCGCGGATAATTTCTAGTAAACCTTTGAGAGAGATTCTGTGATGTAAAGATATAAGTACCATTGTATTATTCACGTCTTGCCTGCAAAAAAACAAAAAAACCGGGGGAATTATTTAGAATCGCCGTGTAGTTGTGAATATAGAGCCAGCCATTTACATTATAACTTCTGAGAAACAAATTAAAGCCATTTCAATTAATACAGCCAATTGACGAAATTAAATGCAAATTTTATGATAACTATTAAAACATTTTTGTGCTGTGAAATTATTAATTTTCATGTTAGCCTTATAATGAAAAATGTAGTCATAGGAACTTATTATTATTTATGTCGATACAATTTCTGTTGGTTACCCTTCCTTGCTTAATTGTAAATTTATTAATTAAATTTGCCATACATTACCCGTAATATGTTGGCGAAAATAGCATACGTTTTTATGAATATTGCTGTACATGCTACTGAAATGAGACATTATGAAATAAAACATTTTTTTTAATTCTGACTGGATTTGTGTCTGTGCAATTCGTTTTCCCGTATAATAAATGATATGAGTTTATATACGACATATCTAGCTTTACCTGTCAATGTGTAATCCTGTACAATAATAGTAATATTTATAACCATAAACAAACCAATGAAAGAATATTAGTAAGAGCGAAAAAAAGAGACAAGACAATCAATAAAATTAGGATAATTAAAAAAGGTTCATAATTTAATTTCTAAATATGGTATTGATATTTAAATGTGGGGCCTATGTGAGAAGTTTTGTTACATAAATCGTGTGATTTCTAAAATAATTCTGTTGTTTCGTTCTAAAGGACTAGTTACAAGAAATTCTAGTTGGGGGTTACAAGCAGTTAACATTTTGTATCGTAATATAAATAGGCTATGTTAAGGGCTTCAAAAGATTAATTACTACTATATGTTAGCTGTTGTATTTGTCAAGAGACAGTGCCCTTTTTAATAGGTCAAACCGCACAAGAAACTACGGATGTCTCAATATTGATAAGATTGGCGTTATTTTTTTTTAGAACCAAGCTGTGTAATTTTGATGGATTTATTTTTAATAGCATTGAAAAATTGTATTTTCCAGAATTCAGTATTAAATATTTTGATTCGCTGGACCAAAATTGCGACGATGGTATACAATTTTAAATATAATATAGCGTCGTCCAACAAATAAACTCAGATTTTTAGTTTTGTGTTTACGTTAATAAAAAATAAAATGTATTACGATTTTATGTAACAAATTGAATAATCGTGTTTAAGTGGATTGCTTAAAGGGAAACAAACTTAATTAGGTTGGTATTACCTTCATTTAACAGTCTGATTAGGAGTGAATTATCTCAGTTGTTCGCGTTGATTAATTAATTTGCTTTATATTTGGAGCCGTAATGTTCTCTAGCTAACTTTCATAGTAGAATTTGCGCTTAACAAATAACATTTTTCTAGCTGCCTTTCCCTTAGTTTAACCCCTCCCATCATTGCCCCAATCCGGGACATCGTCAATCGGGGTAGGATTTATTTCTCAGAATCTCGTACATCTCATTGGAATAATTACACTGGTCAACATGATTTTTGCCTCATGAGTACCCAATAGTTGTATTTAATGCAGTTTTTCACCATGTTTTCAAATATGTATTCGGAATTTCTCCATCATCCACAGTTTTTTTATTTCAATTTCAATTAATGGATTTAAATAATTATTTGTTTAATAAACGTTTTTTCGTCTATTTGTTCTTGTAAAATAAAACCAAATGAGCAAACTCAGGAGATTTCAACTATGGAAAAGAGATATCAAGGCAAATGGAATCCTAAAACGCTGGTCGATTATCATTCCTTACTTTCTAGGTGAGTCTGAATGTTCGAATATTGTGTAATTACGAATGTAGAAAATATTAAAATGTTTGAAATTATAAATTCCTGTCTCTCGGAAACTTTGCGTGATGGAGAAAAACCGATACCATATTTGAATTCAGGAGAAAAAATACTATTAGAATCACATATTTTTCTTTCTGAGACAAAATAAGTTTATTTTTTGTTGCTCAGTGTTATCAGCTCAATGGCGGGATCGCCACCGAAACCATACGAACATTTAAACAATACACACCATTCGCTCATACATTGATACCAAACAAAGCTAATACGATGTGAGTAATTATGAAGGTCATACGGTGCTCGAGGACGATTGGACCTTGCTATTGCCTGATATTTGTCGTACAGGTGAGAAAAAAACTGAAAAATCACACTCAGAAATCTAATTCTGCCTTGAAAGACTTAGACTAGTGTGGGGGACAATAAGTTAATATTAACTGTTTTGATTATATCAGCCTTTTTAAAATAATGTTTCATAATTTTGTATCAAATAATTTTTGGATATAGACTTACACGGGAAAATGATGCTTACAATTACATTTCTAAATGTGAACTTGTTTTGTGTATTTTTAATACTTAGTGTAATGGAGGGATTTGATATATGGATAATGGCTAATCGAAACCATTCGACCCATTTGGATATTTCATATTTGTGAAATTGAGTCCAATACACTCTACATAGATTTGATCCATAAGTTGAACCATGCATTACACAAATTACTAGTAACATTCTGTCTGATAAGAGTATCATGCAAGTGTCTATTCATAACACTATTCAACCAGAGATACACTCAGAGTTAACAGACTACCTCATCACACACGACTTACTTGATAAGCATCAGTCTGGTTTTAGAACAGGATATCACACAAGTACTGCACTGCTTGACATTGTAGAGGACATAAGAGACTCAATGGACAAAAGCAAACTCACTGCAATAGTCCTACTCGACTACAGCAAAGCCTTTGACACAGTAGATATAGACTTAATGCTAGCGAGACTAAAGACACTACATCTGTCGGAAAACTGCCTTGATTGGTTTAGATCTTACCTCACTAATCGTCAGCAATCACTTTCTGTTAATAATCGCATTTCTTCCTGGCGCTCGGTGAGGAAAGGGGTACCTCAAGGCGGCGTCCTCGCTCCTCTCCTCTTCTCGATTTATATTAATGACGTGACCAAGAAACTACAAAACTGCAAGCATCATCTTTACGCCGACGACTTACAGATTTACACACACTTTAGGCCTGACGAAATTAATGAATATATTGACAAAGTAAACACTGACCTCAGACATATATCTTTATGGTCCTGACAATATGGGCTAAAACTAAATGTAAACAAAACGCAAGCAATAATTATCGGTCATCCAAGAATATTACACTCCATAAACAATAGCCGTCATATTAGATAACGAACAAATTCCTTATACCGACGTCGTTAAAACTTGGGACTTTACTTAGATTCTAATCTAAATTGGCATGTGCAAGTAAAACAAACATCTAAAAGGATCTTCTCCATATTGCATTCCCTAAAGCGTCTTAAAAATTTTCTCTCTACAGCTCTTAAAATAATTTCAATCCAAACCTTAGTGATGCCGCATTTTGACTACTGTGACGTTCTACCAACCGACATAAGTGACGGATTGTCGGACAAACTGCAGCGTGTCCATAATATGTGTATCAGATTCATATTTAATGTTCGAAAATACGATCACATTTCTCCATTATTCCACGAATTGTCTTGGCTACATCTAAAAGAGAGAAGAAAATCGCACTGTCTCATTCTCTTATTTAAGTCCTACATCCCTCGATTCCCAATTATTTATCATCCCGTTTTCAGTATCTATCCTCAAACCATAACTTAAACACAAGATCACAACATAGTCTCTTGCTTAATATACCGCAACATAGGACATCACATCACTCCATGTCATATACCATCTTCACGTCTCGCACTGGAATTCCTACCACAAGAAATAAGGGGCTGCCGGACATTGGCATCTTTTAAAAGAAATCTAAATTTACATTTGCTCTAACCTCGACTTCATTATTACCCAGTGTAAGGTATATATATTAATTGGTGTTTCTCGTATGATTTATCATACTTTTATTATTATTATTGTTATTATCATCATCATCATAGTACATTCACGAATTTAGGCCATTGGTTGACCTGTTTCGGCCTCAAGAGAAACACCATCCAGAAGTCTTTGAGTGGACGTCCTAGTATTATTATTGTTATTATCCTATAAAATGTTGTTTGTACATGAAATTTACATTGCTACATTTAATGTATATTTAACTGTTTATAATTAGTAATAGTGTATATCAGTATTTGTCAAATATTTATTTGTATTTGTGCTGGTTGAGTGGAAGAGAAGGCCTTATGGCCTTAACTCTGCTGGAATAAATAAATCATTTATTATTATTATTATTATATATTATTATTATTTATTATTATTATTATTTATTATTATTATATTATATTATTATAAGTAAATGCAATTTTCTCAACAATCTAAGTTCTTTATTCTCATATTAAAAATCCGAAAAGTTACCCATCGATACAGACGTAAAGGGAAAATACCAATTGGACGTTCAAAAATATAGTGATTTTAGTTCGTACATGTCACGTAACCTAACATATGACTGGAAGATGACGATGATGATAGTTGTATTCTATACAAGATGGAATTGAAATCTACAGATGAACATTCGCCGCTTGTTCAGGAATGTTGGTTCATTGTTTTGATATAATGAAACATGGTCTGCGATGAATTATTGCAGAATGAGTTGTTAGTATGTTAGAATATGTAGTATGTCCTTTGGACTGTGATGAAGCGGAATTCTGATAGATTACATTGACTATTTAACTCGTGCCCCAAAAGGGGAGTCAATGACCAAATTCTTGGTGAGGTTCTTTTCGGGGTTTTTCCTCACCTGTAAGACAAATGTCAGGAAGCTTAGGGCCCAGCGGTCCCCGAAAATCATCCGACCAACATCATCATCGTTAACATTATCATCTTCAACCTTCACCGATGTGGATAGCAACGGGAAGTTATCACATCTTCAATTTCCCTAGTAAAGCTGCAAAGCATAGCATGAAAATACTGTGATTGCGGTGAAAGACCTGTCCTCGGCCATAATTACTATGGATGGATGGATATTTGAATAATGATTTGTGATTAAACAGTTTAATTTTATTCGATAAATAGTCCTAACAAATGCCACTCTTGAATTCCAAATTCTATAGATAAATTGGAAATTATTCGAGGCATTGCTTATGATTAATAAATATTAACTGTAAGAATCACAAACTGCAATAGAAACCAAACGAATGTTACACGAGTAAATAAATTAGTCAAGGACAAAATTCTCACTTTTGCATTGTTTGTATTCCAGTTTATGATTTTTAAATACCTACACATTACCCTGTAATAAATCACCGAAGACCATGGATTCTTTATATCTAAATATTCAGCTGCAATTTTGTTGGTTGAGTTCTGCTCCACTTTGTACTTGTATCTTTACATCCGTAAACGTTGAGTTTATCCAACGAATTGAAATGTCTTTTCGTTAGATTTCATTGTGTATGTCTCCGTAGGCTCCAAATCTAATGAAGGAAAGCTAAAGCTTTAGGCCTGGTTTATAATTATACTCCAGTATGCAACTATTTACTATATACATCTACTATATTTTAATTAAAAACTGTATTTCTTGTCAATGATTTGCTTTTTGCTAATTGTATAAAAAAATATGTATCCATATCTCAGAATAATTTAATCACAAACGAATTAAAAGTAAAATAGCGAAATAGGAACGTCTATAGCACAGTGTGCCAGAGAGTTTCTGTATCTGTAATTCTTATTTTTCGAACAAAGGTTCGGTGTCTTCGTTTCATTGATCTGACAGTTGCTTGTCCTGAATTTCACCCTCGAGGAAACACCAGCTCAACGCTTTGAATGCCTGTCTCCAGCATGGATTGTTTCAGTTGAAGAGAGAGACATTTTAATAAAAAGGTCATATTATATTCTTTCATTCTTGTTAATTCACTCTCCATTTTGCACTAAAAGTCTCTGATTAAGTAGGAATTTATCTGATTAGTATTCACTGATTTAGCTTTAATATTAAATTCGAAACGTAACATTTCCACATGTAGCTAATTTATTTTATTAAATTCCATGAAAAACGTTGTGATATTTGGATGTAGCCAATATGTGTTCTCAGCCCTAATGATCGAATGCGACTGGTCTTAATCTGACTTTACACTCAGCCTAACAGTCCAATTTGAACTTCGGCTTCCCTTAGAACTCTACAGGACCCTCTGTTGTCGACAACCAGCCACCATCCTTTAATTGACAACTTCTTCAGTTGCTCCAGAATTTCATCCACCTGCCTCAATCTAGGTCGACCCGCACTAATTCTACCTTCAGATTTATTCTTTTTAAATCATCTAGGAATCTCATTCGGCCATTCTTTCTATAGTTCATTTCTGGCTTCTGTAGTCAGTTTTGAGGGGTCTTATGTTGTATGGTGTGGTAAGAGGGAAGGGCGAGTTACAGGTACTGTCAGCAACTACACTCAGTTTTGAAAACATAGTAGTTACTACAAGTTGATTTTTTATCTACTAGTTCTGTGTTAGTGAATACTTACGTTTTCTCATATATTTGGAGTGTTCATTATTGAATAGTGTTGTTTTTATAACAATTTATCTTATTATTATTATTATTATTATTATTATTATTATTTTTATTATTATTATTATTAGGCCTACTATTACTAAGAAAATGTTTTTCTGCATGGATTCTACTTCCCTCCTGCCACATGCCTTAGGATTCAACAAGATGGCTACATTTACCAGAACTGGACTACACAAGTCCTGGTCATAGCAATATTGAAGCTTTAATTGATGTTACATCAAGAGACATGGAATAAATTATATCCAGTGTAACTGAATGTAGTATAACCCATGGCTGTAAATACAAATAATACACGTCTCGCAACTTACGTCCTTCTGAGTTGGGTAAACAGCGTTACGTCAAAGGCTCACTTAAAAGCTAAATCAAACATCTCGCTGGGCGATACTTAATAGCGTTTACTCTTGTCTCTTAGTTGAATAGTGATGATCTAATGAATAGTTAGTATTTCATTTAACGACGCTCTTAACAGCTCAGGCCATTAGCCTCGCAATTCGTATCTAGCCGTAAAAGGACAGACACATTTTTCCTCACAGGTCTCTCACATGAGGGTTGCTTTAAGTGGCGTAAATATACTACACAGGACCCACGGCCTTACTTTTCCTCCGAAGGAACCCATGCTGAGTATTTTTACGTCCTGCTTAAAATTCATTGGTCCTGCCCCATTTGACCCCGCAAAACTCGGAACCAATGCTGTAACTTATGTCCAGCAGGACCGACCGACCGACCGACCGACCGTCTGGTTGTTTGACGTAGGCCTATATTTATCAATTGAAAACTAGCATAGGCTATAACATTTTATCTACATAAAAATTTAAAATAACAATTCGCCCCCAGTTGGTAGACCAAGAATGAGGTGGGAGAATAACATTAACTATGATTTTGAGGGAACTAGATTATACAGGGAATGATTGGAAAATATCAGCTCAGAATAGCAATGAATGGAGAGCTTGTGTCCGCACGACCATGAACCTACGGGTTCGATAGTGCCAGTGAGTTAGTTATTTAATGAATGCAGTGAATGCGTGTTCCTCTGCCAACAGATTGGCTATAGATAAACAATTTCAACACTAGAATATATACACAATTTTGGCATATTATTCTGCATACCGGAGTTCATGCGGATTTCAATATAGACCTATATATGTCTGTATTAAAATCACATTTTATATTGTTGAAAATATAATTTTATTACATTTTTTATTACGTCCCGTTCAAAATAAAATTGATCAATTTTGTATTTTAAAAGTGTCATTAAATAAATTAAGTAGGCCCTATACAACTAGAATTTTAAGCAGTTTTTAAACATGGGGAAATCAAGCATATTTCTAAGAGAATCATTAAATAAGTAAGTAGATTAATTAAGTAATATTAATATGATTAAACTTCAAATGCTAGGAAATCAAATTCACTTTTCCTTCAAAAAGAAAATTACCCATTTCAGATCTCTCTTTATGTGGGTTTCATTTGAAACCTAGAGGAATATTCTATAGAATTCTTTACCAACCAGTGAAAAGTACTATGTTTCAGGAGGAAAAATCCAAGAATGAGACATTAACTTAATCAGAATACTGTTATAGTAAAGAATTTACAGGTGCGTTTCACATGTACTCCATGCACATTCCCTTGGTAAATTATCTCAGTCTTTCAAAAATATTATATACAGTAATTTTAGCCTTAGCTAATTAGGAAATATTTAAACGATGAAGTTGACCGTGCAGCTTCCTCCTTTATTAATTGAAGTATTCGCAATATTTGGAAAGTTTGTTTCCAGCTGTAGGAACCCAAGTTTAACATTAAGATATTAAATCTAAAAGGGCCTGTCTGGTAACTCATTGGTCCTCAACTAAATTATTAAACCTGCCATCCACATTAGTTCCCGTTATGGGGGCCTTTCAAAAAAAATGTTTCATCTTATTCTGCATTTAAACTGGTACTGAGGTCGGTATTATAAGTTGTACAAATGGTTTAGGTCTGCGTGTGTGTTCTCGGTGAGTGGGTCTGTATTCTTCGAGCCTATCTTTTAAAATGTCTTTGTCTTCAAGGATGCTAATCTTCTTGTGTTGTTACTCGCTGTGTGGATACTGACAGTCCTACGCGATTTTCGCCCCTTTCTAGTATGTTTTTGGGCAAAACTTGATTTTTCTTTATCAGTTCGACAAAATCGATAATACTGTGTTAGTACTATACAGAGAATATAACAACAAGATTATCATCCTTGAAGACATAGAAATTTTAAAAGAAGCGAAGAATACAAACCTACTCAACGAGAACACACCTGCAGACCTAAACCCGGTGTACTACCTATACAACAGCATCAGTACCAGTTAAAATGCAGAAGATGTAACATTGCTTACGAAAGGCCTGCATGTTGGAATAACTTGAAGAAGTTTAATAACTTAGTTGAGGACGACTGACTTACCAGGAACCAATTTTCTATTTAATATCTTTACTACATAACCTCAACGGTGCTTAAAATGAATTTTAAAATTGTTGAAAGTGTACACTGTTAATATATTTCCGGCACTGTTTCGCTTTTTAGTGGGAGTTGACTAATAAGTTAATTGTCAACCATTGCATACCGAAACATACCTTGGGATTTTTCCCAGAGAAGAGTTGTGATGTACCAAGATCGTGTCAAAATCTGCCGCTTTTAACTGCAGTGCACAGAAATCACAGCCAGAATAAACCACAGTACAGGTCAGATGGACGTCCCTGCTTGAATAATATCGTGGTGGGACGTGGGCGGATGGCGGGTAATAAGGGTTATCCAATCTACGAGTACCAATTCAGTGGTTGTGTTACTTCCCCATAGTTTAAATGAGAGCTTTGGTGCTGGATTTTTGTGCCTTGCAGTTAAAATATAATTTTTTGGAACGGTCTTGGTACATCACATCGTTTCTCTGGAAGGAATGTCAAGGTAGGTTTCGACATGCAATGGTTGACAGTTCCCTTGCAAGTATCGTAGATAATAATAATAATAATAATAATAATAATAATAATAGCTTTTATTTTACTTTGCAGAGTTAAGGCCTTAAGTTCTTGTCTGCCACTCAACCAGGTTTTAAAAAATACAAAAAAAAAAGTTACATCTAAATTACAATAAAAATAAACGATTACGTGTTATAAATACAATACAATTAATATTTATAATGTATTTTGATTTACTCCAGATTTAACGAATTAAATGTATGATAAATATACTTTTATAGAGAAACTAGAAAACAGTTCAGAAGAGACGAACCTGAATCAAGAAGTTGGTGTAAGTGGCGACAGAGGGTGTAACGTAGTTAGCGTGCCGCAGTCCCTAACCTTACTTTGTTTCTTTAACAGTATTTTGCTTATTTCCATATCAAGTAGATACTAAGTTGTCCTAATGAGACTGAGTTAATTTCTGTACTAAAATTTCTATAGTATAGCAGGAAATTGATTCCGATACCCATGGGTTTCTAGTGACACTACCGATTACACGACAGAGGGTGTTAAATACGTGTTTAATAATTAGATGATTGGGCCTAATGCACAATGTTGATTGTCGGTCGTTAGAAATAATTATTAAAGCTCATATTTTCATCCAAGATTAGACCCATAATGTTCTTGAATTTATAATTGTAATTATGTTTCTCTGTATAATATTACCACACTCCAATTCTTATAGAGATGTCAAGTTCAAAGAGGCAAAATTTAAGCTAGTTATGTTTATTTTCATTTTATTTGGGTCTGAATAATAATGTTCTAAAATTAGTGGCTATGCGGTTGAATATGGAATGTTGGAAACTCTGCAAATAGAGCTCGGTGAAGCTGACCCCATTTTCACCCAGAATAGGTTCTGGATATTTTATTGTAGAGCATGACGAGTCCCGTAGGGGCACGGTGAAGTTCAAAGAATTATGTACATTGAAAAATTCAGTACCAGTGTAACTGCTGGACTTGAATTTACTCTTTCTCCATCACATTATTGTTTATTATTATTATTATTATTATTATTATTATTATTATTATTATTATTATTATTATTATGTTATAGCAATAGTTACTTAGAATTAATTTTACCGTCGGTATATGATTTTATTCTAGATATATATTTTAGGAGTTGCGCCTTGCTGTTTGGATGATGAAAATTCCTGCAGGAAATTACATTACGTAATGGAGTGAATTTAGGCTTCAATAAAACCCACTAAATTGAATATGGATCGCATCGAATTCTGTCCTTATCTTCACTGAATTACTATTATTATTATTATTATTATTATTATTATTATTATTATTATTATTATTATATTATTATTATTATTATATTTGAAATAAATATCAGGCAACCAAAAAAGAAACTGGTATTAATAAAGAATGGGAGGCTATAAGAGATACTATTGAATTGTTAGCATCAGAAAGTACAGGTTATTTAAAAAAGAGACAAAACAAGAAATGGTTTCATGAGGTATGTGCCAACATTGTAATTAAAAGAAAAGTAGCAAAAATGATTTCGTTACACTAGCCAAAATAAGTAAATTTAGAACAGTTGGTAGCATTAGACGGGAAATCACTAGGTTAATAAGGAATAAAAAGAGGGAATATTTTAGATATAAGATAAATGATCTTGAAATTAGTACAAACAATGGGAAAATCGGGGAATTGGGATAGAGAAAAGGTTTCCAAGCTAGAACAAATATAATTAGGATTGGAAGTGGGAATATGATTGCAGATTACAGGGGTATATTAAATAGATGGAATAGTTACTTTAATCAGCTATTAATTGTGCATGCAGAACACGATATTGAAGACGATGATTTAGAGACAGTAGAAATTTTAGGCTCAGAACCAAGTGCATTAGCGGTTGAAATGGCGATAGAAAAATTGAAGACGTATAAAGCATCAGGATCAGATGGTATCCCAGCATAAATGATAAAATCAGGGGAAGAAAAATTGATGGACAGAATACGTCGGTTGCTTAGTATGATTTGGAGAAAAGAGACTTCCGAATAAATGGAATGAATCAATTAACGTACCAATCTATAAGAGAGCAGTTAGATTTCAACAACTACAGGGGCATCATGAAACTTTCAAGTTCGTACAAAATTCTAAGAAATATAGTAGTAGTTGGTTTACACCGTATGTTGGTGACATAATAGGTGATTAACAATATGGATTTAGAGGAAATAGGTCTGTAATAGATCAGACTTCAGTAAAATACCGATTTTATTAAAGAAATGGGAATATAATGGTACTGGGCAACAACTTCAAAAATGCACTCGATTCAATTATGGCGGCGAGGCACATAATATTCAGCTAGTTTTCGGAATTCTTAAAAAAAATAGTTAGACTTATTCGAATGTGTCTAAATTTTACGAATAGTAGGGTGGGGTGTAACAAACGTTTTTTGGATACTTTTGAAATTCACAATGTGTTAAAGCAAGGAGACGCACTATATCCTGCACTATTCAGTTTTGTACCAGAATATGCCATCAAATATTTAATGGATGAAGAAAGCCTACAGCTCAATGGTATTAATAAGCTGTTAGCTCATGCTGGTGTAGTATTATTAGGCGATAGCGAGGTGGTACTATATAGAAGCTGGCTTAACTTGGCAGAGAGAGGGAGAAGGAGATAGAAGGGTAGATGTTGACTACTTTAGTTCAAATACAAAAGAAAAAACCTACCCTGTTGTCAGTTTTCCTCTTCCCCTTTTCCCTATTAACAACTGGTGAAGAAACATCGTCAACACTGGTGCGAGTGAGAGAGTTGAGTACAGTTGTCTCATACTACAATTTCTCTGTAAAGTGAAACCAAGAGAGGACTATACGGGGCCAACACGCACTCTCTAAGTTAGAAACTAAAAGAAATTGGGATCTGGAATTGAAAAATAATACCGATAAAATAATATATACATTCACACACAGAAATATATGATATAATGGAAATGGACAGTTAATGACAAATGAGGAACATTTTGAAGTGGCTGAAATCATATACCTACGAACAATAATTACAGATAGGAATGAGATGCACAAACTAATTAAACATAGGCTCAATCCTGAACATTGAAGCTATAATGCATTACAGGTACTCTTGTTGTTCCAACTTTCCAAAAAAATAAATAAATAGAATAAACTGAAAATATATAAAACTCTACGTCTCCCACTTATATGGATGCGAAACATGGACTTTAATTTTAAGGGATGGGAAAACATTACGAGTATTGGAGAACAAAGTTCTTAGGTAAATACTTATACCATAGAGAGATGAACAGACAGGCGATGGAAAAGTCTACATATGAGGGAGTTATATGATATTGATAAGAGACCAAATGTATCAAGATGAATTAAGTATCATAGTCTGCTATGGGCAGGACATCTGGCACGAATAGGAAATGAAAGACAGGCGTGTAAATTTCTTGTAGCTAAACTAGAGGGAAAACGTACATTTGGTAAACCAAAAATGAGGTGGGAGAATAACATTAACCTTGATTTGGGGAACTAGGTTATACAGGAGATGATCGAAACAAAATAGCTCAGGATAGGGATGTATGGTGAGATTATGTTTGCACGGCCATGATCCTACAGTAGACCAAGAATGAGGTGGGAAAATAACATTAACCATGATTTGAGAGAACTAGATTATATAGGGGTTGATTCAAAAATCAGTTGCAGGATAGGCATTAATGGAGAGTTTATGTTCGCTTGGCAATATACCTACGGGTTCTAGAGTACCAATGAGTTTATTATTATTATTATTATTATTATTATTAGTAGTAGTAGTAGTAGTAGTAGTAGAAGTAGTAGTAGTAGTAGTAGTAGTAGTAGTAGTAGTAGTAGTAGTGTTTATATTGGGAAACGTTTGAACAAAATACTAATAATGAAGCATAAACCTTGGAGTTATGCACTTTAAGAAACTGATTTTCTGAGATGTTAACCAGATTAGAGGACCAGTTGAGGACATTAGAGAATGCGGCATTGAATCAATCGGTTCCATAAGGCATTAATTATTTTTATTGTTATTATTATTATTATCATCATTATCATCACCTCTTTACTATTAAAGTGTTTAATGTCCTATTATCTCTCTCCTAAACCTGAAATTTCATGGACATATTGGTATCTTTATATGTGGTCTCGAGGTAGCGTGATGCCTTGTCACGCAGCGGGCCCGGGTTCGATTCCCGGTCCGGACAGGCTCCTGGGTGAGGTTTTTTTTTTCGGGGTTTGTCCTCACCTGTAAGACAAATGTCAGGAAGCTTAGGGCCCAACGGTCCCCGAAAATCATCCAGTCATCATCATCATCCTGTTGAGTGGTAGACAAGGCCTTAAGGCCTTAACTCTGCCAGGTAAAATAAAGCTATTATTATTATTATTATTATTATTATCATTATGATCATCATACTTCATCGGTGTGGAAAGCAACGGGAAGCTACCACACCTAAAATTCCCTAGTAAAGCTGCAAAGCATATCATGAAAATGCTATGATTACAGTGGAAGACCTGCCCTCGGGCAGAATTACTGTCGACGGATGGATATATATATATATATATATACATATATACACTGCTCAAAAAATTAGGGGATATTGTAGAATAACCTATTAAGACTATGATTTTTTGGAACAGTATTAGATGCAATCACTTTCTATTACTCCAAGATAATGTGAACAAGAGTTTCAAGCTGTTACGTAACCTCGGTACCACACCAGAGGGCAGTGTCTGCACTGTTGATGTGAAAGGGTGGTGTGGGGGTGAGTGTTTTGTTGCTGTTTTTAAATCCAGTCCAGTTTTCAGTTAGTGAACGACAGTAATGCCTCGACAACGTGATTTACCTGAACCAATGGCTTGGAGGGCCATAGGAAGGATGGAAGCTGGACAGACACAACAAGAGGTGGCATAAGCCATTGGATTGTCTCAAAGCGTGATTTCCAGATTTTGGAATCGTTTTCAAAGAATAGATACTGTTCACAGAAGAGCCGGACAACGTCGACCACGGGCAACAACAGCAAGGGATGACCGTTACCTCTTGTTAACAGCCCGTCGGAATAGACAGCAGAATGCAACTCAACTGCGAAATACACTTCAAACAGCAACAGGACGCAGGGTGTCAACTCAAACTGTCCGTAATCGACTGCATGGAAGTGGTCTCTGTGCCCGTAGGCCCATGGTGTGTACCAGGTTAACTCCACAACACCGTGGGGATCGCAGAAACTGGGCGGAGGAACATCGTGGGTGGAGGCATGCCGAATGGAGATCAGTTCTTTTTTCTGATGAGTCGCGATTCAACGTGGAATGTGATAGTCGGCGTGTATTCATCTGGAGGGAAAAAGGAATACGAAACAATCCAGCTTTTGTACGTGAAAGATCCCCATATGGTGGCGGTGGATTGATGGTGTAGGCAGGAGTCAGTAGTGGTGGACGTACGGACCTCTACGTCATCCAAGGTGGCACTTTGACGGCGGTAAGGTATAGAGATGAGATTTTCCGACCTTTTGCCGTGCCTTATGCTGGTGCCATAGGTGATTCTTTTCTTTTTATGGACGATAATGCACGACCCCACAGAGCTGGCTTGGTGGACGACATGCTGGAAGTGGAGGGTATCGAGCGTATGCAATGGCCAGCTTCCTCCCCGGACTTAAATCCGATTGAGCATGTGTGGGATGCATTAGGCAGACGCATTGCAGGCAGACCAGCACCTCCCACAACTGTTCCAGAGCTGCACATTGCTCTTATGGAAGTGTGGCCAAGTATCCCCCAAGAACTCATTGCTAACCTAATTGCATCAATGCCACACAGGTGTGAGGCAGTGCTGGCCGTTCGAGGAGACCGTACTAAAGAAACATTTTCACCCATGTTAATGTTGCTTTGTTTGTTTGCCATATTCCTAATCAGGATCTCTTTGACATCTGGTGTGGTACAGAGGTTACGTAATGACTTCAAACTCTTGTTTACATTCTTTTGGAGTAATAGAAAGTGATTGCATCTAATACTGTTCCTAAAAACACAGTCTTAATAGGTTATTATACAATATCCCCTATTTTTTGAGCAGTATATATATATATATATAAGTTATATGAACAAAAATTAAGGGTTTAGGATATATCAGACACTGAAAGAGAAGTCTTGTTTCTATAGATCAGCCTACTACTTGTAAACGTTAACAACAGAGTAAAATAATATATACATGATTCAGTGGAACTTGTGGAATGGGTTAATATCTCTATGTTTGCCATTCCAGTCCTATTATTTCCAATTGGAAAATGCTGTTGAAATAGAAAGAAATAATTGAAATAATTCTGTTGGCGGCTGTTTTTTTTTCGTATCGCTTCATGAATTTTAATGAATAAGTTTTTTAAAACTCTCTGTGATTCGTGCACAGATTCTCGCATAATTCATGTTAATATTGAAGTCGCCGTAATCCTCTTTCGTTATTAGATTATCCGCTTACAATCAAACGCTTTTACTTGACGTGTTTATAATTATTTTTATCAATGCTTTCCTTTTCCACTAAACTAACCTTGCCGATCATTTTCTTTAAAATCTCCTTATAACAAGCGCCACTTCATATGCAGAATCCATCCGTAGTAATTCTGCCCGAAGGCAGGTCCTTCATTGCAATCATAGCATTTTCATGCTATGCTTGCAGCTTTACTAGGGAATTGAAAGTGTGGTAGCTTCCCCTTGCTTTCCACACCGGTGAAGGATGATAATGATGTTTGATGATGATGATAATGATAAGGATGATGGCTATATGATTTCGGGGACCGTTTGGGCCTTAAAGTTTTCCTGACATTTCTCTTACAGGTGAGGAAAAACCCCGATAAAATCCTCACCCAGAAAAACTGCCCCGACCGGGGATCGAACCCGGGCCCGCTGCGTGACAAGGCAGCACGCTACCTCAAGACCACAGCGATGGACATATGCAGAATAATATATATATATATCTCCATTAATTGTTCGTACTAAACTTTAAAAAAAATCTTACATTATTCAATACATTATATTAAACCAAGCATTTTGGGATGTGTTTAATTGATATCTAAAATATACAACCGGAGGGGAAGAGCAAAATCCGTCTTCCACGATATCTCAAAATTCGTTGTTGCAACTTCAATTCACTGAGATATACGGAATGTATTGAAAAAAAAAATTGCAATTATTGTTATAGATGTAGCAAGAAAAAGTCATCGGGAGGGAAGAAAAAAATGCCTGAATTATTCTAAACTAAGATGTGATCAATTTAGTTTAAGTCCTCTGCGCCTAATTTGGCTTCCTCGTTCCCAACATGATAAATTAGATTTTTATTTACAAAAAATAATCGGTTTTTTACGACTTACCTTGTATTTTGTTCCTCGCTTTTACTGAGGCGTACTTTTCAAGGAAATATTTACGCTTCTTGTCAGTGATATGCAAAGAGCGAGAACGCGACTGTGCCTGCCAGCAGATTCGTGAACAGACAGGGAAGTTTAAAAACATGCTGATTCCAGGGACATAGACCAGACGGATATACTGATCGCAGATCATACTGAAATTTTGTCATAGTTAAAAATTTCCCCCTAATTTGATGCGTCTCTCTTTTGTAAAGCTGAGAGATTATTGAACTCCGAGGTACTGGGAATAAATTTATTTCTGTAAATTTGTAAATTTGCCTTTAAGTATTATTATTTTTTCATACAAAACACTTTCTAGGAGGGCGGGCATGGAGGAGGGATTCGCCGCCCCCCTAGCATATTTACGAAATTAATTTATAAGAAGTATAGTTTTAATTCTTATTTGCAGGCGTTTGCTTAAAATTGGCATGGTTTCTTTGTTAGTAATGTTACATTATGGTACTTTATTTTTAGGTTAAACAGAACTAATGTATCGCTCACAGACGTGTGGATTAGTATTATTGAGGGCGTTGAGAACTCGCACCTACCTACTAAGGTCCAGCCACTGAATGACCGGCTCTGACTTTTTCACGACAGTGTTGCCGATATGGATATTCAGTGGAAGTTGCCGCTTTATGTATGCGGTTAGCAGAAATACAGCTGACATCATCTCAGCAATTTCAAACTTTACTAGCGCGCTATAGCGGCGTCAAGAGCAGTGATTGTTTGTGGCAGACGTCCACTCGCACTATTTCCTTATTGGCAATAGAGGGTGAGTTTCTCTTTTTACCCGTCGTACAAATTAAACATCAAAGCCGGGGATCCAGTGACTGGACTTTAGTGTCTATAGTGTGAGGGTAGGATGCGAAGTTGCCATGGTAACGCATGCCCGCCGCCTCGTAATGCAGGACATTGATTCTCTCAGAGACATAAAACTATTGCCATGAAATATATTTTGTAGTATCGTTATGTTGGCAATTCTGATGATATCCAAACGAGATTTATGAACAGTTGAATTTTTTAATCATGTACATCAATTCATTTTTCGACACAATAATTCTCAGTTCGCGAGGTATATTTTACAAACCATTATTTCATTCTACTTTTAATGTGCAAATAATTTTGGAAAATGTGTAGTATGCTGAAGTTCGGAATTCCTAAAAAGTTAGTTAGACTTATACGAATGTGTCTAAATGGCACAAAAAGTAGGGTGCGTGTAGGCAAACAGTTTTCGGACAATTTTGAAATCTAGAATGGTTTGAAGCAAAGAGATGCACTATCTCCTCTACTATTTAATTTTGTACTAGAGCATGCCATTAAATCTTTAGAGAATTAGCAAGGCTTACAACTGAATGGTATTAATAAGCTGTTAGTTTATGCTGATGATGTAGTACTATTGGCCGATAGCGAGGAGATACTAAAGGACAACACGCACACACTATTGAGTAACACTAAGAAATTACTAGAAATTAGGACTGGAAGTAAATATCAATAAAACTAAATATATGGTCACACGTAGAAATACATTATATAATGGAAATGGACAGCTAATGACAAATGAGGGAAATTTTGAGGAAGTGGATGAATTCAAATACCTAGGAACAATAATCACAAATAGGAGTGGGATGCACAAAGAAATTAAACATAGGCTCAATTCTGGAAATGCGTGCTATTATGCATTGCAGAGACTCTTGATGTCCCAACTCCTTTCAAAAAACGTTAAACTGAAAATATGTAAAACTATTATTCTACCAGTTTATATTAAATGGGTGCGAAACATGGACTCTTACTTTAAGGGAGGAAAGGAGATTACAAGTATTTGAGAATAAAGTACTTAGGAAAATTTTTGGACCAAAGAGAGATGAACAGACAGGTGAATGGAGAAGACTACATAACAATGAACTACATGGTCTTTATAGGAAGCCAGATATAATAAGAACGGTTAAGTCTCGTAGACTGCGATGGGCAGGACATGTTGCACGTATGGGGAATGAAAGACTTTCGTGGAATCTTCTTGTAGGAAATCCAGAAGGTAAACGCCCAGTTGGTAGACCAAGAATGAGGTGGGAGAATAACTAACTATGATTTGAGGGAAGTAGATTATACAGGGAATGATTGGAAAACATTAGCTCAGGATAGGGATGTATGGAGAGCTTATGTCCGCGCGGCCATGAACCTACGGGTTCGATAGTGCCAGTGAGTGAGTGTAGTATGCTAAATGAAAATGATAACACCGGCGAATTTAATGAAAATAAAAAAAAACCGAAGTACGAAAGTGGTAATGGTGTGAGAATTCCATAACCTGTATCTTAGCTTTAATTTGAGTTAATTGTGTTTCAAATGCGATGGCATACAATTTCAAGCAGAAATAACAGTGCTAGGTATCACTAGGTGACAAAACGTTCTTAAATGTTTGTATCTACATAATTGAGGCGTCTAGAAGAAAGACGTGCATGGAAGCTTCTTGTAGGAAAACCAAAGGGAAAACGCCCAGTTGGTAGACCAAAAATGAGGTGGGAGAATAACATCAACCATGATTTGAGGGAAGTTGATTATACAAGAGATGTTTAGAAAACATTAGTTCAGAGTAGGGATGTATGGAGAGCTTATGTCCGCCCGGTCATGTTAGATAGTGCCAGTGAGTTAGTTAGAAGCCAAGAGAGGTTAGTGTATTAATCAGTCTTGTGTAAATTACGTTTAGAATTTAATCTGTACCTCTGGTATTTTTTTTCTCAAAGCCCTGATCCTCTTATTATGAACTCGGCACCCATACATTTGATAGGATATCTCCCTTCTCCTTCAAATAACTAATACCCCGAACAGTTAAGTTTGACGTTAAGTGCATTGAGCAAATCGTGCACTTATCCTCTTTGTTTTCTAAATTCTGTAATTATATTTTATGCATATAAAGGCATTTTATTGTATGTTGGCAAACTAAAGTCACTTACGGTCCCCCCCCAAATTCTCAATCTACCTGCCGACACTGCTCTCTAATTATTTTCAAAGTAAACATTCCAGTTCGTCGGCAAGTTGCTCAGTGGAAATGTTTTGTCTTACGCTTTAATATTAATTCTAAAACGTATGTGTAAGTTGTAATTTAATCCACACGATGTGCGATTAAAATCTCTGTTTTATTGTCGAGATATTGGACAAATGCAATGGGATTTTTCACCCGGTTTAATCGAGACGAGGATAATTTTGTTCAATACAGTAGGCCTACTTAAATTTCAGGGCGTGTCAGTATAAAAGTAAAATACATTAGCATTATTAAGTGAATCTGAATATTGAACTCAGATTTGAAGTCATTGCTACAGTCTTCGTAAAGAAGCTGGATAAAATGATAAATACATTTTATTTCGTATTAGTAAGGAGTATTTAACTTATGTCCCAATGACGTTTCAATGAATTTTGTTTTACAGCCAATGACAGTCGTGTTTCACCTCGGTCTTTATCGATTTCTCTTTATAAACTCCTACTATTGTGATAAAGAAAGCTCCTCCTTTTTAATATGCTGAACAGGTCAGAGCATTATTTTGCAGTTAATGACTCTCCAACAAATACATTGAATACAGCAAATAATGAAGAGATTCCTTGATTTTACTGAGTTGTCAAAAATAAACTGACAACCTAAAATGTTGGTTATAATATACAGTTTGATGTTTTTAATTATTTCTCCACTAGGGTGCATTCATACAATATTGGGATCCTATTTGGCAATAAATAATATGATCAAGTTGCAGTGAATGAACATAAGCATACACTTGGGATTTGTTTTCAAACATCGCCGTTTACATTAAATATAAAAATTTAAAAATACCAGTAACTATATATAAATAACGATTTTTGAGTAAACAGCTTAATTTTATTCGTTAAATATTCCTAACAAATGCAACTCTTGATTTCCAAATCCTCTAGTTAAATTCACTCGTGACATTACTTATGATAAACTGATGTGCAGTTAATTTGAAAATTTATGTAGTTTCCAGAATAACAGAATATTTCTGTATTTAAATTATTCAAATAAAGTAGATTACTATTATTTTTAATGAATTTCCATTTTATATTATATATTTAAATTCGATATACAAAATATGTTGCTTTACTTAATTCGGATTAATAATATAATATCTGTCCACCGCTGTGGTCTCGAGGTAGCGTGCTGCCTTGTCACGCAGCGGGTCCGGGTTCGATCCCCGGTCGGGGCAGTTTTTCTGGGTGAGGTTTTTATCGGGGTTTTTCCTCACCTGTAAGACAAATGTCAGGAAAACTTTAAGGCCCAAATGGTCCCCGAAACCATATGGCCATCATTATCATCATCCTTCACCGGTGTGGAAAGCAACGGGAAGCTACCACACCTACAATTCCGTAGTAAAGCTGTAAGCATAGAAATAAAATGCAGTGAAGGACCTGCCTTCGGGCAGAATTACTATGGATGGAATATAATATCTGTACACATACAGGTTATTGTTTTATCTAGGAATGAAGCGCTGTAACAAATGCGAATATTTTGGTAGGTAGGTTACTGGATTAAGTAATTATATTTTGTTCTGCGAAAAAATAGGGGACGCGAAATGAATGACTGTGCACAACAGGTTTTCGCCCAAGAGTCATGCATTCCAAGTACCAAGTTGGTGGAGAGAATTCCGCTTATTTGATGCAACATGGAAGGCATTTCAAATAAGAAATGTTTTATTTATGAGCAAACACGCTGATGGATTCCCTCGACTTCAAAGCCCTCACTTGGGCAGGTAACGCTATCAACTTGGCTAATATTTCACGCACAGAACAAAGGGTGTTTTCAGTAGCCATACTATCTTTATGTTCTCACTCTTTCTAATGAATATTTCAACGCCTCACTTCATAAAATAAACGACAATTTAACGTGGACCCATTCACCGATTCTCTTGATCTAGACGGTTACCTAAGCGAGTGCACAGGATGAGTGGCATATAATCTTATTTGTATACAGTGGCGGCCCGTAAACTATAGATTATGTATTATTATAAAATGCAAGAGCCTAGATCTTCCCCTGCAGTACTTCCCAGACGTGTTGGAAAATCGAGTAAATAAACTCTTTGACCTTGAACTGAATGTCGCTACCATCCATAGTAATTCTGCCATCGGGCAGGTTTTTCTCTGCATTTTCATGCTATGTTTTGCAGCTTTACTAGGGAATATAGGTGTGGTAGCTTTCCGTTTCTTTCCACACCGGTGAAGGATGATGATGATGATGATAGTCGGATGATTTTCGGGGACCAGTGGGCCCAAACTTCCTGTCATTTGTCTTATAGGTGAGGAAAAAACCCGAAAAAACCTCATCGTCTGCTGCGTGAAAAGTCAGCATGCTACTTCGAGACCACAGGGTGGATATATATATATATATATATATATAATGTGTGTGGTGTGTGTGTGTGTGTGTGTGTGTGTGTAGGATCTATACATCCCGTCATCCCGTACGTCCAACACAGGGGCATATGTGCACCCTAGCGCGAGTTTTTTTAAGGAAGATAATTTTGTTGCTCTTAGTTCCCATGCATTTGCCAGTGAGGAACATGTGGTCAGCATCGCCATAAGCAGACATCTAGTAGCCAAATAAATAATTGTTTGAATGGTCAATTCCTGTTAAATATTGTTCAGATGCATTAATTTAGGCTTGATGTTCTTTTAGCAGCCCGAAAATCTTCAGACTCGGGATCCACAGCTTGAAGTCCTGCCGGAAGACTTGTCCTTGGATTTTTCCATCATAAAAATCTATCAACTCCGACCGGGTTTGAACACGGGACTCTCAAGAGAAGAAACTAGACCACCGAGTCCGATAAAGTGTATATAATGTAAATTATTTGCATTAGGCTTCGAACTCTATTAAAATTCCAGACGATGTACATAAATAATAATTCATGTTAGTTTCGTTTGGAATCTTGTGAACCACTACTTACTTCTATTCCCAACACATCTGGAATACATTGTAGGATTGTATTGACATAGACCTTGACGGCCGGAGTTATTATGATGATCTTGAAGAAGATTTCCGTGCTGTTGGCCGTGATCTTGAGGCTTGAAGTTCCCCGACGTTTCGCCAGAGAATTCGTCCGGCATCCTCAAGGGTTGTATTAATTGGGCACCTCATATCTGTTTTTTAATTATTGTTCCTAGCTATTTGAATTCAACCGCTTCTTCAAAATTTCCATCATTCCATTAGTCTCAAGACAACCCTTGAGGATGCCGGACGCAGTCTCTGGGGAAACGTAGGGGAACTTCAAGTCTCAAGTTCACGGCCAACAGCCCGGAAATCTTTTAAGATCATAATTGCAGGATTATTCAATTTTCAATTTTTTAAAATATGAATGCAGATGCCTGATATTTTGGCTGAAGAAAATTATTGACAACAGTAATCTAACAATATGAAAAATCAACCTCGCGTAGGATTTGGAGTGACTATTTAACGTATAATACATCAGAAGCTAAAAATAATTATAATGTTTAATATTTACCAATTGTGAGATTATGTAATCCGATCTTACTTCCGGGTGATTTCTAAGCCGGCTGTATAGTTATAAATAGCATATATTTACTGTTAAATCTCTTTGGGCTTGGGAAAATCAATAACAGATGATTGTATGAGAAATAACTATTAACAATAATCTAGATTCATTATACAACGTTTAATATTTTTTATTAGATTAACAGAACTAACCTTTTTTTTTATAATGTTTGAAGTTGTTTTATTTTGGTTTTCTTGCTGTACCATATCGATCGTACATTGTTGAATTGATATCCTTGTCAAAGAAGTTAATTTGTGGATATATTTCTACGAATTTTAAATGTGAGGTTATGTATTCCGATCTTACTTCCGGGTCATTTCTAAACCGGCTGTATAGTTATAGATAGCATATGTTTACTGTTAAATCTCTTTGGGCTTGGGAAAATCAATAACAGATGATTGTATGAGAAATAACTATTAACAATAATCTAGATTCATTATACAACGTTTAATATTTTTTATTAGATTAACAGAACTAACCTTTTTTTTTATAATGTTTGAAGTTGTTTTATTTTGGTTTTCTTGCTGTACCATATCGATCGTACATTGTTGAATTGATATCCTTGTCAAAGAAGTTAATTTGGTGGATATATTTCTACGAATTTTAAATGTGAGGTTATGTATTCCGATCTTACTTCCGGGCCATTTCTAAACCGGCTGTATAGTTATAGATAGCATATGTTTACTGTTAAATCTCTTTGGGCTTGGGAAAATCAATAACAGATGATTGTATGAGAAATAACTATTAACAATAATCTAGATTCATTATACAACGTTTAATATTTTTTATTAGATTAACAGAACTAACCTTTTTTTTTATAATGTTTGAAGTTGTTTTATTTTGGTTTTCTTGCTGTACCATATCGATCGTACATTGTTGAATTGATATCCTTGTCAAAGAAGTTAATTTGTGGATATATTTCTACGAATTTTAAATGTGAGGTTATGTATTCCGATCTTACTTCCGGGCCATTTCTAAACCGGCTGTATAGTTATAGATAGCATATGTTTACTGTTAAATCTCTTTGGGCTTGGGAAAATCAATAACAGATGATTGTATGAGAAATAACTATTAACAATAATCTAGATTCATTATACAACGTTTAATATTTTTTATTAGATTAACAGAACTAACCTTTTTTTTTATAATGTTTGAAGTTGTTTTATTTTGGTTTTCTTGCTGTACCATATCGATCGTACATTGTTGAATTGATATCCTTGTCAAAGAAGTTAATTTGTGGATATATTTCTACGAATTTTAAATGTGAGGTTATGTATTCCGATCTTACTTCCGGGCTGATTTCTAAACCGGCTGTATAGTTATAGATAGCATATGTTTTACTGTTAAATCTCTTTGGGCTTGGGAAAATCAATAACAGATGATTGTATGAGAAATAACTATTAACAATAATCTAGATTCATTATACAACGTTTAATATTTTTTATTAGATTAACAGAACTAACCTTTTTTTTTTATAATGTTTGAAGTTGTTTTATTTTGGTTTTCTTGCTGTACCATATCGATCGTACATTGTTGAATTGATATCCTTGTCAAAGAAGTTAATTTGTGGATATATTTCTACGAATTTTAAATGTGAGGTTATGTATTCCGATCTTACTTCCGGGTGATTTCTAAACCGGCTGTATAGTTATAGATAGCATATGTTTACTGTTAAATCTCTTTGGGCTTGGGAAAATCAATAACAGATGATTGTATGAGAAATAACTATTAACAATAATCTAGATTCATTATACAACGTTTAATATTTTTTATTAGATTAACAGAACTAACCTTTTTTTTTATAATGTTTGAAGTTGTTTTTTTTTGGTTTTCTTGCTGTACCATATCGATCGTACATTGTTGAATTGATATCCTTGTCAAAGAAGTTAATTTGTGGATATATTTCTACGAATTTTAAATGTGAGGTTATTGTATTCCGATCTTACTTCCGGGCCATTTCTAAAACCGGCTGTATAGTTATAGATAGCATATGTTTACTGTTAAATCTCTTTGGGCTTGGGAAAATCAATAACAGATGATTGTATGAGAAATAACTATTAACAATAATCTAGATTCATTATACAACGTTTAATATTTTTTATTAGATTAACAGAACTAACCTTTTTTTTTATAATGTTTGAAGTTGTTTTATTTTGGTTTTCTTGCTGTACCATATCGATCGTACATTGTTGAATTGATATCCTTGTCAAAGAAGTTAATTTGTGGATATATTTCTACGAATTTTAAATGTGAGGTTATGTATTCCGATCTTACTTCCGGGCCATTTCTAAACCGGCTGTATAGTTTATAGATAGCATATGTTTACTGTTAAAATCTCTTTGGGCTTGGGAAAATCAATAACAGATGATTGTATGAGAAATAACTATTAACAATAATCTAGATTCATTATACAACGTTTAATATTTTTTATTAGATTAACAGAACTAACCTTTTTTTTTATAATGTTTGAAGTTGTTTTATTTTGGTTTTCTTGCTGTACCATATCGATCGTACATTGTTGAATTGATATCCTTGTCAAAGAAGTTAATTTGTGGATATATTTCTACGAATTTTAAATGTGAGGTTATGTATTCCGATCTTACTTCCGGGCCATTTCTAAACCGGCTGTATAGTTATAGATAGCATATTGTTTACTGTTAAATCTCTTTGGGCTTGGGAAAAATCAATAACAGATGATTGTATGAGAAATAACTATTAACAATAATCTAGATTCATTATACAACGTTTAATATTTTTTATTAGATTAACAGAACTAACCTTTTTTTTTATAATGTTTGAAGTTGTTTTATTTTGGTTTTCTTGCTGTACCATATCGATCGTACATTGTTGAATTGATATCCTTGTCAAAGAAGTTAATTTGTGGATATATTTCTACGAATTTTAAATGTGAGGTTTATGTATTCCGATCTTACTTCCGGGCCATTTCTAAACCGGCTGTATAGTTATAGATAGCATATGTTTACTGTTAAATCTCTTTGGGCTTGGGAAAAATCAATAACAGATGATTGTATGAGAAATAACTATTAACAATAATCTAGATTCATTATACAACGTTTAATATTTTTTATTAGATTAACAGAACTAACCTTTTTTTTTATAATGTTTGAAGTTGTTTATTTTGGTTTTCTTGCTGTACCATATCGATCGTACATTGTTGAATTGATATCCTTGTCAAAGAAGTTAATTTGTGGATATATTTCTACGAATTTTAAATGTGAGGTTATGTATTCCGATCTTACTTCCGGGCCATTTCTAAACCGGCTGTATAGTTATAGATAGCATATGTTTACTGTTAAATCTCTTTGGGCTTGGGAAAATCAATAACAGATGATTGTATGAGAAATAACTATTAACAATAATCTAGATTCATTATACAACGTTTAATATTTTTTATTAGATTAACAGAAACTAACCTTTTTTTTTTATAATGTTTGAAGTTGTTTTATTTTGGTTTTCTTGCTGTACCATATCGGTCGTACATTTGTTGAATGATATCCTTGTCAAGAAGTTAATTTGTGGATATATTTCTACGAATTTTAAATGTGAGGTTATGTATTCCGATCTTACTTCCGGGCCATTTCTAAACGGCTGTATAGTTATAGATAGCATATGTTTACTGTTAAATCTCTTTGGGCTTGGGAAAAATCAATAACAGATGATTGTATGAGAAATAACTATTAACAATAATCTAGATTCATTATACAACGTTTAATATTTTTTATTAGATTAACAGAACTAACTTTTTTTTTATAATGTTTGAAGTTGTTTTATTTTGGTTTTCTTGCTGTACCATATCGATCGTACATTGTTGAATTGATATCCTTGTCAAAGAAGTTAATTTGTGGATATATTTCTACGAATTTTAAATGTGAGGTTATGTATTCCGATCTTACTTCCGGGCCATTTCTAAACCGGCTGTATAGTTATAGATAGCATTATGTTTACTGTTAAATCTCTTTGGGCTTGGAAAATCAATAACAAGATGATTGTATGAGAAATAACTATTAACAATAATCTAGATTCATTATACAACGTTTTAATATTTTTTATTAGATTAAACAGAACTAACCTTTTTTTTATAATGATTTGAAGTTGTTTTATTTTGGTTTTCTTGCTGTACCATATCGATCGTACATTGTTGAAGTGATTATCCTTGTCAAAGAAGTTAATTTTGTGGAGATATTTCTACGAATTTTAAATGTGAGGTTATGGTATTCCGATCTTACTTCCGGGCCATTTCTAAACCGGCTGTATAGTTATAGATAGCCATATGTTTACTGTTAAATCTCTTTGGGCTTGGGAAAATCAATAACAGATGATTGTTATGAGAATAACTATTAACAAAATCTAGATTCATTATACAACGTTTAATATTTTTTATTAGATTAACAGAACTAACCTTTTTTTTTATAATGTTTGAAGTTGTTTATTTTGGTTTTCTTGCTGATACCATATCGATCGTACATTGTTGAATTGATATCCTTGTCAAAGAAGTTAATTTTGTGGATATATTTCCTACGAATTTTAAATGTGAGGTTATGTAGTCCGATCTTACTACGTCCGGGCATTTCTAAACCGGG